>LNAC01000173.1:2862850-3069529 GCA_002007465.1 Ailurus styani
TGGGGTGGGGGGGTGGGAGGGGAGTGGGGTGGGACCCCTACTGACTATTTGGGGCTCCATTCCAGGATCCTGAGATCAAGACACTTAACGACTGAGACACCAGGTGCTCCAGTGACTTGGCTTTTGAACAAAAGCTCGATATTTCAGCAATAAGTCTAAGAAAGAAGCTTTTGTATAGGACAGAGAATTAAGTGTATCTCCTATACGTTTTTGGTAAGAGACCAACACCTCATTATTTATGGGCACTATGCGATTAAATATTCTTCTTACATATGGTAATACGCACACCGAGGAAGAGCGTAGGAGGCCGACTGGGCAATGTGAAAGTAGCATGCGGTAGCGTAGAACGTGTCTCCTGTGAAGCATGGGGAACGTGAAGTGCATGTGATTGGTATTTTTTTAAAAAACACTAAGGATAGTAAAACAGTAAGGACATAAAGAAATAAAATAAGAGTAAAGTGGTCATTTGCGTTTTCTTAGATTTACTAATACCCTCATGCATTTGTATAAAGAAAGTTATGTGTTAAGAAAGACGTTCCTTCTACAACTGAGTGTCTGAAAATGCCTCTCTGTGGCCTTCCTACCCAAAAAATCACCTGGCTGAGTACAGCATTACCTTTGGATTGAACATATGTATGGTGGCCTGCTGGCATTCATGTGATGAAGAAGATGTATTAAACAACAAATATTTTGAAAACAGGTAAACTTTTCCTGTGGTAGCCCTTCTGATCAAGATGAAGGAGACTTAGGACATGGAAGACTTTGGATAGATGATGTTTAAAAAAAAACAGGTTTGAGATTTGTTGAATGAAAGAATTAAGCTAAATGATCGCTATGGAGCATTCTAGTTCTCAAACTTTCCATCTTAAGACCATGTTTTAAACATCTCCAGAATGCATTGTGCATAGTAGGTATGAATTAAACGTTTAGTGCATAACGAATGGCTACTGAACAGAAATTCTTCCTTGAGAAGACCTGCGCTTGACACGTTCACTCGACTGCGTGGTAAATTTTGATCCTTCGAAATTATGTCAGAACATCGAGCTATAGGATAAGAAGTACCTACCCATGTTCAAATGCTGGCCAATGTCTTTCAATGTATGAGGAATACTTTCAGAAAATTCTTATTTGTATTCAGGAAGTTTAATTTTTTTGGTGAGACTAAAACAAGATAAAACCAAAAACACTGGTGTTTTCTTTTCCCTTCACAGTAAGCTGGACCAGGACTTAATAATCAGTCAGGGAAAGCCCTGATTCTGCCACTTACCAGTAGAACTATTTAACTTCTCTGAAGGTCTGTCACTTCCTCCATCATGCAGAGATAACACAGCCTACTTGTGATTAATATATATTTGAATGAACATAAAGAAGAATCTGGTATATACCAGGAATATCAGCAGTTCTTAATAAATTAAATTTATAAATTCTGTGAGGTTTGGGGCAAGCATTATCGTCAGCACCTGAGAGTAGAAAGTGGAGACAATGGGTGGTTTTTGAGATTTTTAGAAGAAAAATTAAAATAATATCAAACCCCAACAATGATTGGAACAGAGGCTTCCTAGCTCTCAGGTCTTCCATGCTTGAGTTTTCCATGATGAGCCCAGAGGTTTCCGTTGGATATACACTTGTATTTTTAACCTTTATTTGTTCAAATGTGTCAGGATGTCACGAGAGGGATTTTGACTATCAAACTGAAGTGAAAGTTCAATACTTTTATCATTATAATTGCACTTTATTCTGGATAGTGCAAAACATCCTTGTAAAAATAGAATAATCACATATTTGTTTGAACTCATAAAAAGCAAGGTCAAAGCAGAATATTAAGTACTTTGAGTGAAATATTAACAATGTATCAAAAACTGTAGTGAAAGGAGAATATTTAAAGCACCAAATAATATAAAACAATTTTTTTCATAGGTATAACTTCTATGTTAGAAAACTGAAGTGGATGGCGTAGATTTTAGATGTTCAGTAAAAAGTAAGCATACGTGGAAATATTTTAAACCTTACAGACTTTGAAAATAAAGAAGGAACTTAGCTTTCATCTGAAGAATAAATAATACACGTAAGAAAAAGAAACAAAGTGGAAAATGTGCACAAATCACCCAAGGCACTCTGTCTAACAGTAAAACTTTATTTTTAGAAATATAAAAACATACCATTTTTCCCTTTTCATTTCTGGAACTTCTTATGTGTACTTTGTTATAAGTTACAAAGTTCCCCTAAACATAATAAAGATGATGATGATGATGGTAATAATGGTAATATGCCCAGATGAAAATCAAAGTATATACTGCAAAATTTTATATGTACACATCTCCCCTGTATTTCACTTGGGAGGTAGACATTAGTTTATATCACCTGTACATTAACCCAGAATAGCAAAAAGCCAGCTGAAGTAAAGAAACAAATCTGCCTCCAAGATCACCAATAAAACATGGGCAGAAGGAATTCTCAGGGCCATTTAAAGGACTTCATGAACTTTGAACCTGTTCTTTTAGGATCATGGTCTTTTGTCTCCCGACCACCCCGAAATGATTTTTTAAATGTTGATGGTTTCAAAAATATTTTAGCGACAAAACATTTTTAAAATTTGTTATTTGAGAGAGTGGCAATGGAAAGCTTTTTCTTATAAGCGTCCATAAACAGTTGGAACTCATTGCCAATTAAAGGCAGAAAAAGTGCCAGTTTGTAATAATGTAGTAAAGGATTTACTGACATGGATGACATAGGGGTAGATATTGCAAGTGATGAATTCGTATCACTTTGGAGAAATCATATGCTAAAGTGAGTGCAAAATCTGTCACACGGGCATAGTGTGAAGGGGGAAAATGATGTTATGAGCCAAAAGATATTAAGAGCCAGGAGATGCAGGTTCAAATTCACCTTGACTGTGTAATGCCCTTCAACGAGTCTGTTCAACTCTTGGGTTTCAGGGAAACTAGTCTGCTTACCTGAAGGGCAAACACATCACAGGGTCTCCTGAAGCACTTGGCTGTCCTGCTCTGTGATGCTACTTTTTTACTTCAATGTTCCTAGGCTGAAGGACGAGACATTTCCTAATTTTGAAGACAAGGAAAAACTTGCTGTACATTTTCCCGTTTTGTCCTTGACTGACCTTTAGTATCTGGGAGTAACCAAAATACAATTTTTTTTTTATGTGGAAGGTAGACTTCTATGCCACCTTTTTGGTTTGCAGGGAATTCCTAAGCACCTAGATACTGGAAGAGAGAAACTCACGTGGAAAGTGACTTTGCAACACAGTGAGAATTCTCGCTTCCAATGTGAATTTAGGACAGGCCAGTCTGAAATCTGCAAACAGGGAAAAAGCTGGAATAAGACTTACAGATGGATTCTATCAAGAAAACTGAAGTTGCCATTAGGAAACAGAAGATATTCTAAGAGACAAGTCAGATGGTCCATAAGTTAGAGGGACCAAGGTCTTCACCCTTGTAAAGAACATGCAGCGTGAGAGCTCTGATTTATAAACGGTTGGGTTTGTAAATAAAATGAAAGACTTTCGTCTTCCTGGATATAAAGTTATTGATAGCACAGGTGTAAATCACTGGGGGAATATTTTCCTTAAACTACGTAAACATGACATTTTTGAAAAAATTTGGAGATGACAAAGATAACACTAAGTTCCTTTTATAATGAGACTATAGAATCTCTGAGCTAGAGTTTTCAAGCTTGTTCAGGTGATATTCATTAAATTTTAAAATATTCTTTTCTACTGTCAGTTCTGCCAGTGTGGAAGGGCCAGTTTCAGACTTTTGCCTGAGAGATACCTTCCTTTCCTGTTACTGGACCTGAAATCTGCATGACTCAGTAGGGTTGCTTCCTTGAATCTTTGTTAAGAGACTTGAAGAAGAGAGAGTTGGCATGATCTATAGGAGAAAACATTTTAAGTCTCAAGACTATTTGAAAACACTGTGCCTTAATGCAGTCCTTACACCTAAATGCACATATTTCCCCACTACCTAGATCTTAAAAAAAGAAATCATGCAGAAAAATAATGATTTTGAGAATCAGATGGAATTTTTTGGCTATCAGCGGTTGTAAACAGAGCAAAGTGTGCAAGCAGAACAATAACTTTGCAGGTTGGCTCATATAAAAAGGCAGCTATTGATGAGCATAGAGAACTATTAGAAAATCAAAGTCACATGTTGTCTGGGAAATATAGGAGGGATTGAATAGTATCATCCAATTCTGTTAAAGCTAAGTGAAATTGACTGAGGGCTTCAGCATACCTTATTGATTAATAAAAGAGCTCTGATGTCAGACTGTTTGAGTTCAAATCTTGGCTCCACTATTTACTAATTGTGGAAACTTTGGCAAAATAGTACAAATTTTAAGTCTCCATTTCCTTATGCATATAATGAAGATAATAATATTTACCTTATAAGTGCAGTAATGCATGTAAATTGCTTAATGCAGTTCTTGGCATATCATAAAAGCTCAATAGATATTAACACAGTGAGAACATTCTAAGTGCATTATCTCAAGTAGTTCTCAAAACAGTACCTTGAGGTAGTTGTTACTGTCATTCTCCCCACAATTATCAGTGTGAAAACTGGAACAGAGAAAGGTTAAGAACTTGCCCAAGGTCCCAGAAATAGCACTTGGAAGGGTTAAGATTCCAACCCAGAATTCTCCACATACTTTTAACTATAGTATAGTGCTGAAAGCTACAATGATAAAAAACCATAGACACAAATGCCTGCAAGGGCCAGTTAGATAAGCCTTCATGTAAGCTGTGCGTTGATGTGTCTTCAATGAAAGAGACATTTTCTGGATGAAAACAGGGTGCAGGCCTGGGGCTTCTTGCTAATAAAAGTCTTTATATTGGGGTTATTATGCAGTTACGTTGCATGAGACTTGTTTTCATTGTCAAACACCATCTGGTAGCGATGTGAGAATCAGGTGTGTTGCTATGAACTACCTTTTCCATAGAAGGCTACTGACATTTACCAAAGATTCTGACCATCCAGTTGAGTTAAATTAGTTTCAGACAGTGGCAAAGCCAAATAAATTATCTGGAGAATTTGGAGTTGCCTATGGTCACTTGAGGTTCAAATGAAGGGGAACAGAGGCCAGATATTTCTATGGATAGATAAACTGTTACCAGTGGTATCAACGACAAAAAAGATAAAGAGAGATATGGAGTTAAGGAATGCATGTGAATAACCTTCTCTTCTTGATCGTTTTTTATTCCAAATAAGGTAGCACTAAATTAAATTATTAGGATAGATTTGACTGGGCTGAAATAGAAAGAGATTTATGGTCTTCCATCCTACTTTTGATTATTATAATTATTTTTTAAGATTTCATTTATTTATTTGAGAGTGAGAGAGCACAAGTGGGAGGGAGGAGCAGGCTTCCTGCTCAGCAGGGGGCCCAACTTGGCCCTGGATCCCAGGACCCCCAGATCATGACCTGAGCTGAAGGCAGATGCTTAACCGACTGAGCCACCCAGGTGCCCTGTAGATTATTCTTGACAGATTTAAAATGATCTCCTGTTTGTAAAGTTAAGTTCTCAATCCATCGATTTACAGCAGGGAATGAAATAGGCAAAAATGCCTGCCCTCGTGAACTTTGTACTCTAATGTGGCAGTGAAGGCAGAAAATAGGTACATTCACCGGTAATAAGTTGTCAAGTGCTATGGAGAAAAGTAGAGCAGAAAATGTGGTCGGAAGCACTGGGGAGGAGGAAACAGATGCATGTAGTTTTAAAAAGGCCAGGCAAAACCAAACTGCTCCACAGACAGGTTTTTGAGCATCTGGGAGGCTGCAGTTCCTGTTACTGTAAATGTGGAAGAGTCCTTAGGAGAAGCAGATTTTGGGGGCAGGGGCAGATCGGGAGCTTAGTTTCACATATTAAGTCTACTTGGATGCACCAAGGAGACAACTGAGTATACACATCTGGAAATCAGGAGACAGGTCTGGGCTAAAAAGGTCCATGTTGACCATCAGCACTTAGATGACATTAAGATGTTAGGAAACTGTGTGTGCCTGTAAGTAGGAAAAGGACAACACCCCACAACTAAGCCTTGGCACACTCCCAAAGAAAGAGACCAGGACAGATAAGGAGAAAAACAAGGGAAGGGGGGAGTGGAAGATACATTTCCAGGAATAAGGAGTTATGAACTCTACACTGGCTTCACACGTCATTTCTTTCCTCTTTACCTTTAAAAGGGAGGGTGCTCAATTAAAAACAACTTTTGGGAACTGAGGTTATTGCACGGAATATTTTGAATATTTGTAGTACAAGACTTCTTGGTGGACACAATGGATGGGGAAGGGTTTCCATATTTATAAAAATGTATTTGTGGGAGCCTGACCACTGAAACAACGAAAATATTGGTCTTCCTAGTCCATTTCGTTTTTTAAGGAAGGCAGGTTTGCGTAATATTTCTGTGAGGTCAGCTGCATAGCTCTCTACACCCTCAGTCAGAGAGCCCTGGAAATTGCAGTTTGCTGAGCACCTGGGATGTGGAGCTGACAGCTATCAAGAAGTGACAAGAAATATTAAGCGTTTTTTCACACATACTACCTAAGGGCTGAATGCATGCTTCTGTATTGATGAAAATGCATTTGCTTCAACTCAAATGTAGCCATTTCTAAAATGTTCATCACGAAATACTGTAAAGAAGGAATTTCAACGTTTTGCTCAGGGTATAAACCGGGAAATGTCAAGTGAGAGATTACTTTATTACTAAATATATATATTTATATTATATTTACATAAATATAATATTATTATCGTACAATAATATTTATATATCATAGTATAGAATTTATATTATATATTAGTTATATATAATATAATTATACTACAATATAAATATTATAAAGTATTTATTTATAATTATAAAATTATAAAAATAATGTAAATATATATATTTCCTATTTTATTATGAAAATGTACAAGTTAAAAGAATTTTACAGGGTGCCTGGGTGGCTCAGTGGGTTAATGTCTCTGCTTTCGGCTCAGGTCATGATCTCAGTGTCCTGGGATCGAGGCCCGCATCGGGCTCTCTGCTCAGCAGGGAGCCTGCTTCCTCCTCTCCCTGTCTCTCTGCCTACTTGTAATCTCTCTCTCTGTGTCAAATAAATAAATAAAATCTTTAAAAAAAAAAAAAGAATTTTACAGCAGACGCTTTTATATCCACCACCTGGATTTTACCAATAAATTTCAACTACCATTATTTTATCACAAATTTATACACACTTCTATCCGTCTTTGTTTGGGATGCATTTCAAAGTAAGTTTCCTCCTAACTACTTGAGCATGTATACCAGCAACTCCAGTTGAGTATTTGCTTACAGTTTTTATTTGGATTTATACACAATGAAATTCACAAATCTAAATCTGAAAAGTGCATTGACCGAGTTTTACAACCTAAACCTTACCAAGATGTAGACATTACCACCACAAGATGTAGACACTACCACCACAAGATGTAGACACTACCACCACAAGATGTAGACACTACCACCACAAGATGTAGACATCACCACCACAAGAAGTAGACACTACCACCACAAGATGTAGACACTACCACCACAAGATGTAGACATTACCACCACAAGATGTAGACACTACCACCACAAGATGTAGACATTACCACCACAAGATGTAGACATTACCACCACAAGATGTAGACATCACCACCATAATCTCAGAAAGTCCCCCTGTGCTCTTTTCCATTCATTCTTCACTCCCACCTCAGAATAACTGCTGTTCTGATTATTTCCATCATAGATTGGCTTAACTTGTCTTAGAATTTTATATAAGTGGAATCATGCAGGGACACCTGGGTGGCACAGTCGGTTAAGCGACTGACTCTTGGTATCATCTCAGGTCATGATCCCAAGGTCGTAAGGTCGAGTCCCATGTCTCCCTCTGCGCTCAGCACCGAGTCTGCTTGAGTTTATCTCTCCCTCTGCCCCTCCTGTTTCTGCTCCCTCTCTCTCTAAAATAAATGAAGAAATCTTTAAATGGAATCATGTACTATTTTCTCCTTTGTTTAAGGTTCCTTCCCTGAAACACACTGTGGCAAAATATCTTATTTGAAGACAAAGGAGCTTTCAAAAGGAAGCCAAATGATTAATACAGACCCAGTCAAATAAATAGTTACATGCATGGCAGTGGAATGATGTAGATTCTCTTTTCTACGTTTTCAGAGAAACATTCCTCTGTGTGTGTGTGTGTGTGTGTGTGTGTGTGTGTGTGTGTGTGTGTGTGTAAAATCATCTTGGAACAAAAATATGCATTCTATGCAAGAAGAGCAGGTGAGAAAGAGAGCTGATATTTATGGACCACCTAACGTGCACCAGATGTTTGACATGTATTCATTCACTTAAATCTCATGCTCCAAGAGGTGTTACCTCCCATGACTCCTTGCCAATCCTGCTGTCTCCCAGAGCTTCCTCCTACCCTGCAGGCGATGGGATAATCACGGCTCCTCGGGAGTGAGCTGCCATTCCTAACCAGCCTCCTTTTGCCGCCTTCTTGTGCTTTCCAGTACTTCATTTTCTTCAGTCTTGCTCTAGACAATGTGACAACTAGTCAATCTGTTAAATTGTCATGACTTAATGTCCTATGAATGTTAATGTCCTAATACACACTTCCCCATGCTACATAACACATTTATTTTGCAACAAGTCCTCTGGAGACAGGGTATCTTTATCTAAAGCAGACATTCCATGCTGAGAATTTCAGTGCTCCTTTCTTTGGATGGATTGAGAATATATTTCAAGAGGCAGGCATTTGCACATTTCTAATATGTATATTAATGAACCTTATAACAGTTTCCAGACTATTACTCATTGTTTTTACACACACAATTTTTCCACATCCATCACTAGGAACTCAGGTATCACAGACCCAGACTGAGACTGTAACGGAGAATTCTAGAGCCTTCAGACCCAGTTGGGTGGAGTGAAGGAGGCATAGTTAGTATCCACAAGAACTATATATCTGGGGTTCTGGTTTCTTCATTCTTTGACCTTCTCACTTTCAGTAAATTATTTTTCTACTCTGCCTAGTTCAGCAGTGGTCACATTGTTGTTCATCACAATAAGTTCATGACTTCTCGACCTCGATTTTAAGAATCCCTCTCACTGACCACCATCTTCTGTCCATCCTGCTCTTATTTTCTCATTCCAAAAGACCTTCGGCTTATTGTTTCTCCCCCCACCCTAATCATTTGTTAGCTTTCTGGTGTGGTCCAAACTTCTAATTGCTCTTCTCCTCTCCCTCTCGCCTGTGCTTGTCTAAGAAGAAGCTCCATCCTGGTAAAAATGTAACTATCAACTCCTTTCCTACTGCCTTATCTCCGGCATCTAGAAAGTGCTTTGGCAACATCTAGGGGCTTTTTAAGTATTTGATCATTGAAGAATGATGGATGACTGATGTGTGGAATGATGCAGTTATGTCAAGTTTATCTTGAATTTTTCATTTCCTCCAGGATGCCCAGAGTTACTGGGGATAACATGGGAGAGACCTGATCATACCAGTTCACACCCTCTGGATCTGATGTCCTTTGTGCCTTTGAACTGTGTCTGTGCTCTGCATGAGCTCCTGCCAATGGCTCCAAAGTGCAACATACTAGAAGCTTTGACCACCCGTCCCCCCCCGCCCGACCCGCCGCCCCTTGGCAGTTGCTCAGAACCCATGGGGTTCCACTCAGCAGTTTCTCTCACTCCTATTGGCAGCAACTTCCTGGAATATCTTGGGCTGATAATGGTGACTCTTCCAAGAAATTCCTATTTAAAACGTATGGTGTTTCTGGTGTCTGTCCAGGATTACTCCCCTCCTTACAAATCTTGTGGCTACATTCAGTCAGCAGAGTTCAATGTTCCTTGATGGAAGATCTGGCTTTTTCAAAAGTAAGTGATTTTTTTCAATATATTGCCTTTCGAGAAAATTCTTCCCCCAAAGTGTTAGAGGTGGAGCAATGAATATAATAACTCAACACACGACCACATTCCTCTCTCTGTTCTGTCCAGTGTAGGTGGAGGGTGGCCTGTCTGAGGGAGTGCTCTGTAGACCATAAAATGTGGAGCCCACCTCTCCCTTCTGGCACTGTCTAAACTCAGACATCAGGAGAGCCTCCCACTGCTATTCCCCATGGCTCTGCCCGCAGGACCCAGGCCCTTGAGTTTCAGCAATAATCCTGGATATCTTATTCCTCTTCCTTCACTTTCCCTCTGCACGAAGGTAGAAATGGAAACAGTACTTGTTAGCTCCAGATTAGCTAAAAATATGTATACAGTACAGTCAATATTGTCCATCACAGGTAACAAATTTGAGCAGCCCTTCCTCCTTCAGACTAGAGGAGTTTCTCAAATTTGCCTGATTAAAAAATCACCTAGGATACGTGTTAAAAATCACAACAAACTTAACACACAAGTCCAGTCTCATCCCCTGGAGGTTATGATGTTAGGTTGTCTTCAGGGAGAGAGGGACCGGGGTCAGCTGTCCTAACGATGATCACAGATGATTCAAATAATCAGTCAGGTTTGATTAACAAGGGAATGACATAGGAATGCTGTCATTTTGATCACTTGTTTCTTATTCCCTCCCTCTAACTGTAGAATAGAAAAGCTCTCCCTTCTTTCCTCCTTCGTTTTTCTGTCTTGGGGAAAATGTGAAAAGTGAATGACCGGAGGGCAAAAAAAGATATTAAAAATGTTTAAAATATTTCTGAAACTCAGTGTCAGTCCTGGGTATACGTGAACTCCATCCTGTCTTAGTCCATTTGGGCTGCTGTAACAAAAATATCGTAGACTGGGTGGCTTGTAAACAACATTTATTTCTCATAGTTTTGGAGCTGGGAAGTCTAAGAACAAAGCTGTAGAAGATTCGGCATCAGATGAGAACCTGATTCTCGGTGCATAGACGGCTGTCTTTGCTATGCCCTTACGTGGGAGAAGGAGCAAGGGAGCTCTGTGGGTCCCTTATAAAAGGATTAATCCCGTTCATGGGGGCTCTGCTCTTATGTCCTAATCACCTACCAAAGACCCCACCTTCTGATACCATTACATTGGTCATTAGGATTTCCAAATATGAATTCTGGGGCAACACAAATGAGACTCTAGCTAGAGCACTCGTTTTTTATTATTCATTAAATATATGAAGACTTGCATAAATGATCTAACATTATGAAGGAAAAAAAAAAGAGAGTGTAAGTCATCATAGAATAGGATCAATGTGAGAAAAAAAAAATAAGATCAATGCTTCCCAGCCTGCACAGTTGTTGAGGGAAGATGAGAGAGAACGCTTCACTCATAAGGACAAGAATGGGAAGTCTGCCTAGAATCTCCTTTTTTGCCAGTCTAAGTGTTGATGGAACACATAAACAGAATCCAAAACTAGCCTTCGCATTGTGGTTGTGCTTTGCTCTGTAGAGTTTTCAGAGAGAAATAGATTTTGGAGAGTATCAAAGTCGAACAGGGTGAAAACATTTTGGAACTTGTAAGATTCATGCAAGCCTTGGAAACAGCTGCGCTTCCTTCTGACAGAGAGGCTAATGAGGGGTGAAAAGAGCGATGACCAAGCACAGTGGAGAGTCATCAGAGTCTGGACAAAACCCAAACTTCTTCTGGTTCCAAGACCTTCTCATTTTCTTCACTTACCTCTTCCTACTTAGACATAGCTAGGCAACAAGAGGGGCAGTCACATGCCAGGTTGCCGTTATGTGTGAATGGGTTTGGTTTGTGGGTAGATGTTTTATAATGTGCGGCAGGGATGTACGTAATCTATGTACACATATATTCAAAGAATATTCATAGAACAAATGTGTCTCATGTATGTACATATACATATATACACACATTGTAGACATTATTAGAATAGTAAGTTTTGTGTGTATTGTTTTCAAAGAGCTTTCTATATATATGACTTCAATTATTTAACCCTTGTAAGAACCTTCTGAGGTAGGAATTATAATTGTGTTCATTTTCATAAGTAGAGACCGAGGCTCAGAGAGGCCAAGCGGTCTGTCCAAAGGCAGCACAGTCTAGTCAGTGGCTGAGCCAGAATTCGAGTTCTTGTGTTTTGAATTTACTTTGTGCTCATTTCTTGGTAAAATGCTGCTTATCTTCTATTATCTAACATCATCTTCAGGTCAGTCACAAAGAAACTATGAATAGGAATAAGGTTTCCCTCTACTTGTTACAATTTTCCATCTGTTCTTTTTCCCATGAAACCCTTCAGGTGTCTGGTGACTGTAGTGTCTCTTCCTTCTTTTCTCATTTTTATAAGAAAAGTTGTGACTATATTTATACTGAAAGTGGGGGATCAAAATATCGAGGCTTGATATTTTCCTTTATAAGTAGTATTTTTATCTTAATTGGAGACAATGTCTTAGCAAAAAGAAGTGTGTGTGTGTGTGTGTGTGTGTGTGTGTGTGTGTGTGTGTGTGTAGTGAGGATGGAAAGACCCATAGAATCTTCCATATACATTTTTACCTGTTAATTCTATTTGTAGGACCAACTTTAAGGTGCCAGGCATTTCACTTTAGAAAAATAAAGAGAAGTAGACGTTCTAAGTGAGATAGAAATAAAGTTATTTAAAAATAATGAAGTCTACTTTATATAAGCTAGCACAGAAACCAGTAACAGTATGGTAAAATTCTCCACTTCACAGATACATTGGGAGGTGTCAGTGTTTTCAGACCATAATTTAAGGGCATGTGTGATTAACACAGAATGTATAATCTTTACTATCCTTAGTGAAGGGAGTTACATAACGGGTTAGTATTAGCTTTCTGCACATGAACAAGTAAATTGAAAGATTAAATTAGGTAAACTAATTTAGATTCTTCTCTTAACCCTTATACATATTTAAGTGTGTTAGTGTTTACTGATTAATAAATTAGATATAAGTTAGTTTAAATCAAGCAAATTGCTCACATATTCATTTAATTTTAAATCCTTAACTACCTCCTTATTTTTAAGGCAGCTATGTAAAGAAAGAGGCATAGAATAGTTAAAATGAGGACTAGAAGAATAGTCAAAGAAAAAGGGGGCTAATATAAAGAATAGAGAAGTTCCTTAAAATTCATATTTTATTTATATATAATTGATGTTTTCTCTCTCTATATATGTTTCATATATATGATATATATATTTGATGTATATATATATATATATATATATATATATATATACGATGGTTGTTAGATCTGATTTCTTTAAATTGAAGACCATTTATTTAATTGTATTACATTTATATTTCTGTTACCAACTAAAATATCTCATTAGGTTGACTTAATTCAATCTGAATTTAATATTACTAGGTTGACTTGTCCATAAAGGACGGTACACATGAAACACCATCAAAGACATATTCTTGCTCTGGTGGGTCCTTGGCACTTCACATATATGGGCACCTTCCTCCAAAATTATCAAAAATTATATCTTGTAACTCTTATTTTAAAGACAAAGGTGTTAAAATTATATATTAAAATATTTTCATTGACCTAAAGTTTTGCTTTTTTATATTCTGGAAAAAGGCAGGCCTCTTGATGTAAGCTGATCAGGATACATCATTAATTTCCTAGGTCTCTTCTGTAATTAAAATATAATAATAAAAATATTTTTTACTACATTGCTATAAAGACAGTTATATTAATATATATATATATATATAAACATGTTCACAGATCTAAAAGTGCTTTCAGTTTTTTTGATTTTAAATGAAATTAGGACATTTTATGGATCCCTAAAATTATCATGGATGCTTGGCTCTTGGTGCTGGGCCTGATGTGTAAGTTGAGCACCCTAACTCTTAAAGCTGCAGACAATGTGATTTCTTCTGGGTCTCTCAAACATGCAGTGTTCTTTCACTAATCTGTTTTTCGTTCCTTGTACCCTTCTCAGTAGGTGGAAAATCCCTACTCAATCCTGGAGCCTTACCTCAAATTTTATCTCACTGGTGAAGTTTTTCCTGAATCCCCAGGTAGAATTAGTTACACTGATCTTCCCTTGGTTCTTTGTCTATAACTTTATAGATGTAAAGAGAAAACCTAGAATCCTTATTGTTGTAAATACCTTACACTGTCACATTTATTTTTTGATAAGCTTTTTATTTTGGAATAGTTTTCTCCTTATTGAAAAATTGCAGAGATAGATAGAGTTCCTATATACCCCTCATTTCTTACAGTTGCCCCTGGGGTTGTTCTCTTGCATTTTTGAGATGCATCTGTCAACATTAGTACTTTATTATTAACTAAACTTCAGATTTTAGTCTGATTTCATCAGAGTTTCTGATAATGTCTTCCCCTCCCCCCATGTTCCAGCCTTTCCAGGACCCCCTCTTGCATTTTGTCATCATGTTTTTCTGTCTTCTCTGGACTATAACAACTTCTCAGGATTTTTCTTGTTTAGGTGAACTTGATACTTTTGGAGAGGAACAGCCAGGTATTTTATAGATTAGTCCTCAGTTTGGGTTTGCTTTCCACGTGACTTCTCCCCCCATTCCCCTGCCAGCTAGCCTAAGGTTATGGTATTTTAGAAAAATACCATAAAGCTTATTGACCTTAAAAATAAATCTGTCAGTTATCTTATCAGCAAAATAGGCTTATTCTGGAATAGCTGAGAATTGCAATTTGGGACATGCAAACTACACAAAACCATAGGCAAGTCTGCAGAACAAAGGAGAGGAATGTTCTTTTATGGGAGAAAGGAGGGAGTTGGGAGGGATTGTTTTAAACAAAAAGCCCATTGGAGTAAACTGGAAGTTTGAAGTGTAGTGACTTTTCATTGGCTGGGATGTGACAGTCTCTTATTGGCTGGGCTGTTGCCAAGCAAGTAGAAAATCTTTCTTCCTCTTGCTGGGATAGTCAAGCATAGGTGTCTCCTTGAGGTGAATGTGCAATAGATCTCTTCCTATTGGTTTTTCAAAGAGCTACAAGGAGTGTTGGGGTGTGAGAGCTCCACCTTCTTCTCCATTTTCATTGTTCTTCTCCATTTTAAATCCATTTTAAGTGAGATTTCCTTTTATTAATTTTCACAAGGTAAAGGATCTCATCATATCATGTTAGGGGGACCACTTTAACTTGTGGCTATGTATTGACATTGAGGATATGTATCAAGTTGAACATGCCTGGATCTCCTTAGCATGTAGAACAATGTCTGAAACGTACCAACAATCCACTAACATATTTTTTTTGATAGCAATTGCTTTTTTGTCTTCCTTGCTAGACAAGGAGCCCCTGACGACGAGAGAATGTCTTGTTCATTTGTTTCTCTATCCCCTCGGGAAGCCTATTTCTTGGTATAAAGAAATGCTAAATAAAGGTTTGGAAATTTATGTTAAAAGAATTGCTTACTCTTTTTTTGGTAGCTATTTTCAAGAGCCTGCCATGTTTAACATGTTCACACAAAGAAAAGAGCTGGCAAGTCACAGACCCTTTTACTAAAGCTGATAAATGGTTATTCTTTGTGGTAAGTACAAATGAAACTCAAATTAATGCTTTTTCTTGTTTATGGACATTAGTCCAACTTGATCTTTATATATCATAGACTTACTGAAGCTGTTATTGAAGTCTTCTCTCTCAGTGGCGCCCTCCGGGTCATCACTGGGATTTCTTATTCATTAATATTAAATTTGTCACTAGTGGACACTGAGTGTCCTGGGTTACGTTGAAGCTGGCCTAGTGATTTATGGCACCGGGGAACTAATACAGTAGATAAGAAAGAAAGTGAAACAAAAAGACTCCAAATTAGAGAACTGATAGAGATAATAAATAGGGTTGCCAAAAGGAACAAGGCACAATCTAAAAGCCTTCAATGGGGAAATGTTGACATAAATTGTGAGACATTCATATAATGGGTTATTAAAGAATCATTACAATTTTTGTTTAAAATGAAATGTTAATAGCTTAAGTTTTCACTTTTTGATACACATTATATTTATGGGAAAAATGTCAACAAAGACATGCAAAAGTAGAACATAAAGATTATCCCCAAACCCACCCACTTCTTTTCCTTGTTTGTGTGGGTAATATCTAAGAGACAGACAGACAGACAGTGTAAAAACAGAGGGCCAGAGAAAATGTGTATATACTAGTCTTCAATAAACTGGATTACTCCATACACATTGTTTTATAATATTTCATATTTTGTATAAGCAATCCACACATTTTTGGATTTTGTGATAATTTGAACACCTTCCTTGAGCTTTACTCATAATAAGTAAAGCTTGATCCTCAGGTTTTGTTTTCAGATCAAGCTTGTACATTCTTTGCATTGTTTTGTTTGTTTTTTTAGGGGGAGAGAGAGAAAGACCGGGAGAGCAAGAGGTGGGGGAGGGGAAGGGGAAGAGAGAGAATCTTAAGTATGGTCCAGGCCCAGAGCTCATGACCTGAGGTGAAATCAAGAGTTAGACGCTTAACCAACTAATCCATCCAAGTTCACCAAGCTGGTATGTTTTGACCTTTTTCTTGAGATTATTATTATGCCAAATGCTTTTCAGCCATGCATGCAGCTGGATTCCTGGCAGAATGACTCTCTTGTCATCAACTTATGCTCAGACATTCATGAATGTGGGGATGTCCTGTAAGATTACTTTATGACTCATTTTCACATTCTGTTATAGTTTATTATTTACATGTCTTTCTGTTTGGCTACTAAATAAGTTGAGAGCAGGAAATCATTTCTGCATTTACCTCAGTGTCTATATCAGGCTTTGCCCAAAGAGATGAATCAGTCATTTTTGAATGACTACAGCTGGACCATTTTAAACAGAACCTTTTCTCCCTAATGCCATTAGTGAAAGGGTTAACTTCATTATTGGAAGAGCTGGATCAAGCACAGATAAAGCACACAATAAATGTGGGTAGCTAGCAGATTCTGGAACTCTATCAAAATGTTTCAGGATGTTTATTCAAATCTGCCATTTTCCCCATGCACACACAGGCACACTTGGAGCTGATGTGCCCTGGGAGAACTGGCATTCATCATGGTTTCTAAGCCATTACTTTTCCTATGGACCCTAGCGGATGCTTCCTTCAGAAAATGTGAAAGGCCTGCTAATTTCTTCCAATGAAAGAGCAATAGAAGCACAAAAGTTAAAACCTAGGCCATTCAACAGAACATATGGGAAGGGGTGGTATCCCCAAATAAGAAAATAAAACCAAATTCACCAAATCATCAATGTTCTATTAATAACCCCTAATAAATATGAATGTTCGGCTCCCACTGAAAAGAAATTTAAAAATGTATCATTTGTCTATTTTAAATGATTAAAATATCTATACATTTTCCTTACTTTTTCAAAATAAGAAATCATTTCCTTATAAGAAATCATGATAATATGATAATTCTTTTTATATCTTTAGTGAATCTTCCAAAGATGCTGAGGAACTGAGGAGATCCTTGAGGCCAGGAGTTCAAACTCAAGGTGTTGTCAAGGCCATGCTCTTTCTGAAGCCTGGAGAGAAGTATCCTTCCTTGCCTCTTCTAACTGCTGGTGGCTCCCAGCGGTCCCTGACATTTCTTGGCTTGCAGCTGTATCACTCCGAACTCCAGATGGAGGATGGAGACTCCCCATCTTCACATGTTCTTCTTCCTTCTGTGTGTCTCCTCCTCTTCTTATAAGGACATTCGTCATTGGATTTAGGATTTCCTCTAATCCAGTATGATCTCATCTTTTTCTTCAACGAATTACATCTGCAAAGACCTTAATTCCAAATAAGGCTCACAATCTGACTTTTTTGGTTCCAGATGAATTTTTGGGAGACACCACTGAAACTACTTCAAGGTTCTATGGCCAGAACTGGCACCTGGAATCCAGCTACAGCACTAACCAAAACGGCATTTCAATAAACCCAGAGCCCACATCACGATTGGTTGTAAATATCTTACTAGTAGGCCAAAGGGCTTCTTGGTGAGAAAAAGCCCTCTTCCATCACAACACTGTACTGCTATCTGCAGGGAAGTATATAAATCTAGCCTGACCACATCCAGAAATGGCTCCCCCGGGGGTGAGCCGCCTACCTTCTCTGCAACCATATGCAGCATCTGTGTCCTCCTGATATTCAATTACATCTCAGGACCCCTTCCTGGGAATCCGCAGCAACATTTGGGAAGCGAGAATGTGCACCAGTCTGAACTTCATGTGACAGAGCACAGAGGATCCAGACTGGGGGAGTTGCAGAGTATGTGACCACATTTATACTCATCAACTCTTTAAGATACGAAGTGAAGCATTTGAGGTATAATTTTTTTTTTCTTAGGAATCCTCCGTTTATCTAAACAATTCCAGGAAAGTTCAAAGCAATCACATTTTGTAAATAATTTACATGGCCAATGTAGGTAGAGGTAGGGGGTATTTGAATTGTTGAGAAAATGGTCTTATTTCTCTTTTTAAACTTTGTGGCAGGAACTTCTTTTTTAACCTGTTTGATCCTGGAAGTCCCTCAACTTCTCAGTGCTTCTTTTATCCAACTGCTCAAGGAAGACTCAGGGAGGCTCAGGAAGCAGGTGGTTTGGAGGTAAAAATGTTACATGTTCTGTTTGTTCTAATTATTTGCCTGCAGCATATGGAGAGGAAGAGTCAATTAGGCAGCTAGGATACCGACCACCAAGATCTTTAGAGATTCAGACTTGTGCTTGCATCCTGATGGGACACAAACAGGAAGCTATTCGTTTAAGGGATCCTAACATTTTAACTGCCACCAAATCTAGCCCCTTCCAGAATGAAAAGCAAGAGCTGTTTAATTGCCCTCAGCATCTCTAAACAACAATTAAGAACAGGAAGTGAAAAACACTGAGTCCAATTCCAACTGCAAAGGCAACAATTAATGAGAAGAGGCATTGCTTCCTGTAGTTTCTTTTGGTTCTGATGACTGACATCAGTTGGATGTTCACTGTGAATTTCATAACTTATTTCCACATACAGCTTTGACACACTAAATATGTGATATAAGCCTTGTTTGTAAAATTGTATGCAGTAGAAAATATTAGGAAATGATAGGTTTATAACAGCAAGTAATGGTTTCTTATGAACTATTTTACTGGACTAAATACAAATAATTTATTTGAAAAAAAAACAAACCATGATTGGTGAGCAATGGGATGCCAGCTGAGAATTTTGGTGGATTCTTCATTACTGATATTTGAAGTGTTGATTTGCATAGGGAGGTGGTACCTGGTTGGATTTGCCTATGTTGGGCCATGCGTCCACAAGGGTATCACGACTGTCCACCATGGACATTTATGTATGCGTCCAGACTGTCAGATCCAACCAGAGACCAAGAGGTCTTGGTCCACTTCTGATAACCTACTTGCTTGTGTGGCTTGACCAGGGATCTGCTACCGGAACATTTATCTATAGTAGCCAGTACCGATACCATTAAAGTTATTGCAAGCATACATTAAACAATCTGCCATTTATCTCATGTATCTAGGGCCCTACATGAGTCTACTTTGTAGATTATCTAGGGAAATGTTTAAATATTTATTTATTTCTTTACTTACTTACTTATCTTTTTTTGGGGGGGGGAGATCTTTTAAAATCACAGACAGCTTGTTCCTGCCACTCAGTAGGTTCTGGGCTGTGGAGCCAGCTACCACTCCGGGAGTGCTTCGGGGGTAGAAACCAATATGGATTTTAACCCAAGGGGTTAGGACGATAAATGCTTTTTAAATGTAGGTATACGTTGGTTTTGCAGTGGAGATAAACGCTGTGGGTGCCTGACTATATTCCCTTGGGCTGACCAACTTCCGGTGCCTTTGTTTGAGGTTTTGCTGGGGTGACAGCACTGCCCACGTGTGTAGCAAGTCAGCATGGTTAGGAGATGGATTTCCACCTCCACCCCAGCAGCTCCTAAACAGTGACCGAAGGAGCCGGGAGACTGATAGCCGGTGATCCTGCCCCTGGGAACTGTGCCATGCATGTCCTCACCAGTTTCTTGAGCTCTGGTGAGATGAAGCTTCAGTTGCCCTTATCTTCTAAACCCAAGGAATTATCTTCTAAATCCAAGACCCACTCTGGGATGCTGTCTCAGGCTGTGCTCTGGAGCGCCCCATCTATGACAACCATCATCTTCCACTTTCCAGTCCCTTGCCATACTCAGAAAGCCAGTGAAACACGTGCTGAGACAAATTTCGCTACTGTGTTCTGGGAGCCTTACACACTGTATGCATACAGTTGATCAGTTATGCACTGTATGTGCTGGTGCATACAGTTGATCAGTTATGCGCTGTATGCGTTAATGCATACAGTTGATCAGTTATGTGCGGTATGCATTAGTGCATACAGTTGATCAGTTATGCGCTGTATGCATTAATGCATACATTTGATGCTTGAGCAACATGGGTTTGAATCACCCAGGCCCACATATATATGGATTATTTTTACAGTATTGTAAACGTATATCCTCTTCCTTACGATTTTCTTAACATTTTCTTTTCTCTAGCTTACTTTATTTTAAGAATACAGTATATAGTACATAGAGACTTCGGAATATGCATTAATTGGCTGTTTATATTATTGGTGAGGCTTCCAGTCAACAGTAGGCTATTAAGTTATTAAGTTTGGGGGAGTCCAAAGTTATACACGGATTTTCTACTGTGCATGGGGTCAGCCCCCTTCACCTCCACGTTGTTCAAGGGTCAGTTAGCTAATCTAGTCTTTGTGATGCTCACAGGTCCTCTGCCATGGAACTCAGTCATTGAGCAAATCAAGTTCTCCACCCAAACCCTAACCCCATCTCCCTGCATTTCACTCTCCCAAGTCAAATATTTATATGAAGAGCATTTTGAGAGACAACAAACACAAATGTGCCACTTAGCAGGGCTTTCTCCTCTGTCATCAGAGTCTGTGCCCAAGCGGAATCAGGGCTGCTGGCGTGAGGCTCACTTGAGGCCCCAAGTCATTCACTAAAGAGGCAGTTAGGAATCAGAGAGCGCAGGAAACCTCAGGCAAGGCTGGTTCATTAGTGCCTCTGCTGATTAATCAAGACCTGGCTGCCACTTTGTTAATTGCCTCGAGGTGGAGTTGGAGGCAATCAGCCCCGTGGAAACTGCTTGATTGCTTCTCAAAGTGGCAGTTCGCCTTTGGACACTGTACTTGTTCCTGTCAGATCTGTATTGTGACCTTCAGAAAGGACTATGACCCTGCCTCCAAAGGCAAGTCTCTGAGCCCACTATCTGGAGTCCGTTGTGCAAAGAGAGTTACACATGAAGAATCGGCCACAAAAGCCCCCGATGCAATTATATTTTGGTTTCATAAATGCAGCGCAATTACTGCATTTGTCTTCCCTTTGTATTTAGCTTGGAACAGGCACTCCCACTAAATGTGCCAAACGTTTTATTTTTGTCTCCGTTTTTAGAGTTGTACATCAGGAAAATGAAGTATGCTCTCCCTCCCTCCCCCAGTAAACAGCCACATAACTGTAATAAGAAGCTTTCTGAATAATTTATAATTTGCAAACAAAAATTCATCTGATTATGCTGAAATGACAGACACCCTGCATAACAATGTGTATTATCAAAGAGAGCTTTTTTCTTTTTTCCGTTCTGGTTACTGATTATTTACACAAATTGAAGAGAAATAACTAGGTACACTATTACCTTTAAATTATTTTTTAATCTACCTTTTAATCTTTCAAAACTATGCAGGAACAATATAATTATTCTCTGCCAATCATTGATGATGTTGCATTGGAAAGCATTTTCCTATGCGGATGAACAAAACAGACGTTCATGATAATATGCAGTTCAATGCTTCTTTTTCCAAGGTAATGGGAGTTTCAGGGTGATATATCATCAGCGACTCATGACTATTTTATGCTCAATTTTCCTTTGTTACTGGGAAAAAGCATATAATACGTACATTTTGCTCCGAAGTCACACCAACCCTTCTTGTCTCCTCTTGGCTTGGTGTCATATGTGAGAATGATGGAGCTCTTATTTGTTTCAAGGCAAAAGTCTTTGATTAAAATTGATGATTTGGTTGGAGCCACTT
This sequence comes from Ailurus styani, assembly GCA_002007465.1. Taxonomy (NCBI): domain Eukaryota; kingdom Metazoa; phylum Chordata; class Mammalia; order Carnivora; family Ailuridae; genus Ailurus; species Ailurus styani. The sequence goes on from LNAC01000173.1 coordinate 2,884,832, forward strand.
ACTCTGGGAACTAATCAGAAGGCATAGAAAGCAGAGGAAGTAATACCCCTCTCCCATAATGCTGGAGGAAGCTGGTCCAATCTGGAAGGATATATGAAGTTTGGCTTCAAATTATGATGCTGGTGCTGAAGCCCCCGTGGGGCCCCCTTCTTATGCTTAAATGATGAAATCTCATATTTCGTGATTGTCCTGGAGTCATAGCTGGAGTATCACCTATTGTTCTCTTCGGGATTCAGAAGACTGATTATTTTTTTGAATTTTTAAAATTTAAATTCAATTAACTAACATCTAATGTATTATTAGTTTCAGAGGTAGAGGTCAGTGATTCGTCAGGCTAATGTAACACCCTGTGCTCATTACATCACGTGCCCTCCCAAATGTCCGTCACGCAGGCTCCCCATCTCCCCCACTTCCCCTCCGGCAACCCTCAGTTTGTTTCCTGTGATTAAGAGTTTCTTATGGTTTGTCTCCCTTTCTTCTTTTTCCCTATGATCCTGTTTTGTTCCTTAAATTCCACCTATGTGTGAAGGGAAGACTGATTATTTTTCTGGAGTAAATTAATTTGTTTCCTCAAATTGTCCAGAGTAGCAACCTGCTTTCCTCAAATTACTCTTACCTAATTTTATCTCATGTTGGGTTGAATAAATATGCATAGCATAGATTCATGTATCAGACACCCATTTTCCCAGATCATTGTACCAAGTGCTAGGAGGGTTTAGGAATGTTCAAAAATGTACAATATAATATCTCTCCCTCTAGGACTTGAGAATTCATTTGCAAGCAACCCCAGATTACTTTCCACGAGGTCACCGATTCCTACTATTTGCAGAGAAGACTTATTTCAGTACCTTCAGTAGGATATTTTTTCATAGGAATGGGTGATTGGGGGGTAGCTGCATGGTTCATCAGGTCAGAACCCATTAAAATTATGGGAACCTGACCACAGAGATGTGCAAGGTTTATGGTCATCTATAACCAGATTTTTAGAGGAACCTGGTCAAACCTTTGGAATCAAACAACGACTAGAAGTCATTTGTGAACCCAGAGATTCTGAAGTCTGTGCATTTTGCCTTCTTTGGATATACATCTGAATAGCATCAGAGGCCAGCTGGAAAAGCTGCCTCCACACTGGTCCCCACCCCTGCTTCCTTCTCATTTCAAGTCATAAGGTTGGTTAGAGAAGGAGAATGGGTTGGTCCAGGATTAGTACCTCTTCCTTACAACCCAGTGTGCTGGGAAGCGAGGACACTGGCGTTTACCAGTGCCTCCAGGGTGCTGGATCTGGGATTAAGTGGTAGCCCTGTGAGTAGAACTGGGGTCCAGTTTGATTGACAGCTCTTGTAGGCACCCATTATTTCATCATCAGGGACCTGTACTTTTGGCCTGCAACCATTTTGCACCAAAGTTGTCTTTAGAAATTCCATTAGGCTGACACTTCTCTGTATATATTTTCACTAATATTTTACTTGGAAAGCAGCCACTAGCTCTTTTTAAACTCCTTAACAGTTGTCAGATGATGAAACTTTTCATTCTGTAATAACCGGGGGTGGATTTAAACCGTGCCATATTTCCTAGTTTCCAATTCCAATTTGCCCCATCTCTGCCCCCTCCCCCCTGCCCCTGCCCCATATTAGCACATTTTTTTTTTTGATGGTTAGGAGCGGGCAGATAGCCCACTAAGAATGCTCTGAATAAGAATGTCAAGGAAGAAGACACCTCTACATTCAGTAATGGCTAGTGCATCTCCCTTTGTTTGAGGACTTTGATTTCATAATAAGGAAAGAATTCTCTTGCATTGGTAAAAATGGTTTAAATACTAAATTTGTACATTTTATTTGTCAGGAATTTCAATTTCCATAGAAGGGATATTTTTCCAGCCTGACCATTGCAATGAAACATGTCAAGAGATTCTGAATTATGTGTTCTATAATGAGAATGCTAAAGAAGCCCAGACTCAGAGTCAGCAGATTGTTCCTTGTCCCTGTATTAGGCTCGCCTGGGCATCAGGGAATCAGCAGCCCCAGCAGGCATTGATGTTGGTTTGATGTCAATTCTCCAGGGAACAGGTGCTCTTTGAGAGAATGGTGTTTTTATGATTCTGATCCCCATATTATGGTTTAGTTTATTTTCGGCATGAACATAGGTGTCCTTGTGAAGGCCAACAATAAACAGGATAAGACTGAGCCAGACACCATCATAGTAAGAGCTCTAGAGATGGACATTTTATTCCCCAAATTGAGTCTTGAATATACAACTCTATTTTTGATTATCTCAGCACTGGCTCCAAATACATAGGAGTTTACTAATCAAAAGTTTCCTTGATGATTTTTACTCAAAATTAGAGTAGGGTCTAGTGAAGATTCAGGTATTGTGCTCTCATTGATTTTTAAGATTCTCATCTCTACTGACTAACGGCAGAAAGTAGTGACAAGTCAAACAGTGCCAAAGTGAAACCAGGAATCCATATTTTTTTAAAACATGTCTCTCTTCAATAATTTATTTGGATTAAACTTGAAATACAATGGAACAGAAAAGTACATATTCTGTGGAGGGGTGAATGGGAAAGGAAAGTACTTTTACAGTGACAAAAATTGAAATTTATACATCGTTTCCCCATTTAGGTTTCTCTTTTCATATTTGAAACTTATGAATCTTTGTTCCCAGGAGAAAGGGGAAAGTCCTTGGTCACATAGTGGGATAGAAGGTACGATGATGAGACATCCACCTACAAAAGAAGCCTGGAAGAGGGAGAAGATTGAGGAGAACAGAGCGTTTTTATGAGAGCAAAATAAGTGACTGGCCCCTTAGCAAAGCACCTGGTTTATGGTAGAAATGGAGCATTGCTGCTTTCCCTACACAAAGAGAGAAGAAAGTAGCCATTTGGGTCAGAAGAGTGCTCTTCATCCCTATGGAGGTTAATAAAGAAGATCTCTTTCTTCAATAATTTAATCTTTATTTTTTCTAGCAAGGGCAAATTTCTCTCTGTCAAAGAAATCTTCTTTGATAGTGAGTGTCTTTTGCTATTTCAAAGCATAAATGAATTGGGACAGAATTCTGTGGCTGACCTTCTCCTGTTTTCTTCAGACCATGTAGTAATGGGTCGGAGAATAGAAAGGACAGAGATAAAGGACAGAGAGCAAGTACAGTCATATTTATTAAATGATGACAGCATTATTTAATACGCTATCGACTGAAGCTTCTATAATACACAAAAGCATCATACCTCGTATTATACTTCTCAAAACAACACTACAAACACTATTAACCTTCTTTTACAGATGAATAATATTGAACCCCAAGACAAATTCAGAAAAATTATCAAAGGAACACAACCTGAAAGAGGCAACCAGGATTTGAACGGAAGTTTGCTGGAGCCCAAAGTCAGTATTATTATTTCCCTGGTGTGTTATACTTCTCACTGGTTTGTCTTGGCTTGTCTTGGATGCACAAGGTAACATCTCCAGCCACGGAGGTGGGACCTGGGTCTTGTTCACAAGGTGCCACCCAGACCTCCTACATCTACTGGGTGTAAGTCTCTAAGAGAGTGGCTCTCACAACTGGGCAGTGACTTGTTGGGAGACAAATGAGAACAAAGGGGAAGATGTAACAACAGGCACCAGAAAAGAAGAGTCTAGGTAGGCTTAACGCACTGTCAGTTGTAAGTTTTCAATGATACTTCCAGGACCAAACTCATTCTTAATTGCCTACTTCATTGTTATCAAAGGATCACAAGGATTGGTCAGGTAACCTTTTTTTATGCACCACTTATTGCTACTTAATTCTCTATTCTGTATTTTGCCAATGCAGAAAGAACAGAATCTAAGAGCTACATTATTTACCCATTTCCTCAGAGGAATGTGCACACCAGTCAGTGTTTTGGAATTTCCTGAGTTCTGGTCCCTTCCTCCAATAACACAGAGAAACATACTTGGAAAAGTGCCCTGGAAGGTAAGGACATTAGTATTGTGGGTCAAGAAAGAGAAAACCCCAGGTGGGCTTGTTAGACAAATTACTGAAGTTTCATTCATCGACTTGCCTGATTAGATTCACCAATTCAGTTTTTCTGTGGTTCAGAATGAGGTCTCTGTGGGTACCCTAAGGAGTTTTCTTGAGGTGTTGTGGGAGCTTCCAAAGAGCTGGTTTCTTAAAGCCAGAGCACTAAAAAGAGAGGAGGAGGCTGGGACAGAGGTGCAGAAAGCTATGGTTGGGACTTTATCTTCTATGCATTGGCTTACAATGCAAATCTTTAGGTAGGGGAGGGAAGGAAGGAATGGGAACAAACATTTATTTGATCAATACTTTAGAAACGATTGCAGAACAGAAAGGAGGGGAAGGGATACTAAAGTAAGGATGTTTAAGGGATGTTCTTCCCACCTTAATCAGTGGTACATCATCAAGGGATCATGATGCCAAGAATAGAATTTTCTGGGTGTGCTCCCTACTGCTATCTATACCGAACCCTGACCAACTATTCCAAAGAAATGTAAAGTTGAAGTACAAAGTGAACCTACTAAGAAAATATAGCTCTAGATAAGCCTCCAAGCTCATTGTTCCAACCAGATGGAGCCCTGCCATAAAGACATTCTAAGATAGTCACTAATGTCGATGTAAAGTCTGGCAGAGATTCAATGATTGGGCATCAATTTATTTACAGATGTACATATATGCTGGTGAATTTATATACAGAGAGACAATGCACAATTCACCAATATATACTCACATTCCCACTGTCAATCTGCCCTTAAAAAGTTTCCTATGTTTCATTTCTGAAAATATAATCATATTTAACACCACATTCAAGGCAAATAAACCATCTTAAATTACACTATTTAATTAAGCTTTTATGTCGTTTTATTTTGGGGTTAGAAGTTCAATTTATAATATCCAACATGAGGACTAAGTTTCAGAATGCAGCAGGGACTGATGGAAGGAGTTTAATTATTTGATTTCAGATGTAAAAAGGCATATTATTACAGGGATCATGGGAGGAGAATGTATTAATTTACAGATATTAAACTGTAGCTTGTAAAAGAGCCATAAAAACAAACAAACAAAAAAATGGTTTCCCTCCAAAGATTTACCTTGCCCTCGTCTCCCAAAAGTGCGTAGATCCCAAAGAACCTCAGCTGCTAAAACCCGCAGAATTAGAGCAGAGAGAGGGAAACACTTGATTCTAGAAAAATATGTGTGTGGAGAAATAGGAAATAAGGCAGTTGTAAAGACAGAATTGTTTAAGGGGACTGACTGGGAGGATTTGAACGCCAGGGAGCCAGGAGCCAGGTGGAGATTGAGGGAGATGGTGGTTCACATCCTGGGCTCTCTTATTGATTAGATTTCAGATATGAAGATGCATTTTCTTTCTTGGAGAAACTGTTCTCGCCATAAAAAATATGGACTGTTCTCTCTAGCTCTCCACTGATAGTTTAGGGTGGCCCCTTTCATTGTGACTTGAAGTTAGGACATTTTTGTTATCACAAGAGAGTGAAATTAATTCCAAGAGAAGTTGGAAGCCATCTTGAATTTAGGCAGATAAATGATAAGTGCAAAATTCGGATGCCTTTTAAATAGGAAATTAATATTCAATAATATGTGTACTTTTCTAGTGCAAAAGAAAGGAAAAAAAGTACTAAATCTTAGGTATAACTTGGTTGGGGGCATCTCAGCCTACGAGGGCCCTGTGTTCCAAAGGAAAAAGGAAGATGGCGCCTGTACAAAAAGTGTTAAACTATCAAAATATTTAAAGTAAGCTATGGAAATGGCTCCATTGTATGCATTTGCGAATACGATGTTTCCTGAAATCATTTTATGTAAATTTATATAAAATATTTTGTGGGGGGGCAAAAACAGAGAGAACTGACATGGTTACAACCATCCTCCCATACACACAACCCCCAGGACCGTCCACTAAGCTCACTGTTTGGACAAGAAGCTCATTGCTTTGTTCGTTTGCAAAAAAGAAGGAAATGAATTTACAATAAGGACATACTAATATGCAATTAAATCCATTTTCTTGCCTGACTCTCACATAGACACTTGTACCCATGGGAAAAAAAGGCTCAAACTCACAACCCACTGTCTCCTCATCCATGATTTCTGTCACCTGTTCACTAAAATAATGACGAGACTATTTACCATCAGTATGCACAAATGGAAAGTACCTGAAAATATGACTTTTCTCTGGGAAAATTTGCTATTAAATTGCAGTTTGAATACTTTTTAGTTGTGTGTGTAATTATTTGAAACATTTTTGTGTATTTTTCTTTGTCTTTGAGTGTTTGCTCTGAAACATAAAAGTGGGGTTCTCCTTCTCCCTGAGGGTATTTTTAATGTTAGAAATATTCTTGAAATCTTTCCTCTTTTTTTTGTGTGTGTGTGATTTGGTAGAAATTTTCTGTGCTTCTTTGTCACTGTTGTGACCTTTATTACAGTTTGTTGAAGGAAGGAAGGAAGGAAGGAAAGAAGGAAGGAAGGAAGGAAGGAAAGAGAAAGAGATGAAGGAAAGAAGGAAGAAAGGAAAGAAGGAAGAAAGAAAGAGATTTTATAGGTATTGGACTTTTCACCAAGCTTTGAGTAACCAGGTATCTATACATCTGAGTATTAAAGAACAGCTCAGATTTTGAAAATGTGAATATTGGTTGATTATAATTTATGTGCCCATAATTATGATAGAGTTACCCAGGGCCTCATTGTTTGACTTCAAAGGTATTTATATTTATTAGGTAGAGCTAAAGTACATACAGTAACAAGAAAGCAGTTAAATTAAACTCTACTGATTTTAGTAGCTATGAGTAACTTAGAAACAAAGATCAGTATGGGTAAAAATATAGTATCATGGAAAAGAGCCTATTTTCACTCTTGAACTCTCTTATTATTTATTGTATAGTAACTACTAGGGAAGTTTTACATACATCTATTTATGCAAGTGACACTGTATTATATTTTGAATAGGTCAGTATTCCCACTGGACTGTGAGCCATCTCAGGCAGAGACTGAGTCTTATTTTATTTTTATCCTGAGGAGCTGGTCTAGTGATAGTTACACAGCAGGTATACCATGAATATGTGATGTATAAATGTATGAATCAACATCAGAAAATTTGCTTTTTGTTAAGTTACAAATCAGTAATCACATGCTTCAAAGTGATAGTCAGCATACAATAATGTTATTTGGGTTGTTTCTTTCAACTAGACTTTTCATGGTAATTGTGGCAGACTTAAATTTCCAAAATGGCCTCAACAAACTCCCATCCCACATACTTTTCTGTCATGTGATCTTGCCACTCCCTCACCGTGTGGTTGAGTCCATTTCTCCACCCCTGAGACCTGGGCAGGTCCTGGGTCTGGCTTGACCAGGAGATGATGGCAGATTATAACTAAAGCGTTGGGTGGAGAGATAGACCGAGGGACACTGAGGTGCTAGATGTGTGAATGAAGTATCCATCTTCAAAGGGATCCTCTGGCTCTACTAGCCCCACACAGATCTAAGACCAACCACTCAGCTGAGTCCTTCTTAAGTTCCTGACCCCAAATCACACATACATAAAATGGTTGTTTTCAAACATTAAACCTACTATACAGTTTGGTACACAGAAAGAGATAACCAGAACATTAGTGGAGAGTTTATAAGTTGCCAAACACATGTATCAAAAACAGTCTTGATCTTGCAGAGTCATCATCAGGGTAATTTGCAAGATAGTTGGTTTCTTATAGTTGTTTGTTGCAAAAGAAGGTTGAATGTTTTCTCAAGGCAATCATTAATTTGCTTGGCATCCTGAAGAATGGCCTGCTGAATGCTATTTCTAGGAATCAAGAAATAGTAGCAGTAATCTTTCTCTTGTTCAGAATTTGAATAACTTAATAATATCATCAATTTTTGTCTTGTAGATCATAACTATCCCATCTGTCTTCTTTGATTTAGTTTAAAGATTGAAGGTCAGGGTCATCCCAAAGGGATTATCAGTTCTATTTTAGATAACGTATAATCATCCTTCAAATAATATGTCCACAATCCCTCAAGTTTTTCAAAGTATATTAAAATCCATTTGTCATTTAATCCTCACATTATTTTAAATACCACGTATTATTTCACCAAAGAGACATGAATAAATCACTAACGTATGCCAGAGAAATTGCTAGGCTAGCTTGTGAGGATAGAAACAACAACACAGCAGTGTCCTCAAGAAACCCATCATTTACTATTTCTACTTAATAGGTGAAGTGCAGTGAAGTTTAGAAAGGAGTAAAAACTCAAATTCAGGTCTTTGAATTCCAAATTGTATGTTCCTTTAACTTTAGCACAATACTTTCTAATAACCATTCAGATTTGGGTCTTAGTGTTCACAAAGTGTCTCACACATGTTATTTCAATTAATCCTCATGATAACCTTATCAGATAGATAGTAATTTCCCTCTCTGAGAAAGACGAGGTAATTGAAGTGAAGTGTTTTTCCTAAGATTTGACAAATAATAAGGAATACAGCTGATACTCGAAATTAAGCCTCTTGACTGAAAACCTTGTTGCTATTTCTGTATGTCACAGATGGCTTCCTAGAGCAAGTAAAAAGTGGTGGTTAAAATCTAGATTTAGACTTGAGGGTAGCACTACTCCACACTAGCTTCAGATCTTGAACACAGTGTGCCTGAAGGTCAGACAACCTCCTCACTTTCTGACCTTGGGCATGTTACTTACCTTCTTTGTGCCTAAATTTTCACATTTGTCATAAATTTACCTCATGAGGTGATTAAGGGTTTGCTAAGCTAATGTATGAAAACCTGTTAAAATATTTCAGTGAACACAGGCATACTTTAATAAATGTTAGTTATTATTATTTCAGAACTCTGAGACCCACACGGACAGATATTGGGAAGATTCATCCATTTCACTAGAGGGTATATGGTCACTGTGAACTGAGAAAGCCATCACTAATCAATAGAGGTTGGGACATTGGGAAATCGCTCAGTCTCTGAGGTTTACTCAGAGGCCGGCTGGTCTTTGTCCACAGATCAAACTTAGAAGCCAAGATCAGGAACCAGCTTGGGAAGGGAAGTATGGAGTGGATTCTGCTTGGGTAGAAGAGAGACAGTGGAAAAGAGGCATTTAGAAGGAAAAAAAAAGGTGGACCAGGAAAGGAACAGTGGAAGGAGGAGCCAGGAAGTTTTGAATTTTCTAAAGCAACCAGAGCAGCATGGGGCATAGTAAGGACCTTTTCTCTGTGCACACACATCCCTGGGATTCCTCTTTTTATAAAGACACCAGACTTATGGGATTAGGGCCCTACCCTTTGTGATTTCAGTTCACCCTAATTACCGTCTTCAAGGTCTCATCCCCAAACAATCGCATGGAGGGTTAGGACTTCAATCTGTGGATATTGGGGAGACACAATTCAGCCCATAACAGGATATAATTATAGAGTTCATTTAGCCTCTTCGACTGATGATTGTAGCTATGACATTTCTGAGGTTTGACTCTTTAATGCAGGCATCACTCTGATGTATGTCTGGAGCCAAAATTGGAGAGGGGGATGGACAGATAGAACCAGGGCCCTCTCAACATTTGCTGCTACTACTGAGCCCAGCATGGACCATATCTTCACATTCTTTCTTTTACAATCACTTGCCCTACACGAGAGAATTAATCAAAGAGCCATAGCACACAAGTTGTTTTTATCAAAAGATCTGTAGTTTCTGACTGGTATGTTTCCTTCCTTTGGGTCACCACCACATAGCACAGGTGCCACACGGGAGAAGGTAGATTTGACACACTCGTGTGTTTGCAAGATGTAACCTTTAAGAAAGGATAGTAGTGTGAACAGTCTGCAAGCTCTTTTTTTTTTTTTAGTTTTTTTAAAAATTTTATTTATATATTTGTCAGAGAGAGACAGAGACAGAGACAAGCAGAGGGAGAAGCAGGCTCCCTGCCAAGCAAGTCCTTGATTTCAGGACTCTGGGACCATGACCTGAGCTGAAGGCAGATGCTTAACTGACTGAGCCACCCAGGTGCCCTTGCAAGCTCTTTTTAGATAGGCCTGAGTAAAGTTATCACTTCTATGTGGCAATACAGATTTCCCCCACTATCCGGAAGTAGAATGTTCACCATTCATAAGCCAAAGGAGCAATTACCATTAATTTATATGGAAAAATTGGGGGGGCATTCCCAGACCCCCAAAAAATTACCTATCTTAGGATTTTCTGATACCTTAGGACACAACTTGCTAACAGATGTACCAAATAAATCGGGGAAAGTGCAGATGCTCACAGACACAGTTCAAAGCTCCAGCAGTTTGATGCTGAGATTCTGAGTGCTGTTCCCAGGGAAGGAGGTTGGCGGTGCCCCTCTCACTGCAGGGGTGCTTACCGCCTCTACCATGGCCCACTTCAAAACACACGCTGCATGCTATTTTTACTCCCCCCCTTTTTTTTTCATAAAAGCAAAAATCTTCTTGGGAGTTCTTTCAGTTAGCAAGAAAGGTACAAATGGAGATCTTCCAAGTGGCATATGCAAACTTTTGAAAAGGGAGGGATACCCATACTGGGAAATGCCCTATCCTGAATTATGTTTCTCGTTCAGTTGAAAAACATATTAATGTACCCTTCCCTCTCAGAGCTGATTGAAATCCCTAAGCCTTCTGGATGAATCTGAATCCTGTGGGCAGGTGAAATGCAGGCCTTGCAATTGCCATTCTGGGTGCCTTCTGTCCTTGTGCCAGCTTGTATCAGAAATTGTGGGATGTGGCCTTCTGGCTTTCTGCTCCTGCTACATGGGCATTATGTGGGATGCATGCTAAATATCGCCAACAACTTGTCCCCTAAGAAGCTAGAAGTAGTCACGAAAAACTCCTCTGTTATTTTATGTTTTCTAATGCTCATTGACCCCAAAAAGGATCCTCATACCCTACTCAGGCTGCTTTTCCCTACATACAATTTTTGAGAAAATTGCAAGGGCAAGCTATACTGCATTTGTTCTGAAATTTAAACAATGGAGTGAATTTAAGAGGGTATTCTCCTTCAAAGAGAGGTTAAAGTACTTTTTTAGGGGGCTGAGGGGAGGCTGTTCAGTCGGTAACATAAATGATTGCCGCACCGTGTCTTTTGCTCTGGTTCTCATTTCTATGCCTTAGACACTGGTGCCTATTCTCCTCCAGTAGAAATTGAGACATTTTTCAACTGGGAATTTCCAATTGAGAAATTGTTTCTAAAGCTAATTTTAGCATATCCACGGAATAAATACCTGGGCCTATCTTTTTTAAAATGTAAGTACCTCTAACATATATGCATGTAAATGAAGGAGGCAGAGGAAATAAAGAATTCATAGCAATAGACAGGAATATAAAAGCTAGGCAACAGTGTGTACGGAACACCATAAAACAATTTTTTATTTCAACCATACTCCAACCACACCTTAGACACCCCAGTGCATTCAGATACTAACCTAATGCTTCCAGTTGTTCATTCTGAGAGAAAAACAGGGGAAAAAAGTAAAGAGATCATCTTTATCACAACAATAACAATAACAAGCTCCACATTTAATTCATTTTAGTTGAATACATTTTCAGGTAGATTTATTGAGCACCTACTATCTTCTAGGGATTCTATGGAGGACAGGAAATATGGGGATTGTCAAGACAGAACAATGCACTTGACTGGGTGAAGTTTACAGAAGAGCAGGGGTACAGACCTAGAACAAGTCATTCTGCTGTGACGTTAAATGGCAGTGAAGTTTAAGGGGTTATGAGAACATGGAACAAAGAAACTAACCTATTCCAGGGGTTAAGAAAGCATCTTACTTCCATTCTTGGGAAGCTACCTAGGGGCACCCAGATGGAAATGCTACTCCACCTTCCTTCTGTTGTGGAAGTTCAGAGGCGACCGAGAAACTCAAAGGGCACTTGGCACTCGGAGAGCTGGGAAAACACAGCTTTATTAATGCCGATGGGCCCAGTGGAGGAATCGTTTCACAAAGGCTGAGCACCATGTTGCGATTAGGAAGGGCATTTATAGGGCGCCTGGGTGGCTCAGTGGGTTAAAGCCTCTGCCTTCGGCTCAGGTCATGATCCCAGGGTCCTGGGATCGAGGCCAGCATCGGGCTCTCTGCTCAGCGGGGAGCCTGCTTCCTCCTCTCTCCTCTCTCTCTGCCTGCCTCTCTGCCTACTTGTAATTTCTCTCTCTGTGTCAAATAAATAAATAAAATCTTAAAAAAAAAAAAGGAAGGGCATTTATAGGCAAACTAGGGATTTTTCACAAGGTCACACCGCTAATTGGCTCAGGACAGGCCAGCAACAGGTCTTTGTTTAGGTCTTTGGGGGTCTCACTGATTAGGTCTTTGGCAGGGTCTCACCACTGATTGGCTCGGGGCCACGCAGCAGGTCTTCATCTCTGCGGGAGGGGCTTGGCAGGGGAGTGCCAAGTTGTCCTTGGGAGCTCCTCACCCCAGTGAGGTGGCGTTTTTGGGCTTTTCCGCCTCACTTCTACATCTGAGATACTTCCAGGCCCAATGGAGGGTACCTGGGGGAACCCCTTGCAGTGCCTTGTCCTAGGGGACATTTACTCAGGAACAGGGCTGATTGTCCGTACTGGTACCAAAGCATCCATGTGTTTCCCGAGGCTCTACTTGTTCCCAGGAATAGCTGTTAATGTCCCCTTCCTGGTTGGCTATCTCTTAAACTCCAGACTGGCAAGTCCTCATATCGTTAGGAGTGAGTTGGACAGTTAGGAAGTCCTAACTGGCCACGGACCCCAACAAGAAAATATGGAGTCAGGACAGCTAAGACCCAAAAGTGTTAACATCCTGTTCTGCAGTTTAGACAGGACAGCACTGACATTCTGCTTTGCTGCCTTTGCCGAAATGACTTCTGCAAAATGTCCTAAGTAAGATGATTCACCACAAAACATTTGTCACTATCACGGGTGGGCAAGGGGCAGTAAAGACCTAAGCCCCCAGATGTCAGCCAAAAAAAAAAAAAAAAGACCATCATCACTTTGACATTAACCTAATAGGTAGACAGATAGGTGAACAAAGCCCCAATGGGCACGACTCAGCACACCCTGATTGCTTAAGACAGTTCCACAAAGTGCTCATAAAAAACCCTAAACTTAGAAACTCCAGGGTCAACCCTCTTGGGTCCCCCTCCATCTCAGGGAGCTTTATCATATTGTTTAATAAACTTTGCTTTGCTGCCTACCACTCTTCGTCTAGTCGACCTCTTCATTCTTAGAAGTAGCATGACCAAGAACCACAGGCACTAAAGGCAGAGTGTTCCTACAACAATACTTTTAGTATGAAACATGGGGAGAGAAGACGCCTGATTGCCTTAGAGGATTTTCATGTCAGACGATTCTACCATTGCTTGTTAGACCGTGCAGCTCCATGTTTGGGTGGGATGCCCATTTCTGACCCAGTTGCTGGAGTAAGAAGAAAAGCTTTGTAATATTTTCCAAAAGGCGGTTGCCAAATTCTAAAGGAGAAATCTGAGAATGGCGGATGCGAGGAAGATGATCTTCGTTACAAGATCAGAAGAACAATGCTACTCTCTCCTGACCCTGCTTCACATTCTTTCATTGTGTTCATCACTCTGTGATATCATATTATGTATTCATTCATTTTTGATGGTCTCTTTCATTAGAATTAACTTCCAGGAGCTCAGGGAATTTGTTTTGTTCACTGCCATGCTTGAAGGACCAAAATAGCTTCCTGTAGTCAGGGGTCAATAAACATTTCTTAAAGGATGCATAAACAATTAGAACACTCAGGAAGTAGGCATTTTTTCTCTCCAATATGAAAAGGTTCCCAACACTCCACACAAGATCTAATCTCTAGGATTTAAATCTTAATATTTAGTCCTTTCTTTCCCCAGGCTACCCGGAAGGCCAAATTTGCATTGTTATTTTTACACTTGACAATTAGTTCTCTTTTAATGTCTCTGTGACTTTTTAGGTCTCCTCACAAAAATCTCAAAGAATGCTCTGTCAACTCAGGATCTAGAATAGTGAGTGAAGTCTTACCAAAGGAAGAATGTCTTTTCCTGCTTTGATTACCTTAGCTTTGATTCTGAATCATAAGCCTATTATTCCCTTTATGAATAGCCTACTGTAAAATTTTTCATACAACTGTTCACTATCCTAAACTCTAAAAAGAGTGGCCTAGAAATCTAAAGAAAGCCACTTTTCCCCATTGTGTCTATTTTATGAGGTGGAGAATAGTAGGAGAATCTAGAATTTCAACCGCACAGGAAAGGAGCTACTAATTACTTTTGATTGCTCTGGGAATGGGGGAAGTCACCCACCATGACATCCTACTTGTGAGGGACTAGGGAAGGAAGAGAGTTTGGGGCCATTGTATGACACCGCAGATCTTTCAAGCTCACTTGGGTACGCTAACGCATCAAGTCACAAAGAAATGATTGCAAAGTGGGTCAGATTTCCACCTCTCTAACTGGGATGTCCTGCTGGCGTGTAACGTCTGTGAAGGAGTGTGTAGAAGTGTGGACATAATCGGCCTTTTGTGTAAGCTCCCCCTGAGCTCACAGGAGATGGAATTGAGGCCAGGCCTACCTTGGGGGAAATCAAGAATCCAATAAAATAACCCTGATTCCAGGTATGTGAGCTAAATGAATTCCCCTTGTGAGGTAAGAGTGAAATGCGGTAGAAGGTGAAATCATGTTCAGTAGAATTTGAAGTGCAGAGACACCCTTTACAAATGCCAGAAAGAGAGAAGAAGCCCTGCAGGATTATATGTAAGTGAGTGAGAGCAGAGATCGGAGCCTTCATTTTGTTAGGGGAAGTGGCATTCAAGTAAGTTAGACACTTCTGTATTAAAACTTTAGACCTAGAGAATATCATTTAATCAAGTGCATAATTTAATCAAGCACATAACCATCAGCAAACTAAATGATTCATGAGGAGGGTGAGGTGGGGAGCAGTGCTTCAAGTTAATGTAGTTTCTAACCCGCTTATCTAGATTCTGCGTAGCAAATCATCAATCAATCAATCAAATCGGTGGTAACCTATCACTATGGCAGAGACTCTAGACTTTTATTTACTAATTGCAGCACCTGTACTTGGTCATTTCCTAGTGTAAAGACATTGCACATGCTGAATTCATTTTGAAGCAAATGCAATCTTTCTGAACAGCCTCGTTTTTAAAGTAAAAATGTGTTCACATTACAAAACCACTGTAGCAAAGCATTTCTATTAAAATGGCCCTGCTGCTTATATTTAATGCTTTCTGGACTGCCGTGTGCCTCAGAGGGGCTGTGAGAAGTACATGAAGGCATTAGAGTAATCATTAAAGAACAAGGGCTTTCCAGTTATCAAGTCACACTTAGTAGACAATAGGCTGAGATACATGAAGCATGGTGTGGCAGTTTCATATTCTGAATCAAAGATTTTCAGAACAGGGAAAAGATGCCAACCCCTTATGAAAGCCATGGACATTTATCAATACATTTGAGAAAGATGCTCATCAAAAACTCTCCAGCAACTCCCTGAGTGCTTCCAAGCCTTTAACAGTTAATAGAAAACATTTATATGAAATTCCTCCCTGTGATCAAGAACCCACGGGTGCATTTGCAAGAACATTTCCCACATTCCCATCCCAAAGCTATTATTCCAAAATAAGGTACATTACACCGCCCATCAATGGGAATCCAATAAAGCTTCAATTAACTAGGATTGTGTTTCTTCTGTGCTTAATTTTAGTAAAGAGGAAATTCACAAGAAAATAAGCTGTAAGAAAGGACTTTTTTTTTTTTTCAAAAGACTGACTACCAAGGTATGTCCTGAGGTCAAATAGACACAGACCAATCTTTATTCTTTATATTTACAACTACAACACTATACTGCAATTCTGGAGACACCAAATGATCTCCCCAAGGCAGTGCAAGATGCTCGCTCATCATAGAAAGATTCAATTATATTTGCAGGACAGCATCTGCTAAGGCAGAAAAGAGGACTAATGTATTTTAGGAATATTTCCAACAGCATAAGAAATAGAAAGACATGGCTGGGTAGTCTCATTGTAGGAAAATGGTGATCACAGTTCATTGCAAAGAACTGCAAAGCTCTCCGTAAGTGTTTCTTTAATTATATTACATTTAAAAGAGAAGATTGGTTAGCATCCTTTTCATCCTAACTTTGGGAGACCCAACGGCTCTCAGTATATGAATGGGAGGAGCTTGTTTCAAGGTGTCTGGAAGCATTTTGAATTCTTAGCTAGGTTTTAGGTTCTTCCAGGTCAACAAGGCCTCCATGCAATGATTAAAAAAGTTCTCATCCTTGCCAAATTACTCAGATTACTGCTAGGAGTGTGCACCCAAAACATTCATATATATTAATGTAATCCTCCCAAAAATCATGTAAGAAAATCTTCAGCATTTCTAAGTGGAAAAAAAAAAGGAGTCTTTGAGAGGTAAATTATCTGCCCTAAACTACTTATAAAATAACTTACTAAATGAGGATTTGAAATAGGTCTAAATTTTCTTTTTTAACTGGCTACAATTGTAGTGTTTGTTTCTCTACACCACTCCCTCAAATACACCACAGTGGGACTTGAAGCTAAAGCTCCTTCCCTCTACCAGAGTATCCCTCCGTTGAGTCCGTAGGCCATTTCTCACTCTCTAGGCTGAGGGCCTCTCTCTCTCTCTCAGTTCAGACAGTCAGTGCTGAATAGTTCTTCCTGTCTTACATCCAGCATATATTGAGGTTTTTTATGGGTCTTCTTACTTCTATGGGCCCATTGGGGGCAAAATAGCCTTGTCTTTGCCCTTGAATGCCTGTTAAAGCGAATCAAGGCTTTGTTCATTCCTCTGGGGTGAACTTGGTGCTCATCAGCTTTTTAGGAGCATCCTTGGCAAAGAAATTTGAACTTGCTTCCTTGAGCAGACCCTTATGCTCTCCTGGTCCACGGTGCATTCTCATAATTAGTTCCATATTACTGAGAATTTCCTGTAAGCTAGAATAGATCTGGAAGATAGTGATATAGAAATGAATAAGACACCGTCGTTAGCTTCCATGAACTCATATGGAACACAAACTAATACCAATCACTGCAAGCTGTGAAGGGCTTTTGATGAAGAAGGCATGCGTGGAATGCTGTGAAGAAGTATAGAACGATGTGATTAGTCCTGATGAAGGGAATTTCAGAGACAGCTTCAGAGAAAAGGTTATAGCTGATTTGAATTCGTCAGTTTTGCCAAGCAGAAAACCAGGGACAAAACTGTGCGAGAAGAAATCATACTAACTTCGGGACACCTGAGGTGATGACGAAGGTGTTGTCCCATGGACTGATCTGCAGGATTGATTATTTTCCTTTATTTGGACTCTAGTTCAAGTCATTAAGAAACTTGCTAAAAAAACTCCAAAATCCTCTCATGGAGTATCCCCTGTATTTTCTAGTCCAGGGCACCTGATAGAATAATGTCATTGGAATAGCCAGACATTCCGTATCTTCATGTAGTCAGTGGCCATATGCTAGAGCTGGTTGACTTGTTTATATGCAACAGGACACACAGTGCCTATCACAGGACAGCGACAAATGGACATGCATTAAAATACTTCACATGCAAATAAAGCTAAATTATAATAATGATCTTAGGAAAAACTCCCAGTTTTTTTTTTCTTCATTTCACATATATTCCAGTTGATCACAGTTAAATTCTGGTTGGTTTCTAAGTCTACTGATCCATGTACTGATAATTTAAAAACATTTTGGGTAATTTACATGTGATATATCCTTTGCATTTCACGTTGGAACCTATCTTCCATATATTCTATTCTGTTAAAAGCACAACTTAACTTTGTAATTCATCCTCCTCTTTGCATGAGAGAGCTCCACCTTTATTTGCCAAATGCTGTCACATGAAATGCTGTTCCCCCCCATACATGTGACTACTAGAATTTTGCTTCATTAGGAAGAAATGATAAAATATTGCTTATTTAAAATAGTTGGTTTATAAATGTCACGGGACCAATTGTCATCGGGGTTCCTATGAATGGGAGTTTCTCCAGAATAAGATTTCCCACTTCTATTGGTATTACCTTCCAGATAAGCACAATAGGATTTCATCTGTCTAGTGTTTTCAGAGGATGAACTGTCACACATAAATAAAATTTCCAGAGAGCTAAAACACACCTTCCAGAAACTGAACTTCTTATTTTCAACCATTGCATATTTAACAAAGAAACGACAACAACAAAAAACTTTCACATCTCTGTCACGCACTCTTGCCTTTTAGAGTTTTGCTCGTAATTGAGCTTTTTCTTGGCAACTCAGAATTATCGTTATGGACGTGTATTATTGTGCAGTCCTATAATATAGTAGTTATTGTCCATGAAGCTCTGTTTCCTCCAACATTAAAAGGCTTCAGATGAAATGTTTCCTGCTAATATTTTCCTGTTTCTTCTATCCTTTTCTTTTTTTTTTTTAAGATTTTATTTATTTGACACAGAGAGAGAGAGAGATCACAAGTAGGCAGAGAGGCAGGCAGAGAGAGAGGGGGAAGCAGGCTCCCTGCTGAGCAGGGAGCCCGATGTGGGGCTCGATCCCAGGACCCTGAGATCATGACCTGAGCCGAAAGCAGAGGCTTTACCCCACTGAGCCACCCAGGGGCCCCTCTTCCATCCTTTTCTATGTTTACTTGTAATTTGCTAGTTTCTATCAGGTAAGTTTTAATTCATTTCAATTAAAACCAAAGCAGCACACTTTTAGTAAATACTTAACATATTTCCATGGCTGTGTTGGAGAATTGTGTACCAAGATAAATAAAGACCTATATGGCACTGTCCTCTGTAAACCTTGGGGAAAAAATTAGGAAAAAATTAGGAGACAGGATATTTTATATTGTGAGTAACTGAAAATCCCCTTGTCTGAGGTGAACTCCAGTTTGTCTTATGAACAAAATCTGGAGGCACTACAATACTTTTTTTTCACACACAGACTTTTTTTGCCCTAACTTATCTACATTCAGTACGTGACCTTCAGGAGGGTCAAGTGTTACTATTTTAACTTACTCCTCTAATGGGGTTATTTTTTCAGTGCGTGTGTGGAGCTTAATGTCCTGCTCTGTCTATCTGGCTTCTCCCAGAGGGCGGGGGAGGTGGGCCCAGGCCTTCCCCACTCAGTGATCCTGGGAGCTAACAGCATCCTCGGTGAGTCTTTGCCATCGTCCCAACAACTGCCATGCTGGGAAGGAGGTAGAAGAAAATAATAAAAGTAATTAAAAAAAATGATTGCAATAATGCCAGTGGTAATGATAGGTGATATTTGTTCTAGAATATATCATAGTTTTATGTTACACTATGAGGTATTTTAGCTTCTTTTATGTGTTACGCTTCTTCCATCCCTTGGCATCACGGAGAGTTCCTTCTATCCTTCTGGACAGGGAGAAATAATCTAAGTCAGGTAAGTGATTTCAATGGGGATGTCTGGGATGAGGTGACTTTCTTTAAGTCCCCTTGCTAACTTGTGACAGCTGTACTAGAACAGGAAAGGTAGTATGCCGCATGTGGCAGAGGGGACAGCACGGCTCACCAGCATGAGCTCTGTTTCTGTAGAAAGAGAAGATGTACAGAACTATCGTGAGTTCTCTAGCTCTTTTGCCTTCCCACTCCAGCCAAGATACACGCACAAGAGACAATAAAGAATATAGATGAGAATTTTGGTACTTATATGCCTTTTTAGGCTGTTGCTCTAGAGAGGGGGAAGGAGCAAGGGAGCCCCAAGGCAGAGGCTGTGGACTGGGCAGAACATACATGTGCAGAGCAAGTGGGGGCACATAGCTGATTTTGAGAGAACCAGGCCTACCAGGAAAAGCCAAGGAGGGTTGACCAGGTCAATGTTGGTGCTGGTTGTGGTGCTAGGGGGCGATGCAGACAGACCATTATACTTCTAAAAGCAATAACAAATTGCTTGTTCTAAAAGAACAGATCACAAGACAGATAATTTGAGAAATTGGGAGTAGAGGCAAATGCTGTCTAGGCAGATACTCAGGCCTACGTGGGAAAAGTTGTATCTCCATGGAGGCCAGTGAGGACTCAAGGATGTCACTCAGACCAGACAACCACACTCAAAGCCATGATGCTAAGTCAGACTTCTTCTAAGCCAGCAATGTGGAAATTGGCACCATGAACAGGAAGAGGTGTGGATGAGAGGCAAGAATGTTGGTACAACTGGACTGAAGTCCATACTTGAGCAGAATTAAATCCAATAATGGCAAAGTTAGGCAAGTTCTAGTTGTTTATACTGCTGTTTTTATCCTGTTAACACTGGAACACAGGTCTGGATGCTAGGTTGAATTGATACCGGAAAATGAAGACGCTGTAATTTTGCACAGAGAGGAATGTAGAATCTCCTATTTGTCTTTGTGGGTTAATAGGGATGACTTGGCCCTCGCTTTCGTTTTCCTCACCCCAGCCTGCCCAGTGTGTGGTGATCGGAGACAGTTTTATGCTTGTATTCATCAGTGTTGAGGACGAATGCCAAAATCAATCCTGTAGCATCTTCAGTCATCATCAGTGGAATCCATTTTTTAGCAAAAATACATTGGGCAAAACTGTTTAATTGCGTAATTTATTATAGCATGACAGTTAATGATACATGAGCACTATACAGATGGTGTCTCACCTGCTAAACAAGCATAGATTATTATACATTTTCAAGAGTACTCAGGCCCAGTTCCATTTTGCCATACATTACTAGTATGTTCTGAAGTGGATAATGGGTCCTTGCCAGATTTCCAACAATTTGGTGTTGTTGAAAAAATTGTTGATGGTCCATTTTGACATTGTACTATCCTCTGAAATATTTTTGTTTATACATTTATTAAGCAGTTTGTTTTCCTTCTTTTAAAAAATCATCCGATGTATTTTTTCTTTTGACTCATTTAGCAGAATGTTTTCATTTTATTTTTTATTCAATGTCCACATAAGCTACTCTGTTTGTTTTCATCTTAAAAGACAACACATGAGGGGCATCTGGTTGGCTTAGTCAGTTAGGCATCCGACTCTTGATTTGGGTCAGGTCATGATCCCAGGGTTGTGAGATCAAGCCCCATGTTGGGCTCCATGCTGAGTGTGGGAGCCTGCTTGGGATTCTCTCTCTCCCTCTCCCTCTGCCCTTCTCTGATGGCATATTCTCTCTTGGTTAAAAGAAAAAAAGAGACAAAACATGAGAGGTGTGATGTTCATGAAAATTAGTTTTTCCTTACAGATGGTAGGAGGATTTTCCTGCTACATTTGTTGTTCTTGAGGGAGATGGAAATCTATCTAATTCACATGTAGTTTTGTTTTGTTTTGTTTTGTTTTGTTTTACATTGCTGATAGTTTTTTAAATAACAGATTTATTGAGTTAAAATTCTCATACCATAAAATCCATCCTTTGAAAATGTACAGTTCAGTGGTTCTTAGTATATTCTCAGAGTTGTGCAGACATCAATAATATTTAAGTTCATCTTCATCACCCCCAAAAGAAACTCATTAGGGGTTACTCTCTATTGTCTTCTTCTAGCCCCTGGAAATAATTAACCTTCATTCTCTCTCTAGAGACTTACCTATTCTAATTTACCTATTTACACATTTCCTATCTGTGGTATCACATATGTGGTCCTTTGTAAAAAGCTTCTTTTATAAGTATGTTTTCAAGGTTCATCCATGTTGTAGCATGTATCAACACTGCATTTTTTGAATTGTCAAAAGGACAACTTGCAGGATTCTCTGCTATGGATATATTACATTTTGTTATCCACTCATCAATGGATGGACATTTGCACTGTTTCCACTTTTTGGCTATTATGACTGCTGTTGCCATGAACATTTGTGCACAAGTTTTTGTTTGAATATACAGTTTGAATACTCTGGTTAAGTACGTTGAGGTGGAATTGATGGGTCATATGATAACACTCTGATGACTTGAGAAACTGTTATTCACAGCGGTCACACCATTTTATATTTCTCCTTGTAATGTAATGATAGTTCCAATTTGTCTACATCTTCACCACACTTGTTTTTTTTTTTTAATTGTTACCATTATGGTAGATGTGAAGTGGTATCTCACTGTGGTTTTGATGTGTGTTTTCCCAATCACTAATGATGTTGAGCAACATCTCCTGTGCTTGTTGGCCATTTGTGTATCTTTTTTGGGGAAATGTCTATTCATGTCATTTGCCCATTTCTTCACTGGGTGGTTTGTACTCTTTGTTACTGAGTTGCAAAAATTTTTTATGCGTTATGGATACTACACCTTATCCAATGCATGACTTGCAAATATTTTCAACCATGTTTTGGGTTTTCTTTTCACTTTCTTGAGTGTCCTTTGATGCACAAAAGCTGTTAATTTTGATGAAGTCCATTGCATTGTTTTCTTTTCGGTTGCTTGTACTTTTGGTGTCATATCTAAGGATCTTTTGCCTATACAAAATCACAAAGATGTATTACTGTATTTTCTTCTTAGAGTTTATAGGTTTAGTGCTAATATTAAGGTTTTGATCCATTTTGAATTAATTGTTGTATACAGTATATTGTATGTAATGTAAGTTAAGACTCCAACTCTACTCTTTTGAATATATTGTCCAGCTGTCTCAGCACCATTTCTTGAAAAGACTACCCTTTCTTCCTATTGAAATTTCTTGGCATCCACGGTAAAAATCACTTAACTGCAAGTGTGAAGATTTATTTTAGATTCTCAATTTTGGGCACCTGGGTGGCTCAGTGGGTTAAAGCCTCTGTTCGGCTCAGGTCATGATCTCAGGGTCCTGGGATCGAGCCCCGCATGAGGCTCTCTGCTCAGTGGGGAGCCTGCTTCCTCCTCTCTCTCTGCCTTCCTCTCAGCCTACTTGTGATCTCTCTCTCTCTGTCAAATCAATCAATCAATCTTCAATTTTATTCCATTTATCAGTATATCTATCTTATGTCCATACCATACAGTCTTGATGACTGCTTTTTAAAACAGATTGGAGAAAAAGAGAGTCACAAATAAAAATGAATTTATTCTTTCTCTTTTATTTACTTATGCCGTTTCTTTTACTGGTACTCTTATTTGTTTGTAGATTCATTTTACTCTCTTTTTTTCTTTTATTTCAGCTGAAGTACTCCTGTTAGCATTTCTTGTGGGCCAGGCCTGCTAGGAACTAATTCTGTCACTTTTTATTTGCCTGGAAATATCTTATTTTCTCCTTTCTTTTTGAAAATAATTTTGCCAGATGTAGAATACTTAAATGATGTTATTTTTCTTTCACTACTTTGAATATGTCATCATATGGTTTCCAGTGAGAACTCAGCTCTCAATCTAAAGGATCTTGGTTATGTGTGGCCATGGGGGGCCCAGATATTTGGCTAAATACTTATTTCTGGGTGTGTCTATAAGAATGTTTCTGGAAGAGATTAGTATTTGAATCACTGAGTAAGGACACTGTCCTCCCCAGTGTGCATGGGTACCTTCTAATCCATTCAGGGCTTAAATAGAACAAAAATGTGAATGTAAAGGGAATTCACTCTCTCTGCCCAACTAAGCTGGGCCATCCTGGTGTTGGTCTGACTTGTACCATTGGTGTTCATGGTTCTCCAGCTTTTAGATGTGGGCTAAAACGGATGCCATTTGTTCCTCTGGTCCTCAGGTCTTTGGATTGGGGCTAGAACTATGCCAGCTTTCCTGGGTCTCTAGCTTGCAAATGTTAAGATTGTGGGAGTTCTCAGCATCAGTAATTGTATAAGGTGATTCTTTATAATCCATCTCTTTTGTATATAAATCTCCTTATACCTATATCTATTTAACCTATATCACTTATATTTCGTTGGTTTTGTTTTTCTGGAGAACCCTAATACCCTAATACAGATTGTAGTCTCAAGAGTTATTCTAGAAGAAGATAATTTTCCTTTCAAAAGACTTCAGTTTTTAGAGCAGTTTTAGGTTCATAGCAAAATTCAGTATAAGGTTTAGAGTTTTCATACATATACCATGTCCCCACCCCTGCATAGCATTCCCCATTATCAAATCTCCCACCAGAAAGGTATATTTGTTATAACTGATGAACTTACATTGATGCATCATTTTCATTAATACCCTAAGCCCATAGTTTAGCTTAGGTATACTCTTGGGTTTGTGCATTCTATGGGTCAGGCAAATTCATGACATGTACACAGTATAATATGATCATACAGAGTGGTCTGACCTCTGTACTCTGACTATTCGTCCCTCCTCTCTGGCAACCACTGATCTTTCTAATCTCTCCTTAGATTTGCCTTTCCCAGAATGTCATATAGTTGGAATTATATAGTATATAGCCTTTCAGATCGGCTTCTTTCACTTAGTAATATGCATACAAGCTTTTCCATTTCATTTCATGACTTGATAGTTCATGTCCCTTTAGTACAGAATAACATTCCATTTTCTGGATGTGCTGTAGTTTATCTCTTCATTCACCTAAAAAAAGACATCTTGGGTGTTACCAAGTTTGGGATTATGAATAAAGCTGCTATAAAGAACCCCATAAAAGTATTTGTGTGGACATATATTTTCAACTCTTTGAAAAATACCAGGGACCTCACTTGCTGGATCATATTGAATAAGGAGAGGGTTAAAAAGTATATGAAGGGAGAGGTAGGGGTGCTCTGATTAGGCTCTGAAACTATTCCTGGAAGGCAAACGTGCTAAGCCAGAGTGAACAAGAGATAAGGGAACAGACCAGATCACCTGGCCCCAGATGTTAGGGACAATTTTTCTTTGGTAGCTACAGTGTAATCACAGAACATGACCAAACCTCAGAGAAGTCAGTCATTAAGGGTGTTATCACTAGCCCTTGCTCAAACCAAGAAGGCACAAGAGTCTCAAGGCCACAAGCTTCCTGGTCAAGTTTTCAGTAAAAGACTGGCCTAAAAACCTCCAGTGGCAACCACTTGGGACCTCTGTCACTCTAGAGAGCTTTTTCTTTCCTCTATTCTCACCTTCACTTAATAAACTTTCCCTTCACTTCACCCTTTTGTGTCTACGAGATTCATTCTTCAACTCTGTGAGACAAGAACCCTGCAATCTTACAACAATATGGTAAGAGTATGCTTAGTTGTGTAAGAAACCATCAAACTGTATTGCAAAGTGGCTGTACCATGTTTTATTTCCACTAGGAATGAATTAGGATTCCTATTAGTCCGTATGCTTACCACACGAAAGGTGTGTAGTGGTATCTCGTTGTTTTAGTTTGTGTTTCCCTGATGACATATGATGTGGAGCATCTTTTTTCATAAGCTCCATGTGCCATCTGCAAATCTCCTTTGGTGAAATGTCTGTTAAGATCTTTGGCACATTTGTTAATTGAGTTGTTTGCTTTTCTATTGTTAGGTTTTAGGAGTTCTTTGTATATTTTGGATTACAGTTCTTTATCAGATACATTTTTTTTGCAATATTTTCACCTAGTCTGTGACTTTTCTTTTCATTCTATTGACAATGTCTTTTGCAGAACATGAATTTTAAATTTCAATGAAGTCCAGCTTATCAATTCTTTCTTTCACAGACCATGTCTTTCATGCAGTTTCTGAAAAATTATCACCAAACCCCAGGTCATTGTAGGAGTTTGATAGTTTTGTATTTTACATTTAGGTCTTTGATTCATTTTGACTTAATGTTTGTGAAGTGTATAAGGTCTGTGCCTAGATCCCTTTATTATTATTTTGTTTAATATGGATGTCCAGTTTTACCACAAGAACCATTTGTTGAAAAGACTACACTTTCTCTACTGCATTGTCTTTGTTTCTTTGCCAAACATTAGTTGACTATATTTATGTGGATCTATTTTTGGGCTTCCTATTTTATTCTATTGATCTATTTATTTGTCTATTCTTTCATGAATATCACACAGTCTTGATTACTGTGGCTTCATTCTTAACGTTGGGTAGTGTTAGTCCTCTGATTTTGTTTTTCTCCTTCAATATTATGGTGGCTATTCTGGGTCTTTTGCCTCTCCACGTCAATTTTAGAATCAGTTTGCCAACATCCACAAAATAACTTGCTGTTATTTTGATTGGTTCTACATTGGATGTATAGATTAAATTGGAAAAAACTGACATCTTGGCAGCATTATGTCTTCCTACACATGAACATGGACTATCTTCCCATTTACTCAGTTCTTTAGTTTCTTTCATCTGAGTTTTATAGTTTTCATTATATAGCTCTTGTACATGTTTTAGATTTATACATAAGTATTTCATTTTTCTAGGTGTTATGTAAAAGATACTGTTCTTCATTTCAAGTTCCACTTGTCTATTGCTGGCGTATAGGACAGTGATTGACTTTTGTATATTTACTTTGTATCCTGATACCTTGCTGTAATTGCATATTGGTTCCATAAGATTTTTTTTTTTTAAGATTTTGGGGCACCTGGGTGACTCAGTGGGTTAAAGCCTCTGCCTTCAGCTCAGGTCATGATCTCAGGGTCCCGGGATCGAGCCCCGCATCAGGCTCTCTGCTCAATGGGGAGCCTGCTTCCTCCTCTCTCTGCCTCTCTGCCTACTTGTAATCTCTCTTTCTCTGTCAAATAAATAAAGAAAACCTTTAAAAAAAGATTTATTTATTTGAGATAGAGAGGATGAGAGAGAGAGAGAGAGAGAGAGAGAGCACAAGCATGGTAGGGGGAGGGCCAGAGGGAGAAGAAGACTCCCTGCTGAGTAGGGATTCTGATGCGGGGCTCCATCCCAGGACCCTGGGATCATGACCTGAGCTGAAGGCAGTCGCTTAACAAACTGAGCCACCCAGGCGCCCCTCCAGAAGGTTTTTTTTGTTGTTGATTCTTTTTGATTTTACATAGATAATCATGTCTGTGCCACATCTGTGCCACAGATGTCGTCTGTGTACAAAATCAGTTTCATTTCTTCTTTCCCAACCTGTATACTTCTTATTTCCTTTCTTGTCTTACTGAGTTAGTCAGAATTTCCAGTACAATGTTGAAAACCAGTAGTGAGTGAGGACGTCCTTGCCTTTTACCTGCTCTTAGTGGAAAAACTTCAGGTTTCTCACCACTAAGGCTGATGTGAGCCTAAAATTTTTGGTTTTTGCTCTTCTAATCCAGTTGAGGAAATTCCCCAACTAGTTTTAGTTTACTGATATTTTTCATTGTGAAATGGGTGTTGGATATTGTTGAATGTTTTTTGGCATCTATTGATATGAGCATGTGATTTTTGTTTTTTAGTCTATTGGCGTGATGGATAACGTTATTTGATTTCTGAATGTGTAAAGCAGTCTTGCATAGCTGAGATAAATTCCACTTGGTTATTACGTATAAAATTCTTTTTATACCTTGTTGGATTCAATTTGCTAATATTTGGTTGAAGATTTTTACATCTATATTCATGAGAGATATTGGTCTGTTGTTTTCTTTTCTTGTCATGTCTTTTTCTACCTTCGATGTTGGGGTAATGCTAGCCTCATAGAATGAGTTAGAAGGACTAACTTTGTTTTTATCTTCTGAAAGTGATTGTAGATTATTGATATTCTTTTTTTCTTAAACGGTTAATAGTATTCACAAGTGAACCTATCTGATACTAATCTTTTCTGGTTTTGAAGATTTTTAATTATTGATTCAGTTCTTTTCTAGGAACAGGCCTATGGATATTGTCCATTTCTTTTTGAGAGTTTGGCAAGTTGTGTTTCTCACGGTATATTAGTTATCAAATTCGTGATCATAGAACTGTTCATAGTATTTCTTTACTTTTTTTAACTTATGGGATCTGCAGCAATGTCCCCCTTTACATTTCTAATATTAGTAATTTGTGTTCTATCTCTTTTTTTGTTAGTTAGCCTGACTAGTGGCTTATTAATTTTATTGATCTTTTCAAAGAACCAGCTTTTGGTTTTGTTGATTTTCTCTACTGATTTCTTGTTTTCAATTTCACTTATTATTTCTTTTTCTCCTGTTTACTTTGAAATTAATTTGGTCTTCTTTTCTCTAGTTTTACAAAGTGGAAGCTTAGATTATTGATTTTAGATCTTTCTTCTTTTCTAATATATGCCTCCAATGCTATAAATTTTCCTTTAAGCACTACTGTCACTGCATCATACAAGATATCTACACAAGCATGTATAATTGAATACATTTTTGCTAGTACTATTTTGAATGAACTGTTGTATGTTAGATCATTTAAGAATAAGAAAATTAGGCATTTTTATTTTTTTCACTTAATCTTTTTCTTGATGTTTTTCCTCTCTTTTTTTTTCTATAAAGATTTTATTTATTTATTTCACAGAGGGAGACAGATCACAAGGAAGCAGAGAGGCAGGCAGAGAGAGAGAGGGGGAAGCAGGCTCCCCGCTGAGCAGGGAGCCTTGATCCCAGGATGCTGAGATCATGACCTGAGCCGAAAGCAGGATTTAACCCACTGAGCCACCCAGGCGCCCATTTTTCCTCTCTTTATATAAATCTGAGTTTCTACCTATATCATTTTCTTTCTAAATGAGTTCTTTTAAAATTTCTTGCAAGGCAGGTCTAGTGGTAATAATTTCCTTATATTTTGTTTGCTGAGAAAATTATTTCTCTTTCACTTTTGAAGGATAATATTGCAAGATACAGAATTCTAGTTTGGTGTGTTTATTCTCTTAACACTTTAAATATTTCACTTTACTCTCTCCTTGCCTCCATGATTTTTGAGGAAAAGATGGATAAAATTCTTAACTTTTTCCTTTATAGGTAAGACATTTTTTTTCTTGTCTTCTTTCAAGATTTTTTTCTTTATCTTTACTTTCCATAGCTTGAAAATTATATGCTTATGTGTAATTTTTTTTTCATTTATCTGCTTGGTGTTCATTGAGTTTCCTGATCTGTGGTTTGGTGGTTGACATTAGTTTGGGGAAATTTTCAGTCCTTATCATTTCAAATGTTTATTCTGTTCTTTTCTCTCTTCTCTTTCTCATATTCTCATTACATGTATGTTGTAGCTTTTGTAGCCATCCCACAGTCCTTGGACATTCTGTTCATTTTTTTTGTTTTGTTTTTCTGTCTATGTTCTTTGTTTTTTAAATTTTTATTTATTTATTTATTTATTTATTTATTTATTTATTTATTTATTTATTTATTTATTAAGGATTTTATTTATTTATTTGAGAGAGAGAGGAGAGAGAGAGCAAGCGAGAGCATGAGAGGGGAGAAGGTCAGAGGGAGAAGCAGACTCCCTGTGGAGCCGGAAGCCTGATGCGGGGCTTGATCTTGGGACTCCAGGATCATGACCTGAACTGAAGGCAGTTGCTTAACCAGGAACTACTGTAAATAGGTCTTCAGTAATGGGGTGGTATGGTGTATGGTAGGGGTAGCAATCTATAGACTATGATTGGGTCTTAATCTTCTGGCAAGCCTGTGCCTCTGTTTCATGAACTTCACATGTGCTTCTCAGTATTGCATCTCTTAAGTGGAACAGGATGGCTAGAATGTGCTGCTGTTGGGTATTACCCTTCTGTCAGGAAGATGTCATATAAGTAGAATATATACACTTCAGAAAAAAGGGCCAAGGACTGAAACCGATGACATAACGGCATTTCTAGGTAAAAGAACTCACGAAAATGACCACATGGAACTGTTATATATGAATGGGTATATATCTTGATGAGAGGGAGGCAATATTATACATTGGTAGGAGGATGAACACTGGGGCTAAACAGGCATGGACTTGGATCTCTGTTCTGCAACCTATTAGTTGGTGCCCTGGAAAAATTATTTAAGCTTTCTCTTTCTTGATATGTGCATCCATCATGGGATGACCATGGCCACTATGGTGTTGTAAAGATCAGTGTGACAAAAAACTCAGAGTACTGTTTGGCTATAGCTGACATCAAACAAACGTTAGTATTACCATAGAAATGAAGAAAGAGATTACATAATTCATGGGTAGCCCAATACCAAATACTTCAAAAGAAACAACAGAAATTACGTGACCTGATATTTGCTAAAAAAAGAGAAGAGGTTTTAGTTCAGTAGAGAATATGGGTCAGTGGATACATATTTCTATATATTGAGGGAAGGACAATTTACCTAACTTATCTTTGAGAGAAAAGGGTCTCAAAAGAATGCAAAATATTTTAGAAAAGAGACCAAGAATATTAGATAGGGATCAGGGACAAGACTCAATCCACAGCCAGTCATTAAATAGTGGCGTTCTAAATTCCTTTCTTTTCCTCGATTATCTCTTTCTATAGATGATCTCATGTTGCTGCCGGCTTCCACTGCCATCACATATTTGTAACACCCAAATGTATATATCCAGCTCCATATTTCTTCTAAGCTCCAGGATCACATATGAGTGTCTACTCAATTTTACAATTTGAATGTCTCAGTGATACCTCAAGCTCAACATGAATGGCTCCACCATCCATTCAATTGTGGAAACTAGAATCCCAAGAATCTAGATATAATTTCTCTTTATCAACCTCCACAGAGAGACAGTCTTCTAATAGGTGCTGTCAATTTTACTAATTTCTCAGCTCCATCCGGTCTCAATCATCATTACTTGGACTCTGGTAGCATTTGTTGGTGCTTCCTGACTCTATTCTTACCTCCTCTGCCCTTGTCTCGGTCCATTTTATCCATTCTTGACACAGCATCATTGTTTGAACATGCCTCTGCTCTCCCACTTCTCTGATAACATTGTTTTAAAGATTTTATTTATTTATTTGACAGAGAGAAACACAGTGAGAGAAGGACACACAAGAAGGGGGAGTGAGAGAGGGAGAAGCAGGCTTCCTGCAAAGCAGGGAGCCTGAGGTGGGGCTTGATCCCAGGACCCTGGGATCATGACCTGAGCCAAAGGCAGATGCCCAATGACTGCGCCACCCAGGTGCCCCTGATAACATTTTTAATAGCTTGCTATGGCTTTCAAAATAAAGATAAAAACCTATAACATGTCCTCTAGTGTTCTCAACGATATGATCCCTAAGTTTACTGTCATACCCTGCTAAGTATAGTGCTTGACATATAGTAGATTGGTAATAAATATGTTTAATGAATAAAGAAATCAATATCCTCATAAGGCTTATTTTCAAAGTGGGACTGTACATATATAAGGGAGGGGGGAAATAAACCTTAATACCCAGGAAAGATTTTCTGGGTAAAAGAAGAAATAGATTTTCCACTTTTTCTCATCAAGTCACTTTCCTTCCACTTAAAGAATTGCTGATGATGAGGTCAGTGAAGTCACCTTGACCAGACTTCTGCCTAATTCTTGAACTCATCCTAGAACTGTTGGATGAAATCTATTTCTAAGGCTCTGCTGGTTTTTTTTTTCTTTCTTTCTTTCTTTTTTTTTTTTTTTGTCTTCTGATACTTGAAAACCTAAATTCACTTTTCTGTAGAGATTTTGATTTGGAGAAAATACATAAATGGACCTTAGGTAAAAGTAAGAAAAAGAAAGATGAGATTTGAGATAACACAATACTAAAACTTTTCTGAAAATTTATATATAAATTTCTTTGAGTATGGAAATTATTTTGGTATTAAGATATATATGTAGAGAGAGAGTTCTCTCTCTACATATATATCTTAGTGAGTGAGGGCTGGAAATTGGTGTTTGGGGCCCCTGGGTGGCTCAGTGGGTTAAAGCCTCTGCCTTTGGCTCAGGTCATGATCTCAGGGTCCTGGGATCGAGGCCCGCATCGGGCTCTCTGCTCCGCAGGGAGCCTGCTTTCTCCTCTCTCTGCCTACTTGTAATCTCTCTCTCTGTCAAATAAATAAATAAAATCTTAAAAAAAAAAAAAGAAAGAAATTGGTGTTTGGTGCCCTTAAAACTGACAGGGAGAGGGGAGATGAAAAAGTTAATTTTGGGGGCACCTGAGTTAAGCTCAGCGGGTTAAGCCTCTGCCTTCGGCTCAGGTCATGGTCTCAGGGTCCTGGGACTGAGCCCCAGGTCAGGCTCTCTGCTCCGCAGCGCCCCCTCCCCCGCCTTTCTGCCTACCTGTGATCTCTCTCTTTCTGTCAAAAAAAAAAAAAAAAGAAAAAAAGAGAAAAAGTTAATCTTGTTCAGAGACTGGATATAGTTTAAAAAAAAAAAAAGACTACAAGGCCACGAGAAGAGGTTGTCACAAAGGGGCTTTCTGAGACACGAGATGAATGATGATGAACTTTGGGAACAGCAGTGGCCGACATCCTATCCTATCCTGATGTTGAATTCGATTCTCTTTTGTTACTTCTCCTTCCTCTCCATCACCTCTTCAGTTTCAGTCTTTTGTAAGACTTATTTTAAACCATTAAAAATTAGAAAAAAAAAGTTAGAGCAAGCCTCATCTTATCTCTGCCTAAAATAGACATGAGGACTAAGATCATCGTTTGGAGGAAGGCAGGACACGAGTCAGTCAGAGGGGCTTGTGTGATAGACCCAGAGACTACAGAGTTGAAGACTGATAGATTATATGATATAATATATAATATCCACTACCTCTAAACACCCAGATTCAGAGAAAGGTTCAAGAAAAAATAAGTTTCTAGAAATAAATGTGGAATGGTTTTGAAGTTCTTTCATTTGGAAATTAAAGCTAAACGTGAACCCAGAATCTTATTCCTGTGCTAAAATGGTTTTTGTTGAACTTGCAGAATGACCTAAGAAAACGACTACTGCACAACACTTTTTTTGACAACATATATATGTCACAGAGCACAGAGCTGTGTCTCAAGGTTACCGTACCAAATACGGGAAACACAGAAAGTGCTGTTCATTCTTTTTTTTTTCTTTCTTTTTTTTTTTTTTTTTTGTGTTGTTCATTCTTAAGTGCTGTCACAGTACCCATAGTGGGCTACCAGCCAACAAGCTACTGTGGTGTCTGTTCTTTTGGGAATAGGTGTTAGGATTCTTATGAGACCTCACTCTCCCCGATGTTCTAGCACAAAGATTGAGAAGCAGCTGTGTTCTGTCCTGGCAGCTTTGATCTGTGCAGTGTGTTTTTGTTTGTTTTTGTTTTTTTCTAGCTACCCCAAGCTCATGGCATTTTTCAGGATGACCCACTGAGATGATGACGGATGGTCAGTCACTTTTGTAATGGAAACCAGTCCCCTGTGCACCAGGTTACCACCATTAACATTTCTCAGCCCTCCGTGGGGTAGATTACTGATGCTTTTCGTGAGCTTTCTGACCTTGTCTTAAGCTTTACAATCTACCGTGATGAATTTGTAGAGTGATGGTGACTCAGTATGAATTGTATAACAGAGATAAATGGGCATCAGATGTTGACAAAGCAGAGAAAAAAATATTGTTCTCGACACCTTTTGTTAGCAAATGCATGATTCACTATAACTCTTCTTTAGTGACTTATCTATAAATCTTCTTTTCTCACTTAATAAAATGCCCCCCATTGCTCCTTCTAGGCCGACACCATGTTTTCATAATACATTATTAAAGCCACGTCAGGCTCAAGAGGCAGTGTGCTTGGGGCTTCCTAGCAGTATTACTTTACCTTCCACTTCTACAAAATGCTCTAAGGGTTCCAAGGACATCTTAGTTCCCTTCTGCGTTGCTCCCTTCTGGTTGTTGGTAAGCCACCAGAGCTACCCAAAGCTTTGCAGGCGGATGTGTTTCTTTCACCAAGTTCTCATACATTTTCAATAAGGTTTGAGGAGAACTATAACAAATGGACCATAAGACTTGAGAAAAAGGGGGCTGTTTTCCTCAAAATTAAGTTGAAGAGATTGATTTCTATGAGGGTCCTGGACCTAAAAGATTGGTTGAATGTTACCATTAAGCTGTGAAAGTTACTGTTACTTTGTAGCTTTTTTGTGAGATGGCTTTAAAGAGACATTCTCCTTTTTTATGCCCTCCAGAAGGTTTATTAGTTATCTTTTCTAATTGTGTTTTCTTTCTTCTCAGACCAAGGCAAGGAAGTCTGTGGACAGCAGTCATTTCTAGTGAATGTATCTGTTATACGTGGACTCTGCTGGTTATAGTCAGGAACAGCATGGCCTTCATTCTTCTTTAGGTTCATGGCCCAACTTTGTGCCTCTGCCGAAGGTCCCTGACCTCTCCCAAATCTTCTAGGTTGAAATTCAGAACGAGCTGCATCAAAGCGTGATAGCCCATATACATTGCAATAGGTCAAGACATCCATCCTGGGCGCCTGGGTGGCTCAGTGGGTTAAATCCTCTGCCTTCAGCTCAGCTCATGATCTCAGGGTCCTGGGATCAAGTCCCGCATTGAGCTCTCTGCTCAGCAGGGAGCCTGCTTCCTCCTTTCTCTCTGCCTGCCTCTCTGCCTACTTGTGATCTCTCTCTCTATCAAATAAATAAATAAAATCTTAAAAAAAAAAGACATCCATCTATTTGTTTTTTTTTTTTTAAGATCCCCGAGAGTTTTTTATGTGCTGCTAGTTTTGGAACCACTGAACAAGGCTCTGAGAGATGTATAGTTTTGGTTTTTGAAGTTGTGGAGAAATAACAATGCAAGGAAAGATGGCAGCAACTCTCTGAGTTCTTCCTTAAAATAAAATAGAGATTTGGCCAGTCTGGCCTATGTTGTGTTAAGATGATCAGGAGAAAACAAGACTGAAAAGAGAGTTTGAAGCCAAATAAGGTTCATCTAAAGGCCCTACGAACAATTGTGATTCGTTTCTATAAGCAGATGATACTTAAAATGTTTTTCATTAGGTAGGTCACTTAATTAGAGCTCTTCTTCAGGAAGATACATTTGGCCATAATGAGTTGTGTTGATGAGAGAAAATACTTTAGAAGAAAGGCTATCAGCTAGGAGACTTTAGAATTTCAGGCAGGTGGTAATAAGGACCTGACCTCAGAAAATAAGGCTTTCATTAGATAATGGGAGGCAGAAACATGAGACCTTCTGGTAAACTGGATAGAATAATTCTAGGTAACTTCAAAACTGCCATGCAGAAAATAATGAAGAAAATGAAACAGTTCTGTCATGCAGTATAAACATGTCACTCGCTCAAAGCCTGTTATCCTAATATTACATGACAGTGTCCTCTGGGTTATTTTTTCGATTACAAGAAGTTGCAAGAACTGATAAGCCTGTGACTAATTTAAAATGTAATTGTTGCTCTGTCTCCCTGCGACATACTTTGTATTTCATTTCCTTTAAGTAAATAGTGTAAAGAATTACAGTCAAGTTCAATACCAGGAGACTGACTCCCAGAAACAGAAGAGGGCTTGAGAAAGTTCTCTCACTATAAGCAACTGCGATCCTCAAATTCTCATCTGCCATGGATGACGGCATGTCGTCATTGTGGGTGAGACCTCCTCCCAGCTTCTGCACTCCTCGGTTGAGTGAGGTCTTCTGACGTTGACGCCAGTGAAGGACATAAGCTGAACAAAGAAGACATGTGTCATTGAAGGGGACGGCTGGGTTAATAGACCATGAAAAATTCATTTGGAGGAGAGATATCATAAACCACAGAATGTTAGCAGTGGAAGGGATTACAGAGATCACCTGGTTAAATATAGGAGTTTTAGAGTCAGACTACATTGGTTATGAATTCCCAGCTCCCCAGTGTACTAGACACGTGGCCTCTTATTTTTCTAGTTACCATTTCTCTGAGAGAGTTTCTTCATCTGTAAGATGGAGACATAGCCATCTCACAGAATTACAAGGATTAAATATATTAACAAATGGAACCCAACAGAGGTTAGAAATAAAACCAGGGAAAAAAGGAAATAAAACCAGGTTGATGACTCAGGTTTCCTGAATGGGGACTGGGGCTCCTACCACAGTGCCATAGCAAACCCTCTTATAATCCCACTCGAAAATAATTCTTCCAGAAAATTTCCCCCAATTATATTGACATTGCTTTCTACATCGGATTGTTTCCATAATTACTAAGACGCTATTAAAGTCAATGCTATATAATCAATCATTAAAAAATATATTGAGTGCTTACTCAATAAAAGGAACATGGTTTTTATGATAAATGACATGTCATCATTAAAAACTTAATTATTACCTATTGCACCACAAATTATTAATCATCATTATTATTTTTAACCAGAATTAAGAGGCACTGTTCTCTAATGGAGTGCTCTGGGATTTGACTTGTGGGTAGAAATCAGCCCCTTTGGCGAGGGCACTAGTCATTGCCAGAAGGATTCAGCTGAAATTTGGAAAGACACATTCTGGTTATTTAGAATAGATCTGTGGAAGAAGCATGCAGTTTATTCCAGTATCTGAAATTATTATCACATTAAACAAAAAAGTATCAGTAACATGTGGTAGAGAAAATACAATGTCAAAGCAAGGTAAGAATTATGTGGGGAGAGAAAGAGAAGGAAGTAATATCAG
Organism: Ailurus styani; assembly: GCA_002007465.1. Lineage (NCBI taxonomy): Eukaryota > Metazoa > Chordata > Mammalia > Carnivora > Ailuridae > Ailurus > Ailurus styani. Next base: position 2,921,056 of record LNAC01000173.1, read on the forward strand.
CAGAGTAGCCAGACTCTGGGTATAGACTTTTGCCTTTGATTCTTAAGACAATTCTAGAGGATGGGTACTTATTTTTATTCACATTCTATTGAGGAGGAAACTAAGGCTCAGATAGGAACTTGCCAGACTCACAGACAGTATGTGGTAAGTCATAATTTGAACTCCAGAGTTACTTTACTCTAAAATTTTCATCCTTTATTTCTTTTATAAATTCTTTTGTTATAAAATAAAACACAGTTTCAGGAAACTGACCATAAGGAAGTCATAGCTAAGCAAATTGTTATAAGGGGAACAATTTCATAACCACTCTCCAGATCAGGAAATTGAAGTTTGCCACCTATCCCAAAGCCACCCTTCTCTTCAAAAGTAAGCACTACCTTGACTTTCATAGTAACCACCTCTTTGCATTTGTTTATGGTTTTATTAGCCAAGTTTGCACCGCTATAGTGTAGTTCAGGTGTTCACATCTTTTTAAGCTTGGTATATATTTGATGTCTCATTTAATATATGGAATTTTCCTTAAAATGAACCTGCTGAATAGCCTAGACCATTTTACCTGTAGCATTTATGGCAGTCTGGGATTTGGGTAGTTGCATACCCATGGTGCCACACAAATCATTGTTCTGTGTTTTGTTTCTTATTAATTGACCTCTGGATCCAGAGGCTTGAGCAGACTCAAGTTTGATTCCTTGGGCAAGAATTTAGAGGGAGTGAGTGTTTTCACCAAAGGGCACATAATATCTGGGTTTTGCTCTGGTTTCACTTTAGCATCTACTGATGCTCGACGCATACAACCTGAATTCATTGGAACAAATAGTGATATGCTGGCATTTTTTTTCACTTATTTGCTGAAATAATTTTGAAAGAAGAAGCTTACTCACCTAGGATTTGTTACCCTGTTGTGTAGTGCATAAGGAAAGTAAGAATAAATGCTGACTCTTTCCTTTTGTTTATCCTTTTTCTAAATACATGTTGTATATATTGGTCCATTGTAATTCTCTTTCACATTGAAATTCAAATTTCTTGGGGTGCCTGGGTGGTTCAGTTGGTTAAGTGTCTGCCTTTGGCTCAGGACATGATCCTAGGGTCCTGGGAGTCCACATTGGACTCCCTGCTTAGTGGGGAGTCAGCTTCTCCCTCTCGCTCTGCTGCTCCCCCCTGCTTTTACTTTCTTTCTCTCTGTCAAATAAATAAATAAAATCTAAAAACAAACAAACAAACAAACCCTCAAATTTCTCAGTCTCTGTCCTTAGTCCTATTAATATAATGTTAGAAGTTTTTGATAACTTCCAAGCTCTCTGGTATAACAAAATGCTCTAGACTCTTCTTGCATATTTGTTTCTAAATACCTGGAATCACCCATATCTACAAGAAACCTTATTTCTTTAAATGGGAAATGGTTATTTCAATATCAGAATCTGGGCCTAGAGATGCTAATTCCTACCAGGTTGATAACTGTGTCTGGCTTTTTAGTGTACAGAAATAGTATATAGCTAAAGGAGCCTGTGATTTAGTAATATTTCCAATTCCAACTTAAAGTCTTTATATTTAATTTTGTCTAAATAATGTTTATATTTTTTGACACTGAAAATCCTAATTTTTCAGGGCATAAAGATGACAGAATTAAAATGTGCCATGAATATTTATTTGCTTTTTCCCATATTATATATAAAAGAGTTTCAGAATAATACTATTTCACCATCACCACTATGACTGCTTGAAATAATTATGTATTCTTTTCATATACCATCTCATTTCTTCTCCCCCATCATAAAAATTGAGTGGTTATACTGTATCTGTATTATCTGATACTATACTATACTATACTATACTATACTATATAATATGTTGTAATAATATAATATAATATAATATAATATAATATAATATAATATATCTGATACTATAGCTCCTCACTTTTAATTCTCAATTTGTCCTAATTCTACAAGCAACTATATAGACCCCTGGTCCTTACGTTGATTTTTCTCTTGTAATTTTAGTTGTCTGAAGCTGGCTCTCTAATAGAATCCATGAAAATGTTCTCAGGGGAAAAAACCTTCCTGAATTATTGCAAAACCATATGTTGATAAAATTAACTAATTTTTAATGGGTGATTACTATATGACATATAATTCACCTGTACTAAGACATCTATTTCTGAAACCTATGGAAGTTAAGAAACTGGCTCAGGAGCCTTCCGCTAATAAATGGCCCAACTGAGCTTAGTATCCTGGTATGGCAGACTCCACAGTTGACTCTCTGGACCATTTCTTTCTCGGTTCCTGAATTTGTTACTGGTTTCCTTCTCCTTTTGCTCCTCCCTCCCTTCTCCCTTGGGATCCTTGATATCAGTGAAATAGTAACAAGAAGGAAAGAAAGGGAAATAAAAAGGATCTGAATCTAAAGAAAATAAGCACACTGTAAAACCATATTTGGGTAGCTAACATAGAATTATTCATTTTCTTTACACAGTAACATACCTTCTGTCTCAGAGTTAAGGTAAATAACTAGATTTTCCTTTTTTTTATAGTCTTCCTTTGTCCTGTTCAGGATTTTCTTCTTCTCAAATAGCCTAAAATGTTCTCCTGACCCATGGAACCTTTCCTTTGTTGTCAATCCAGTGTGCTTCAGAAAAGATTTCCTCAAAGACGGGTTGTTTGGCTTGAATTAGAGGGTGTCACAGTGGCCAGATGGAAAGCTCAATTTACATTTAATTTTGTTTTCACTGATTTATCAACTATTCCATTGACAAAGAGAGGTGTGACTTCATGGAGTGAGAAAATGCTATTTTCTGCTCATAGTTACATTAAAAAAAATCAAACCACAGCATGTTCAAAGTTAGCATTTGACAAAGATTTTTAATCATGGTTGCCTATCTTCTGAGCACTTTCTGCCCCCACCTCTAGCAGTTCACGGAAGTTGAATTCTGCTTGTAATTCATTATGTGACAATCTGCATGAGGAGGGGAAAAAAAAAAAAGGAAAGAAAGAAAACCCTTCCTCTGGGTTTGTCCTGCACTGTAGGAAGAGACAGTTCTATAAAGTGTGCTTAAATCTATACAGTAGCCTTTCTGATCCTGCACTACTTTCTTTCCTTTCCCATATTTCCCTAAATGGAGTAGGCTGGGTCGAGTCAAAACTGATACCAGGGGAAAAGGGAAAAATAATTCTTGTTTATAGAAAAACAAGTAATTATTTAGGAAAATGTATCCATTTGTTACACCTCTGGTTAGAGTATTTGTTTAAGTTGCATCTAATTGGGTCCTAAAAGTTTTGATCTTTACAATATTGGAGGTTCTACAATTGGAGAAGGATGCTAAAATTCACTTAAAATGTGCTATGTACTACCAGACAGATATGGTTACATACCTTTTGCAAGTAAGGAAATTAAGAGTGTTAAAGCATAAATATCTTGCACACATCTTCACAGACATTAAATGATAGAATAAGGATTTGAACTTCAGTCTCTTTGGTTTCAAAATTCACACTCTCTCCAGATACTGCACTTCTCCATTAAATGTTTTTACCTCACCTAGTGAATACTGATGTAGATCATCTGGGGCATCCGTTTATAGCAGGAAAGATCAGGGTGTATCTAGAGTGATTAGAACTTACTCAAAAATGTCATTTCCTAAATAAAACCCCACATTCTAATTCAGTTACATATACAATGAATATCTGAGTTGTGCTCTTTCTTTTATCCCTAGGAGAAGATAACATGTTGATTGTAAATGCCTAGGTTTTATATTTTACTTAGCGGTGCATCTGACAATGTAGAATAGAGTGAAATTGTGATCTCTACTTCTCTTCATAGTTGGACGTAACAAGTATGGAGCATACATATTGTCTTCAGAGGAGAATCATTTAAATTTCTTCTCTTAGATGGGGCTAATAGGTTTCCAGGGGAGAGATGAAAACGCAACCTGTCATGAGTTAATGAGGGAGTCCCCATTGATTATTGTCATTAAAAGTCTCCAATGACAATGATCATTTTTATGTACAGTTCCAGAGAAGAGATGGACCAATGTGTTTAAGGTGCTCTTTTCTGGGATGAAAGAATGCAACACTGGAAGAGAAGGAGTTTTTAAAATCAGAGGTGGAGATGGAGTTGGGATGTTAAGATATTTATTAGAAATGGATGTGCATAACAAAAAGCAGAAGGAAGGAGGATTGGTGAGAAGAAGGTGAACAATGCCAACTTGGCAAAGTCTCCATCAACCCCAGCAGGGGTTCTGGACCAAAATTTCCACTTTGTATCATCTGCAATGGTCCTACCTTTTTCTTTGACTTTGCTCTCAATATGGGTTGCCATAGGAAAGTGTGATGTTGAGCAAGATGGCTCTTTGCATGTCAGGCAGGTCCTGAAGGAGCTGATGCTGGAGGCTGACTGTTGACTGTAGGCCCACAGCTGGCCACAGGTCCTTTCTCAAAAGGAGATCTGTCATTGTATCTTCGTGTTTGTTACAGAGACATTCAAAGAGTACCGTTTGAAATTTGAGAAATTTGAGAATTGTAATCCTGATCTAGTGGACCTGGTTGAACAGACTCTAAATGTTATTATCACAATAATTAATGTATTTGAAAAGGAAAAGACACCAGGGCCCTTGGGGACAATCTCACAAAGGGAGAAGGGAGAATCAGGGCTAAGAGAACAAGATGGCTACAAGTACCTACAAGTTTTATTTTTGGTGGAGGAGAGCTATTTCTGGTCATGTTTGATAGCACACAAAGTCTCTAAATACAAGAGATTGTCAACTTTATAATATTATTATTGTGTTGAATTTGATTTACTTCATGCCTCATATTTAAAATAAATGTATTTTAGTCTTAGCTTTTCCTACTTAGAAGCTCAGTGGGGCCAAAAGAAGACAATAAAAAAGGGTATTGTCAGTATTTTGGATTTTAGTCATTCTAATGGGTATGTAATGATATCTTATTGTTGTTTTAATTTGCATTTTTCTGATGACATATTATAGGGAGCTTCTAGTTTCCTTTTGACTTCTTTAAATAGGTACTGTATTGGCTAAATCTCTTTTTCATTCCAGAATGACATTTTCTAAGATAAAATAAAAAACACAGCAATTGAACTAGAACTCATGAATTTTTAAAATTTACCATGACTTCTAAATAAATTCTGCCAGTGATATCCATGTCTGATTTCAGCCTCTTGTGTGGAGAGAAAATTAACATTTTCTATTCCTATAAAAATTAATTTCCTGGGAACACTTAGATACAGTATTTATAAGGAAAACCATCCTTTAAACTTGTTGTTTTTTTTTTTTCAATTTCTTGGTGTCATGAGAAAAAAATCCAGCAAGAGATAAATAATGAAGTTGAAATTCAAACCAACAATAACACGGGACATCAAATTAAGCTCACAGGCCTCAATTGTGGAGATTAGGCAGATCAGTTTCTTAATTTAGACAATCTTTAGGTGTTTGTAAATGAATACTGAAAAGAAAAGTAAAAAAAAAAACAACCCAAGGGATTTATGGTTACTGCCTCTTATTCAACAAAGCATATTGGAGTGAGTATTTTAAAGTTCAACCTTGTACTATTTTTCTCTTAAAAATTCTAGGAGCACCTTTAGTATCAAATTCCTCTTATTCTGTCCCCTTCACAAGTGATTAGTGTTTTCCTGAATTCCTCAAATTCCTTATGACCTTTACCCCATATTTCTGTCATTCTTCTTCCAAATGTGACTAGGATATTCTCTTCTAGCACATTTTGATGGACAAGGTAATCCATTTTGTTGTCTAACCTCTATATCAAAGTGACAGAAGATTCAGTGGTTTAACAGCTGGAGAAATTTTCATTACATGAATGAGATTTAGATAACACTTCCATTAACAGAACTTAAGATCAATGTCCCTAAACACACCATTCCCAAATCAAGACTTTATTGTGTGGTTTAACACTTTAGAACCACAAAGTTTTTCTTACTCAAGCTGCCTGTAATATGACTTGAAGTAAAAATTATTTAAATAAGCGTTCAGATAATTTATTGGTATCCTTCAGCAAGCAGTTGAAGATGACCTCTCCCATACCAAAAAAGATAAAGTAAAAGAAAATACAGTAAAAGAAAATAAAATAAGAAACCCATAACAATATAAAATAAAATGCAGATCTTTCAAGGGGTCTGTATACAGCTACCCTAGCTCTCACGTGGTGCTCATGGAATCCACCGTTAGCTTAGAAAAGTGAAAAGGAAAAACTCAACCATTTAGTCTACTTTCCCACCCACCATTCTTTCAAATAGAGAAAGAAAGCCAGGATTATGACACATTTTAAAATTCTATTCAATGGTGTAGGTCTTCAAAAACATTCACTGAATAGAAGGAAGTCCTTTGATTTGGCCACGATATTTCTGCAAATAGATTGTTAATCAGTAGTGGTCCTGAAACAAATCTTACTCCTTCATACCTGTCTCGATGTTGGCGTATAATATAGGGACATCTTGGGCACTGATGAAATTATTAAAATAAAATGCAATGCTTATGTATTATGTAAAAACACAATTTTCACTTTGGTGATATATAGTGATATTATTTCCTGGACTGATTATCTCAATGTTTTTTTCTAGAATTTAAGATACACTTTAATTTTCATTTAGAGTGATTGAATAGTCTTGTTGTCAAGATAATTTTAGGTCTTAAGGATTCATTTTTTCAAATTGATACAAAACAAAAATAAAGTTTCTTTATTATTTTATTTTATTTATATATTTTTTAAAGATATTATTTATTTATTTGTCAGAGAGAGAGAGAATGAGGGAGCACAATCAGGGAGAGGGGCAAGTAGAGGGAGAGGCAGGCTCGCTGATGAACAAGGAGCCCAATGTTGGGCTCGATCCCAGGACCCTGGGACCATGACCTAAGCCGAAGGTAGACACTTAACTGACTGAGCCACCCAGGTGCCCCCCGGCTGTTACTTTAAACTCAGTCTCAAGCATTAGTAAAATCAATGCTTGCTAAGATAGAAAGACTAAGAGTATACAGTTCAAGATGCTCCCATGAAATCTATGGAGTACTTTCCTGATAACTAGAGAAAGCAACATTTCCTAAATTTCCACATCCTCCTGTCTTCAGCACAAAGAACTCAGACAGTAGTGGCGACACATGGACTTGGAAATGGGCAGGTAAAGCAGCGGAATGAAGGGTGAACGACCTTGGCAACCTTTAAAACACAGTGAAAAGAAAACCAGGGATTTGTATAGCTAGAGCACCTCATGGTTTCCAAAAAGAGAAGCAGAGGGAGGCATTAGAACAACATGCTCTCACACGTTCTAATAAGGGGTATGGACTTCTGAGGGTATTAGGGAAAAGATGTATCCCTAATTTTATTGACTTGATTCTCAAAATAGCCAAGATACTCTTCATAACATAAACATTGATTATACCCTCAGGCAAAGTTACACGGAAAGAAAAAAGACATGCAGCCCCCCACTCCTGCTATGTACGCCAAAACCTGTATGTCGCTTGCAGTGTCTGGTCAAATGTATGTTCTCATGCATGGGGTCTGGCGGGGAGTGGAGAGGAATATCTCTCCGCTGTTCCTGTGCTAAGTCCCTGGTATTTCCCTGACGAATACATGAAGTTAGTTCTTAAACAGACCCCTGTCAGCACTCTGAACACACCTTGTACGCTTTCCTAGGTTGGATAATTAAACCATTGCTGATCTATCTGATGGACCAATTAGTACAATAAAATCAAACCCAGTAATTGAGATTTGCCTATGATTTCATTAGTCTTTAAAGTAAGACAATTTAGCCAGATGATTTTGATTATAACTGATCCTGGGGCACACATTTCCTGTTTTATTGTTGCATCCGGATAAAAACATTGAATCGTGGCTATTTCGACCTATTTTCCTTGTGTTGTGGAGGTTCATGTGGCATTAATTTCAGTTTTCATTTTCCCTCACCCTGAAAAATGAATCTTCAGACAGCCACTATACGTAGAAGCGAACCTGATCCACTTCTCATCCGCGCCACTGAAAATTCGCCTGAAAAACACCGAGTCTGCAGATTTCTCCTTTTAGCAACTATCTAAGATATTAAACTCATACCAAATACTGTATTTTAATTCTGATAAATGGGTTTGAAAGATCTTAGGGTTTGTTCACATAAATGAAGCTAACAAAGAAGCTCAGTTCTTCATGTTACACAAAATCGATACCGAATGAGTCCAGTGATACTGCAGTTCTGGCTTTCAAACTTGGCTGAGACCTAGGATTTTACTTCTTTCCTGCATCTGTTTATTAGGAGCTGAAAAGAGTCACATAAGTTTAGGCCAGTAATAGCAATAATTCAGATAGCTGATTTTCACTCTGAAAACTGTATTAAAAAAAAAAGAAAGAAAGAAAACTGAGTGGAAAATGGTTTCTAATTTGCCTTGGTAATAGGCAAACAGACTGATGTTTCTTTCCTCACTCTCCTTAGAAATGGCAAAACTCGATCCCATTACCAGTGATGTAGGTCTCTGAGTAAGCAACAGTCTACCGGGAGCTAATTTTTCTACATTAAAAAAAAAAAAGGCAAAAAATCAGGGGGAAGCATATGTTTTTGAGTTTTTGGCACAGGGAGGTGATGCTGGAAAGCTCTGGTTTTCAGACATTTTCCAAGCGACTTCTGTGCCTTTCCCAATCTGCATGTTTCCACGGTGTGTATCTCCCTGGTGTGAAACTGATTAGTAGCAGCATGAATCTGTCACCAAGAGTTACAGTGACTGGGATTTAGGGAAACTTCAGCCTATTTTTGTTGATGCTGTACTGTACCAGACACTCCTTCAAATGTGACCTGGGTCTGGAAATGATGTGGTGTGATGTGTCAAGGTCTTCAGGGACAGAGATTTCTTTTTGAGGAAAAATAAAAACAATTTCCACCTCCTAGTTGTCCTCAAACAAAGAATGAACAGGTCAGGGAGATTAAAATGCCTCTCAATTTGATAGTAAATATCTATAGAGCCGTGTCTGTGGAAAATAACAGAAAGTGCGAGAAAAATACTCAACAACAGCCTACATGGTCACAGCTGTCTCTTATTTACATATTACTAATGCTTCAAAATATATAGTAATTCAAATTCCTTGAACTTAGGAGCCTTTGAATGTTTCTTCTAACATATATTACTATTTATCTGTAAAAAGATAGGTCGGTACTCTGTGCTAAGGAAATGAGTTAGCTGGGATTTTAATGACATTAACATCCAGTTTTGAAAAGTGGTACATTGTTACGGTCTGTCAATGACTTCTTGTAACTAAGTGAAAGTATCTAAATATCTGAATTTAATTTTCTAGCAAACTGGAATTAAACCCACTTGATTTGTTTAAATAAGATCACTAAATATCTTTTTAAAAACATACATGTTCATTTACTTAAATTTTATTACATACTGTTGTTTGCCTTAATAAATGCTTCTGTTCTACTTTGCTTTGTTATTGGGATTTTTATTCCTAAATAAAAGGGAATGGGCTGTATTTCTTATCTTATATACACTTTATATCTTTATAAACAGTATATCTTTATATCTTATAAACACTTTAATTCCTGAGAACTTTTTTTTAAATAAAAACTCACTACTCTGCCTTTCTTTTTTGTTATTTTGCTATTGCCTAGTACTGCAATAAGGTTGATTTCAGCCAGTGGTTCAAAGAATAGAACAGATCCTTTTGATTTGGAGTAGGCAAAAATATTGAAATGCCATATATCGTTTTGAGAAGAAATATTTTCAACTTATTTGGAAGTGAAAAATTATAATAGTTGTAATTCACGCCTGTTGTATCCTGGTGATTTTGTACATAGCGAATCCTTTGAATCAGAGGCAGGAGTATGAGTATCATTACCTTTTTAACCACTCCTCAAGTAGGATTGAGAAATGTCTGCCTCAGATATTACTTTCTTCTTTTCATGCTTTCTTTTTGGCATACCCTTCAACCTCCCCGTTGACATAACTTTAGCCACTTCTTTATTGTAAAAACATTTTGCAGGCAAATCTTTTCTGTGGTACACAGTATTCCATACTGTGCTAGAATCATTTACAAGAATGTAAATTATTACATTTAATAATTTACTAGATCGTAAGACCATTCAGGTTCACCGACAGTCGAGGTTTATATCTGACATGATATGTTTGCAAATCTGAAGATTTAGGCAGACCAAGGAATGATCATGCATAATAAAACTTAAGAAAATCTAAATATGTGTTTCTAGAAACCTAGATAATTTCAAGTGACCGAATGCAGATATGTATGTGTGTACTTTGAAGAAAATGAAGGTGAGGCTGGGGACCGACTTCATGTCATGACTCCATGTATAGCAAGAAACACAACTCACAACTCATGGTGGAGACCATGTGGCTGTCAGATCATGAGAGGCTGTTGCCTGTGAAGAGGGTGCCAGGATTTGGTGGGGCTTACCTTTGCTAGCTCCTGTCAGTTTGATCTCAAAGATTAGGGCCCCAAGATCATGTAATGCTGTGAGCATGTATTAATACTCAGTGTACAGGATAAACAGGGTGCCATTGGGATATCTGCAAGAATGGACAGCAAGAGATTGCTGTCTCATTTCCCTCTTGCCTTTATAGAAAGTAGGAGGTTAGTATGGAGTCAAGTTAAGGAAGGAAAAAACAATAAAAAGGAACAAAGATGGAGTAACAGAGAAACTCCATGTGCTCACAAGTGAAACTCCACAAACGCTACTTCGCACCCCATCTTGAAATCCCTTTCAAAACAAACAAGAATATAATTCCAACTTCGATTGTCTTTAGTTCAAAGAAAAGAGTTAGGACTCTAAAGGTGTGAGTGTATTTGTGATTGCTTCCTGGTTCTTGGTGAGGAGAGGAAGAAACCCTATAATCACTCTCCAAATTGGTTATCCTCTGTGATCACTTTCCCTGTGGTGGAATCAGGCACAGAGACTGTTCTCAGTGATGCCATTTTGGAAGTGGGACCGGGAGGTAGTGACTTGGGTGGAAACGTCAAGTCTTCAGGATCAGATCTGGTTAGAAAATTTCTAACTGCTGAGTCATTTCCAGCACTGACATTTTCTCTTTATCTGGCTATTTAGTGAGAAGCTTCTTTGATTTTTTTTCAAGTGCCTCTTTCCCTCACACTTGGGATGCTGGGTTTTTATCCAGCTACGAAATTCTTTGCCTCTAGCAGAGAACAATACTAATATTGCTGATGTCACACTGACCTCTAAATCTTATGTGCTTTGGGGTGAAAGGGGAGCTTAGAGCTCATAAAATTCTCACCTTCATTAGGAAAAGAAGGTATGTGATATAGCACCTTTTTTCCTTGCCCTGGTTACATTCCATAGCCTGCTGATAATAATACTTTAATACAGGAACATTTGCGAGCATGGCTTTTTTCCCCCACTCTCAATGCCTGGCTGCTGTTTACTATTTATGTGTAGTCTTGAGGATATAAAGGGTGGTAATTCAGATACAACAAATCCTTCAAAATGAGTTAAAATAACTTAATGCTTTAACAAGAATTCTGGAGGAAGAGAATGGTACAAAAAGACCACAGAATATTGCACCTGGTTTTATAAAGAAATATAGAATAGGAACATTAGCTGAAGTGGTTTTATGTTAGGCAAAATTTTCTCCTCTTTACCATGTAGTCTACAGAGTGACATATTTCATGTAGGTGAAAATCCTTTAAATGTAATTCTAAGCTCTTTTATTCTTGTAGTTAGTTTAAAAAAAGGAATTATATATGTTAGGAACAAAAGTAGGCTTTTATAATAGGACAAACATGAACATTTAATTAATTTATGAGACTAGTACATGGGTAATAATTTAACTGTAATTATATGGCTTTTGGTTTCCTGAATCCTGTCTCTCTTCTATCATTTCAGTAAAAAGCAGAATTAATCATAAGGGAAAAATATGGTTTCTTGCATTTCCATAGCTAATCTCTTCTATTATCCCAAACCTAGCTTTTACAGCCCAGAGCAGTAATTTTTATCTACCAAGGAAGCTTTAACCATGGATTACTATTGAATTTTTTCCCCTTTGCTCAACTTCTATAGACCCAGAAAAGTTTAAAACACCAGGGATCATATACCTCTCTTCTACTTTTAGAGTTTCTGTATATTATGATTATAATTCAGACAGGTATAGTTCCATGAGCCAACTACAAATTATCAATTAAATGTTCCATCTTTTCAGATTAAAATTCTATAAATTCTTTTTTTTTAAAGATTTTATTTATTTATTTATTTGACAGAGAGAGAGAGAGAGAGAGAGAGAGAGAGAGAGAGAGAGAGAGAGAGATATTACAAGTAGGCAGACAGGCAGGCAGAGAGACAGGGAGAGGAGGAAGCAGGCTCCCTGCTGAGCAGGGAGCCTGATGCGGGCCTCGATCCCAGGACCCTGAGATCATGACCTGAGCCGAAGGCAGAGGCTTTAACCCACTGAGCCACCCAGGCGCCCAAAATTCTATAAATTCTTTCCCACCTTTGCACTTTACCATAATTTGGAGCTCACATTCAAAAGTTTTACATTTCTGTGATTTCTTTTTTCTTCCTCACCTCTCAATTGTTTAAAAGTCCAACCATGTCAGGGACCTACCAAAGTGTATTGAGTGGATGCCTGATCAGCCTTTCTTCTTTCCTTTTAATTTGATAAAATTGGATTTGCTGGGTGATTCCTTGGGGAGAGGGTCTGTGTTGTCTCTGCTCTTTCACTTGTTTTCCCTCTCTCTCCTGCACAGATCTCTCTCATTTTTTTTCTCTCCCTCCAGCATATTTAGTAGCCGATTTTTCAGGCTCAAGATGTTCAATTAGCTTCAGAAAATATCAGAATGGAGCATAATCTCTATAGTTAGTACATTTCACTTGTTTCCTTTCTTACCCTAGCTAGTTTTGCCTTTGTGTCTTTTCTTCATTACGTTAAGTGCTTAATGGTTATAGAATTAAGGATATGGTATTGAGGAACTTTAGATAAAGAAACAAAAAAATATATATTCTTTTTATTTCTTATAATAACACATCCTTTCTGCTTCTTTTTCTAGAATCGGTTTTCTAAGGGTTATGATAAAGGAGCAAACCACAAATTATGAGGTGTATCTTTATGGAATATTTGTGCCCTGGAGGAGACAGAAAGCTGCTCTCTGAGGACAAAGGCACATCTCAGGTCCTCTCGGCACCGTGCTCATTCCTCCAGCCTGGTACACAGGGAGGGCAGGGCAGCTGACGAGGCCCTGCAGCTTTCTCCAGCTGCTGTTCACCTGCCCCTGGAGATGAAAGAGGACCTTGAAAGAAGAGCATGCTACACCTTGAAAGAGGCCATGTAAACAGCACAATGAATGAGGCCATTACTCCCATCATGACCCTTTCCAACGCGGCGCTATCGGCTTCCCATTCTGTCTTCGGTCCCTTCATCCCCTTCAGCATCTAAATACCACGCCTCTGCTTTAAACCGGTTAACAAGCTCCCTTATTATAGCCCGGGCTTTGCCTCACTTGTGAATTTTTTGTTCATTTTACATTTCTGTTTTCTGGCCATTCTTACAGTTCCTTAATGCCTTTGACATCACTTTGAATTTGAGATGCACACACAAACGCACACACGTACACGCACATTTTCATTTATTTACAGTCTAGAAGTAGAGACGAGAATTGGTTTTGTTCATATAGCTTCTGATTTCCCCCTTTCATTTGTTTATTCTCTAAGAGTATCATGGGTTTAAGGAAGATAGGTTTAGTTTATTTTCCTTTTTAAAATGCAGAGTTTCAGATACTAGATTCAGATAATCAAAGTTTTTAAAGCAGATTAAATTGTGTCCCAAGGGCAAAACTGAATGTCTATAAATGGAGTGCAGGGCTATTACTAATATGCATGAGATTGTCTCCTAAATGGTCAGATCGCAAAACTGTTTCTCTTACCCTCTTTTCATAGTCCTCTCCTCTGCACTTACGATTCCAGTCTATTCCGTGGACAGTGGCTCAGATCTCAGACTTGCCCAGATTTTGGTACCTTGTCACCATGGTGTAGAACTCTAGCCCCACCTAGGTGACAGGTGTCCTTGACAATCTTGACACCTCATCCACTCTGAGCAGTCTCCAAAGTCATATGATACATGTGACAGACTCTAACCATGTCTTGCCCCATCTGAAGACTGCTGCCCTGAAGTCAGCTCTGTTGCTGACGTATGCTGGAAAACACCAGAAATATCTAGAGAAACTCCTCTCCAAAGCCCTCCCTCAGTGATAAAGTATCCATCCCTGCCTTTAAGGTTATTAGCCCTCCAACAAAGTCTAACCTGGTTTTCCAAAATTCTGTTCTCAGTATTAGAGTGCTAATGTCCACACGAAGGTTTACTCGTGTGGAGATACCCCTGATGTGTCTAAGTGTTTCCTTCTAGGGGGATATATTTAATTCAACACATCCTTTAAGTTCCCTCGCACTGGTGTCACAACATAATAGTAGGTTACAGTTCATTATAAAGGACATGTTACAAGTAGCAGCAAAAATGCCAAAGCTTATCAGTAATTTTCTTCAAAAACTTCAGTGAAGTAAAATCAGTTTTAAAGTATGGCTCTCATGACTGCCAGTTCTGGTCAAAGTAGAATAAGAAAGACTAGGTTTATCCTACTAGTTGAAACAACTAATAAATAGGATAAAACATAAGAATTAATGACACTCAAGAAATTGGATGGCAGGTAAAAAAGGACAGAGACCTTGACAAAAACAAAACAAAACACAACAAAACAAAACAAAAAAAAATGAGGTGATCCCCCTGATTGCCCTAACTCACTACCTAGGAAGTTTCTACAGTGTAGGGAGGGGGCATCCAATCAGTGCCTCTTCTCAACAGACAGACCAAAAACGTCATAATTCATAGATTAGATAAAGTGCTGAGAAGTGTCTTGCCTCGGTAGTAGATAATTTGACACAGGACCAATGCTGTTTGAATCCCCGCCTGCCACATCTTACAAGCAAGACCTATAAGGATCAAATTCTTTCCAGGTAGCATAATCATCACAAAAGAAAGCACCAGAAAATTTTTGGGAATGTAAAAAACACTTAGCTCTTCAACAAGGTAAAATATACAGTCTGGCATCCAATTAAAATTATCAGGCATGCAAAGAGACAGAAAAACACTATCCATAATGAAGAGAAAAAGCATCAATCAAAACAAACACAGAAATGACCTATGAGAAAATTAGGGGGCAAGAACATTTAAGCAGTAACCAAGAATGTATTCCATGTATTCAAGAAGCTAGAGGAAAGGCTGGACATGTTAACAAGGTATGTGGATGATTTTTTTAAAGATCCCAACAGAATTTCTAGAGATGAAAACTGCAGTGTCAAAGATGAAAAACACACTGATGGCATTAACAATGGATATTCTGAATATCAGAAAAAAAAAAGTAAGTCGGTTTTAAGAGATAGCAAAATCACTATCTAAAATGAAAGCACCTGGAGAAAAAAAGGACTAAAAATAATTAACAAAGCATCCCTGAACACAGAGACAATTTTAAGAGGACATATATATGTGTAATTGGATTCTCCAAAGTGGAAGGGAAAGGAAAAAGTCTAAATAAACAATGTCTGAAAATTTTCCAAATACGATTAAAGCTATAAACCTACAGATCAGTTCCCATTATAATCACATTGCTTAAAAGTGGTGAAAAAGAGAAAAACTTAAATGTGGCTGGAGGGCAAAGGGAACACACACTCTACAGAAATTCAAAGGGGAACAGGAACAAGGATGGTAGCAGGTTTCTCACTGGACATGACATCAGTGAGAAGAGTGTAGCAACATCTTTTAAGTAATGAAAAGTGAAAAAACAAAAACAAAAACAAAACAACAACTTATTAATCCAGATTTACTGATCAGTGATCTATTGACCAGTGAAAATATCTTTGAATAATGAAGGTAAAATAAAACCTTTTTCAGACTTCCAAAAGTTGAAAGAATTTATCACACCATGAGTTTTTTTTTATTGTGTTATGTTAGTCAGCATAAAATACATCATTAGTTTTTGATGCAGTAGTCCAATATTCATTGTTTATGTACAATACCCAGTGCTCCATGCAATATGTGCCCTCCTTAATACCCACCAACAGGCTTACCCATCCTGCCACCACCCCCTCCCCTCTAAAACACTCAGTTTGTTTCTTGGGGTCCACAGTCTCTCATGGTTCATCTCCCCCTCCGATTGACCCCAATTCGCTTTTCCTTTCCTTCTCCAAATGTCCTCCATGTTATTTCTTATGTTCCACAACTAAGTGAAACCATATGATAATTGACTTTCTATGCTTGACTTATTTCACTCAGCATTAACTCCTCCAGTCTCATCCATGTTGATGAAAAAGTTGGGTATCCATCCTTTCTGATGGCTGCATAATATTCCATTGTATATATGGACCACATCTTCTTCTTCCTTTTTTTTTAAATTTTTTATTTATTTACTTGACACAGAGAGAGAGAGAGATCACAAGTAGGCAGAGAGGCAGGCAGAGAGAGAGGAGGAAGCAGGCTACCTGCTAAGCAGGGAGCCCCATGTGGGGCTCGATCACAGGACCCTGAAATCATGACCTGAGCCGAAGGCAGAGGCTTTAACCCACTGAGCCACCCAGGTGCCCCTGGACCACATCTTCTTTATCCATTCATCTGTTGGAGGGCATCTTGACTCTTTCCACAGTTTGACTATTGTGGACATTGCTGCTATGAACATTGGCATACATATGGCCCTTCTTTTCACTCCATCTGTATCTTTGGAGGTAAATACCCAGGAGTACAATTGCCAGGTCATAGGGTAGCTCTATTTTTAATTTTTTGAGGAATCTCCACACTGTTTTCCAAGGTGGCTGCACCAACTTGCATTCCCACCAACAGTGGAAGAGGATTCCCCTTTCCTACATCCTCTCCAACATTTGTTGTTTCCTGCCTTGTTAATCTTTGCCATTCTAACTAGTGTAAGGTGGTATCTAATGCAGTTTTGATTTGAATTTCCCTGATTGGTAATGATGATGAACATGTTTTCATGTGTCTGTCAGCCCTTTGTATGTTTTCACTGGAGAAGTGTCTGTTTATGTCTTCTGCCCATTTTTTGACATGATTATCTGTTTTTGGGTGTTTAGTTTGAGAAGTTCTTTATAGATCTTGGCTATCAGCCCTTTGTCTGTAGTATCATTTATAAATATCTTCTCCCATTCTGTGGGTTGCCTCTTTGTTTTGTTGACTGTTTCCTTTGCTGTGCAGAAGCCTTTTATCTTGATGAAGTCCCAAAAATTCATTTTCACATTTGTTTCTTTTTCCTTTGGAGACGTGTCTTGAAAGAATTTGCTGTGGCTGATGTTGAAGTGGTTACTACCTATGTTCTGCTCTAGGATTTTGATGGATTCCTGTCTCACATTGAGGTCTTTCATTCATTTTGAGTTTATCTTTGTGTATGATGTAAGAGAATGGTCGAGTTTGTCCTTCACACAAAATTAAAATGATACAAGATGGAAACCTGGCTTTCATGAATGAGTGGAGACTAACAAAACAGTAACTATGTGGATAAGTATTAAAACATTTTATTACAGTTTTTAAAACCTATTTATATTAAATTTTTATTTATCATATGTAAAAGGAAAATGTATGACCATAAGAGCTCAAAGACCAGGAGAAGAGAAATGGAACTAGACTGTTGTATACTATACCATGCTATGTTATACTATACTATATTAATACAATACTACACTATAATATACCATATCATATCATACTATACTATACCATACCATACCATACCATACCCAAAGTAGTACAGTATCACTGGGAGGTAAGCTGAAATAACTTAAAGATGTATATGATAAACCCTAAAGTAACCATTAAAATAACACAGCAAAGGATTATGCTGATAAGTGAACATCAACAATAATAACAACAAAATATTACAAAAGTTTGCCATTAAATCAAAGAAGGACAAAAAGGAGTGCAAATGGAATAAGGAACCAATAGAATAAGTGGAAAACAAAGAGTGAGATATTAGAGAGAGTAGATATCAATTCAACTGTATCAATAATTATATGAAAAATAAATGGCTTAACTACCCCAACAAAGTTGCAGAATTTGTCATATTGGATACAAAACCATGGCCTAACTATATGCTGCTGCCAAGAACCCACTTTAACCACAAAGGCACAACAAGTTTAAAAGGAAAAGGATAGGAAAAAAAACCTACTAAACAAAATATATGTTAAACAAAAGAAAGCTGGAGTGGTTAGTTTAATAGTAGATAAAGTAGATTTCAGTGCAAAGGACGTTACAAAAGATAAAGAGAGACATTTAGTAATGATATAGAGGTCAGTTCCTCAAAAGAAAATAATAATCCTAAACACTTATCCATATGATAACAGAACTTCAAAAATAATGAAGTCAAACCTGACAAATGTTAGGAGAAATAGACAAATCACAATTAGAGTAGAAGATTTCATCTGACTTCTCTCAAAAATTAATAGAATAAGAATACTTCAGTAAGCATATAAAGGACTTAAACAATACTGTCAACCAACTTGTCAAATCAATACTTATGAACTACTCCCTAACCACAATGGTGCATATTCTTTTCAAATATACATTGATTGTTTACCAATATAGACCACATTCTGGGGCATAAGAAAAATCTAAAGTAATTTGAAGGATTAAGTAACACCTAGTATGTTGTCTGTTCCCAATGTAATTAAATTAAAAATCAATAACAGAAAAAGTGGGATGCCTGGGTGTCTCAGTTGATTGGGCAGCTGCCTTCAGTTCAGGTCATGATCCCAGGGATCGAGTCCGCATCAGGCTCCTTGCTTTGCAGGGAGCCTGCTGCTCCCTCTGCCTCTGCCTGCCTCTCTGCTACTTGTGCTCCTCTTTCTCTGATAAATAAATAATCTTTAAAAAAAAATCAATAACAGAAAAAGTATTTGAAATGTATTCAGGCATTTGAGAACTAAAAAACATACTTATAAATGAACCATGGGTCATAGAAGAAATCCAAAGAGGAATCAAGACATTTTTTGAAATGAATGAAAATGAAAATCTAATAACTTAAAACTCACTGAAGCAGCTAAAGCAGTATTTAGTGCAAATTCATAACATTTAACAAATGCAGTAGAAAGAAGAGAAGTCTTACAAAATGAACTCAGATTCTATATAAAGATACTACAATTGGAAGAGCAAGTGACACCTAAAGCAAGCAGAAGAAAGGAAATAAAAAAGATCACGTTGGAACAATGAAATAAAAAACAGAAAAACAGTAGAGGAAAGTCAATGAAATAAAAGCTAGTTCCATTAGAAGCTCAATAAAATTAATAAACCTATAATTAGAATGATCAGGAAAAAATGGATAGAATAAACGATTGATACAACAACAGGAATGATCTTGAAAAACCTGGGTGAAGGAAGTCAGACCTAAAAGAGTGTGGACTGTGTGATTCTGTTTACAAAATTTTAGAATACGCAAAATACTATGTAGTTAGAAAACCATGGATTGGGGGGTATGAGCCAGTGGTGGAGATGATTACAATGGGCCAAGAAAATATTGGCAGGGGGTGATGGATGCTGTTATCTTGATTACTATGATGATTCTATGGGGGGTCGTTCAATGCCCATTATACCTTAGGGAACCTGTTAATTTGGAATGTGTCTCTCTAACTGCCTTGAATCATGATACACTTTTCTATGGGGAGTGGGGAGAGAAACAGAGGGCCACATCTGGATGTCAGGAAATTATGGACAGGCCTGTGTAGCACTGCCACCACATTTCATACCCCGGGGCAGGGGGGATCTCCCTGCACCGAAGTGAATCTTAGCAGGAGGGCAACTTGGCTCACAGTCACTGATTTCAGGAAGGTGCTTACATTTCCTGTTCACCTGAAAGTCCTTTCTCACTGCTGTGAAACCTGTTCCTAATCAGCCTAATCTCAGCTTCTCTAATTTCCACTGACACCATTTCCCCTTCTAGACAGTCATCTCCCCTTGCCCCACTTTGTCTTAGTTATGGAGGGGAATTTATTGTTAGTCTCCGCTACTTTATTTGCTGTTTCCCTGACCTCTTTTTATTCTCTTCTCTCTGCCCCCTTTCTTGACTAAATTTCTCTTCCCCTTTCCCATGCAATATCCCTATGTAGCCTATTATTTATTTTAAATTGGCTATAGTTTCTAGTTTTATTGCTAGGTCCTCAATAAGATTTCCTCAACATTAATATTTGGAAACACTGACTTTTCATTCCCAGTGTGTGTTCTTGTCCGTATTTTTTTTCACATCAGTGCTCTCACCTAAATCTATGTCAATAAGTGATCCCTTTTTAAATTTTACACTCTGCTGAAAAATGTCATCTCTGTTTAACAGACTTTTAATCATGTAAATGCTATATACATACCTACTTGTGAAATAGAGACAAGTGTGCCATAACCAGGTGTCTCCTTTTTTAGTCAAATATGCTGTGCTTTTGGACAGATGGTTTATTTTGGAATCCCTCGACATAATCATTTCATATTTAAATTATAAGTGACATCATACCAAGCATTCTCTATCTTCTTTGTTCACATATAGAATTGGAATACGTCTTTGACCATCTCCAACCTCTTAATATATATGTGTATATATTAAATTTTGAGTTATTCCTGCAAGTTTAGCTAATGCTCCTGTTTTTCCCAGATAACTTCTCTAAAGTGAGTAATAAACGGATTTATTCTTACAGCTTGAATCATATTGTATTATGGTTATGCAGAGAAAGAGAACCAATAGGTAAAAGGAGATTTATTTTCAGGTATTGGATCATGTGACAATGGAGGCTGAGAGGTCCTATGATCTTCCATCTGCAACTTGGAGGCCCAAGAAAACAACTAATGTAGTTCAAAAGTCTAGAAGTTGTAGAGCCAATGTATAGATTTCAGTCTGAGTCTGAAGGCCTGAGGACCAGGAAAGTCACAGGCAGAAGACAGGTATCCCAGAGCAACAACAGGATAGCAAATTTAATCTGCCTCCACCTGTTTGTTCTATGGAGGCTCTCTACAGGCTGGGTGAGGACAATTCACTCTACTCAGTCTGCCAATTCAAATGCTTGTCTCTTTCAGAAACACTCTCACAGACACAACCAGAAATACTGTTTAACCAACTGTCTAGTCTAGGTATCTTGTGATCCAGTCCAGTTGACTCATAAAATTAACTATCACACATATCATTTATGCTTTGTGTACAGATTACTGCAAAAATTAATGCCTCCATGAGTTATCACCACAAATTTTATCACTAGTATTTTCAAAAAGGAAGTCCAACATGAATTTTTGCTGCCTTAGCCTTTAAGTTGATCTTGGTGATGCTTCAGTTTTGACTGGTCTGATGGTCTGTTTGCTATTTTATTACCTCACATATTATTTATTTTCACTTCCTTAAAATCAGAGGTCATTAATGGAATCAGTTATACAAAGAATAAATCTTGAATATTTCGTAAAATTGTAGGTCCTCTGTGAATAATTTTTTTGACAGGTCCTCAGACACTTATTTCCGTTCCTGTGACTAGAGATATTTTCTATTATGTTTAAGAACGGTGACATCTGCAGATACTATTTTTCTTGAAATTCAGACACTATGGTGATCTGGTATCTCTTCAGAAATAAGAAGGTCCATATTTATCTTCATGAAAGTAAAAACAGTCTCAGGAGGAGAGATTTACCCTGTAAATGGCAAGCCCAAGACAGCACATTTGAAAATGTCTGAAAGAATAAGAGATAGTTTCTGGCCAATAAATATTAAAAAGAAAGAAACTGGATATTTGAAAGTCAGTTAAAATTCACAGAGTCTAAGTTCATAAAATATCGCCAAGATTCATCAGACACTGATTAGGTTGTCTCAGCAGAAGATGACTGTGAAGGCTCATTCGGTCTCTGCAGCAATGGAAGATGCCAAGATACTACTGGAAGAGCAGAGCTACAATGATCAATCATGCCAGGCAGCATTTTTGGTCTTTGATAACTAAGAAACATTGTTCTATTGAAGATATGGGTGGAGGGCAGATGTACAAATGGGCAACAGATTGTTTAATTTGTAATCATCTCTTCTGATATAGAAATCTCTAAACTGTGGGAGATGCTAGCATGTTGCTGAGATAAGTCTCCTCTCTGCTTTCTGTGTGAATTTGAGCAAGTCTTTTAAAATTAATTCTCCTAGCTACAAAATGGGGTGTGTGTGTGTGTGTGTGTGTGTGTGTGTGT
This sequence comes from Ailurus styani, assembly GCA_002007465.1. Lineage (NCBI taxonomy): Eukaryota > Metazoa > Chordata > Mammalia > Carnivora > Ailuridae > Ailurus > Ailurus styani. The sequence continues at coordinate 2,943,254 of LNAC01000173.1, forward strand.
GTGTGTGTGTGTGTGTTTCAACCAGATTACCAAAAAAACCTCTATAGAATGAAAACTATTTGAACTCTTGGTACAAATGGAGATGTTCAAGAGGGCTTTAGCAGCTTAAACTTTCTCTCCTTTGAAACTTTTTTTCAGAGAACTCGTTTATTAAAAAACACTTCTTGAATTGCCTACAAGGGGCCTGGTACTTCAGACACTGCTGTAAACATTACTTTCTTAGTGGATTTCACATGTACCTTTTTTGTTGCCCTTGCTGTAGGGCATGGACTTGCAGATATGGAGACCTGGAACTATCCTCCTCATTTCTGGCATCCCCTTTTCTAGCATGATACAATGCACTGAACAAGGTCGTGAAGTGAGTGCACTACTAATCAACAAGAGTAAGAGCAACAGAGCACCCCCACTTCCTCCACTTGTCTTGACTCCTAAAGACTTGAAACCAATGTGAGGTTCTCTTTGCCCTTCACTACTTCTGGTTTTCCATTATATATGCTATAGGAGTGTCTGTTGCTTTAAGAAACGGGAACAAAGATTTTTTTTCTCCCCCATAGTTGTTGTGTAGCCCTTTAACTCTCAGTGACTCTTATTTCCCTAGCCACCAATAGTAATTTGGTCTTTCCATGGTTTTTAATATATTTTTCCATCTCCCTGGAGCACTATGAGAATTACCTTCTTTTATGTCAGATTCTGTAAAAGACACCTTCAAGGTCCAAGGAGGAAAGGTGCTGTACATAATACAGGTAATCTCGTAACGATGCATCATAGGCATATTGCAAGGAATAATTGAATGCTATCTGTAAAATATGGTGAGCTCCTCAGAAGGCAGGTGGAACTGCAATTTTCTTCTGTGTAACTAAGCTTCTGGGTCATAAACAAAGAGTGTTTATCTCCTTTTACACATCTTTTTTTTTAAATTTGCTAGTATTTTGTTTTTAGTCTTAAGAAATGTCTGAAATAAGAATGAAAGTAGAAAAACTTTAATTTAAAGAAAAGTTAAATAAATGTCATTGTGGGATGTATACAGAAAGTGCACCCAAGTGGACATTAGGAGGCAGGGCTTTAGTCTCCTTTCTGTTCCTGGATTACTGCATACCTCTAGGAGAGGGGCAGATCTACATGAACTTGAAGAACCTCTGGTGTGAAGCCAAAGATGGAGACAGTAAACTTTAGGGTCCCTTCCTATATTTTTTGATTCTTATTCCCACCAGTCTAAAGTTCCTTGGGGGCAGAAACAATGGTTTTTTTTTTCCGTTTCTTTACCTCTATTCATAAGCATGACAACAGATAAATGGTAGACCCTCAATAAACATTTGTTGAATGAATGTCTTACAAAATGTAATTGGTAATAGACACTATGTAACACTATTCAGATCCAGAAATTCCAAGGCTTAACATTAGAGATGGCACTTATCTGTTCAAAAGACAACCAAGAAGTTGACATCATTAAGAGATTCTCTTGGAAAAGCAATAAAAAGCTGTCAGACTATGTCATATGGACCAGTTCTGAACAGATGCTGTGCTGAGGATCTGGGAAGGAGCCCCATGAATTACATTCTAAAATTAACTGTGTGAAATTGTATGTATTCCTGGCTGTCAAGTGGAAATGGGTTTGTATGGTTGGTTCTGCTGCTGTGTTTGGATGAACCCAAATGGAAGGTTTCAGAGTCATCAGTATGCACAGGAGGTTGAAGGCTATGGTGAGCTTGCTACAATCCCATTCAGCAGTGAGTTAGACCAGAGTACCATTTAAAAATCTTCTACAAAAGTTTGCTGCATCTTAGAGGCAGAAAGAAGCATGCACCATTATGTTTTGAGATCCCTAAAGAAGAAAATGTCTGCATTCATTATGGTTAAATTTAGGGCCTAGAGTATGAAATATGTTTTAGTCTTCTGAGTACAAAATATGAGTAAGAAAGAGAAAACAACAGCAAGCAAAAGTGTGGGCACATCTCACAGTTGAGAGTCTGTGTGCCTATATTTTCAATTATATCCCTTATTTCTAAACTTTCTTTATTTCCAAAGGTGTCTAAGGAAAATTACCACCGAAAAATCTCAATTAGAAGAAAGATTTGTCTTGAGTTTATTTATAAGAATTCCAAAAGGACTTGGTCTTTAGGAAATTTAAAACAGGCTATTTTAAACATTGGGCAAAGCATTGATGACAAAAAATTTTTTTAAATTTATTTGACAGAGAAAGAGTTCACAAGTAGGTATAGAGGCAGGCAGAGGGAGAGGGGGAAGCAGGCTCCCTGCTGAGCAGGGAGCCCTATATCAGGCTTGATCCCAGGACCCTGAGATCATGACCCGAGCCGAAGGCAGAGGCTTTAACCCACTGAGCCACCCAGGTGCCCCGATGACAAAATTTTTGTAATAAGATAAAGAATATCTGCTTGACAAACTTTTTTTCACTTTTAAAGGAAGGATAAGTTCAGATATCCCCAGGGAAAGACTGACTTAGTATCACCTGGGGGAGTATGCTCTGAAGGATATATTCCCGGATTCCACTGTGAAAAGTTCTAAACCAGAAAATCTGGATTTTGTTTGTTTGCTTCTCTATAGAAATTTTCCAATATAAACAGCTGCCATGCCCCTGGAATGTTTGCTAATACCCTGTGAGAAACTTCTCAGGTGTAGAAAAACCATACTTGGCTTAAATACTATGAGCAGCTTGACCCAAGCCTACTCCTGTCTGGATCATTGCCTTGGTTAGAGGTGTGAATAAATAGAATGTATGCTGGTCACAGCTAATTTGTGTGTTTCAATTCAGCTTATTATTTCTGGTCCATTTCATAAATCCTGGCCTCTATTATAACTAATTTCTCTCTCTCTCTTTCTCAAATTCCCTAATTGTGAAGGTAGATTATTCTGAATGTTCCTTTTATTTTAAAATAGCCATGTCAGGTGATAATTTTAGAGTAAATCTTACGAGAGTCTGAGAGATTATTTTTTCCTTTGTTAGAGAGCATGCGGATACCTTAATTTGTTTATGAAGGTAGAATGATCTAAACCAAAAAATTTAGGAATCATAAACATATACCTTCCATGCATGCTAAGTATTTTAATGCAGTGACAGATAAACTTCATCAGATAAATGATTCTCATGAGTAGAGAGAGATGCATCAGACTACCAGTTTTTGATGCTGGGCAAACGAGAGTAGTCTCGGTGATACTCACTGACTGGTTGATCTTGAGTGTTGCGAGAGAATGATGACTTCAGCTGCTGGTTTGTCTTTAACACACTTCAGAAGAGTGCCTGTACATCAGATGAGGCTACGGCATCATACAGCTGCATAAAACTGATGCTAGCGCCAAGATGCTAAAGAGAATCATTTGTTTTCCTAATAGTTCCCTTTCAGCAGTCCGTGGCCTTACCAAGAAATGCTCCGTTAGCAAAGCTGTCATTCCCCAATGATCTCTGGATGGGGAAACGATGATAGAGCACAGACCTCTGCATTTGTGGTAGAATAGCATTTTTCCTTTATTTTTGAAAGAATTCATAATTTGTATTCCATTTTCTGTTGGCTATAATGGACTGAGGTTTGATTCAAGGTAAAAACCCATCCAAGGAGGGAATTATACACTGGAGAAATATTTACAAGATGCACTGTAATCTTTCCAGCTAGAGTACATTAGATTTTCTTCTCATATCCAGGCACTTGAAATTGATGCACTGAATATTTTCTTTTCCCCAGGTCACAGTATAAGAATAATATCATTTAGTTTACAAATTATACCTTGGGAATCAAACTCTATGTGGTATAAAACTAAAGATGGGTTGATACTGTTTTGGCAATTTACAGACCAAACATCTTCAACCCCCCCGGACCTACAGGAATAATGAGGAGGGTATGGTTAAGCCGCAGCCCCCTGCTTGAAATTTATCCATGTCTTCCCATCATCCTGGATCGAGTTCAAGTCCTCACCATGTCCTACAAGGCCTTACTGGATACCCGCCCAGACTCTCTCTTGGATTTCGTCTTACATCAGGCTTCCTTTTTATTACTTTCCAAGTACACGTGCCTTCTTCATGTCCTTCACACACATCAAGCTCATTCCTCCCTTGGGAAATTTGCCCTCCCTATTTCTCCCACTGAAATGTTCTTTGCATAGAGTATGTATTTGGTTTGACTCTTTTTATTCGGTAGGCATCAGTTTAAATGACTTCTCCTTTAAGAGGCTGTAAGACAACCCACTCTGAGGTGGTTTCTGAGACAGTCAATTATCTTGGCCAGTTTTTTAAAAAGAATAAAAATTATAACTAATGTTATATTTGTTGACTGTTTCTCACCTCTTCACTACAATGTAAGCTCCATGAGATCAGGTTCCCTTCTGTTTCATTGCTAGATCTGAGGCAGTACCTGGTGATAACTGGCACTTACTTTTTGCTGAGTGAAGCAATGAATGAATAAATTAAGTGGAATTTCAACCTAAGGACAAAAAAATCATACAGAAGCCAGTCCTCCTAGTTCTCTTTCTTTGGCTCTCTTTCTCTTAATGCAACTCATGCTTTAATTTCACATTTAAATTTCATGAAAGGCAATATCAAAGAGTAGTTTCAATTTGCTTCACACAAAAATTTAAGATTAAGAAGCAGAATGTGTTTTGTTGTTGTCATCATGGTTGTTTACCTATCTTTCCAGAGCCAACACTTAAGGACTTGGGTCTCTTTGCAGAAAGGATTGATTAAGTTTGCAAAAGTTTGGCATTCAACAGGAGCCTCCACATTGGTTCTATAAATCTCTTGACCTAGAGAGGTCTTTCAAATTTCTTATGGACATTTCTGGACTATTGTGATGTCAAAGAGATGAAATAAATATAAGTTATCCAAGGATCCTGATGCAATATGATGCCAAAGAAAGTTAATGCCTTTGCAGCTTTGCATTTTTGTTCTTACTTTTTTCTGGTTTCTTTGAAATCCAAACTTTTTCAAATTCTTCCAATCTATATGGCTCTTCTAACTGGTAACCAATGACAACTTGACCCTGTCATAGAATAGTTCATTAGGGGGAAATAAAGCAATAAAAATAATCAAAGATTCTGACAAAAAAGATCTTTCAGTAAACTGGGGTATGCTATTTCTACTCTACAGTTTTCTCTCTGGCCACACTTAGTTGTTGTTTCAGTATTAGATTTATAGTTAGGAGATTTTATTCTACTTTTGATGAAAACTGGGACATTTGTGTACGGTTAAAACACACACACACACACACACACACACACACACACACACACACACACACACACCTCCAGCACACCTATCTTACCTGATAAACTTTCCTACATCTGTCATAGTCTCTCATGATTAACCCTTTCCTGTCTTCTGAGATGAAGCATAGTGAGAGGACGGCAGGATACCAGGAACTCAGGATATAATTTTCCTGGGAGAAATGAAATATGTGAGATGTAGATTTGGATATACCAAGAGGTTGATGTTATGTTTGAAATGCATAATATTTTGTTTAAAACTTAGGGAAAGATAATATAGAACTGGGATTTGGGAGAAATGGGTTATAACAGAAGCTCTGATACTCCAGAACCTTGCAAAAATTACTTAATTCCTAAATGTATTGTTCCTCCCAAATGTAATATGAGGTATTGACCAAAAAATCTCACTAAGATATATATTCTTTTAATCTGAGATTGCTGTTATGGTATAACTACTCGCACTGCATATACTTTTGCATATTTTCAGAATTTGCCATATTCTGGGAATATGGGTAGAAGAAGGACAGATTTTATACATGGAAACATGTTTTAAAGACTTTATCTCCAACTACATGGTGGACCAGATAGTCTTAAAAAGTTTGACTAGAAACTCCAACAAATGCTAGATAAATTAATTATTCAATAAATAAGTAAAGAAAACTCATTCCAAAATGGTTGAATGGAATGGTTGAGTTTGGGAAAAAGTGAGGAAGTTATCCGTGGAAGAACACAATGCAAGAACACAAAGCCAGAGAATTAAATAAGAGCAGAAATTGTTTGCCAGTCAAACAATTACAAGCAGAGAACTTAAGTTGACCTGTACTGACAGTGTCTGTGGACACTGAGCAGAGACCAATGCAAATTATCTCTAGGAAAAACAAACAAACAAACAAACAAAAAAACAAACAAGCTCAACACAGGCCTCAAAATATTTATACAAATGAGGTTCCAGCAAACATATTCATTATTAAAAAAAAATCTCAAGTCACAAGAAAATCAGGTTTATGATTTAGAAACATCAGTAACAAAAACCAACCAGACAAAAACAGCAAATGTGGACTTGAAATTACTGGCTATGGAACACAGAATATGAAATAAGTTAATGTATACTTAAAGAATGAAAGCATGGGGGGGCGCCTGGGTGGCTCAGTGGGTTAAGCCTCTGCCTTAGGCTCAGGTCATGATCTCAGGGTCCTGGGATCAAGTCCCACTTCGGGCTCTCTGCTCAGCAGGGAGCCTCCTTCCCCCTCTCTCTCTGCCTGCCTCTCTTCCTACTTGTGATCTCTCTCTTTCTCTGTCAAATAAATAAATAAAAAATCTTAAAAAAAAAACAATGAAAGCATGGGCTAAATAAATGTAAGGACAAGATATCAGATAGTTAGAAAAAAAAGTGCCAGGCAGATCTGAAACAAGCAAATCAACAAATATAACATCTAGGATAAAACAAAACTTACTTGGCAAATTAATCAGGAATAGCTGAACAGGGTATTAGTGAATTAGAAGATATTTTAAAATGACACAATAAAAGGCACATGTAGAGAAATAGATGGAACACACACAAGAGAAGAGAAGACATGGAGGACTGAATGTAAACAGTTGCTATGCATCTAGTTGAAGACCTATGAAGGGAAGATAGAAAGCATTAGGGATGATAATCGTTGAATAGAAAGTTGCTAGTAAGGCCAGTGATACCTGGCCTCAACCTCAGGATTCACAATGAATCCCAAATAGCATAAATAAAAAGATATATTTATCTAAGTATATCAGATGCAGAGTCAAGACCAAGAAAATATCTCAACATTAGACAGAAAGAAAACACCAATTTCCTACAAAGTAATGTACAAAAAATTAGACAGATACCTGACTTCTCAATAGCAACTGTGTAAGTCAGAAGAGAGCATAAAGACGTCTTCCAAGCGCTGAGATAAGGTAACTATTCATCTAAAATTATATAGCATATGACACTACTTCCATTTGGAAGTGAGATGAATACATTTTAAATAAGGCATGAAGTAAACAAGTTTACCCCCATGGACCCTTGCTAAAGCTACTTCTGAATGAGGTGCTTCAGGAATATGATCCTTAATGAATAGTAATAGATGAAGGCCTGATAATTTTTAAAAAATCTATAATCATATTCTAAATGAGCTGGTGATATAAAATAATAACTATGTCTAATATGTGAGGTTTCGAGTAATGAGATTGAATTAAAATACGGCAAGATGGAAAAGTAATCCAAAATGATGTAATTTAGATTTAAACTATGTTAAAATCTTGATATTTTCCTGGAGAGGATAAAATTATTTATTACCAATAGCATTTATATTTCAACTATATGTTAATACTAAACAGAATGTGTAGTCTTAGGTTTTTTTTGTTTTTTTTTTTAGATTTTATTTATTTATTTAATTGACAGAGGCAGTGAGAGAGGGAGCACAAACAGAGGGAGTGGGAGAGGGAGAAGCAGGCTTCCTGTGGAGCAAGGGGCCCGATGTTCGACTCTATCCCAGGACCCGGGGATCATGAACTGAGCAGAAGGCAGACGCTTTATGACAGAGACACCCAGGAGCCCAGAGTGTGTAGTCTTAACATCCACTAAAGAAGAAATCTAGTAAGTACCTTCTAAATTATTGAGGAGAAATAAAGATAGAGTTGAAAAAAAATAAGTTACTTATAATGAGGTAAGAAATAAAAATAGCAAATAGAAAAAAATGAAAAAGAACACTGGAAAGCATGAAATAAGATGGTAAGAATAAATCCAAACACAAAAGTAATCACAATAAATGTAAAAACACCAAAGAGTCTAGCTGAAAGACAAAATTTTACTGATGGATTAAAACACCATCCTATTTACTAATGATTACATTTATTGGCTGTTAATACATTATGGCCATTTCTAAAATATGAGGATCCAAAAAAATCCAGAGGCACAAAACTGGAAAAATATTTACTTGGTAAATATTACCCAAGAAGATATTACTGTAAGAGAAATACTGTAAGACCAAAAAAAAAAAAAAACCCAAAAAAACCCAGTAAAAATTATCCCTAGAGACCAAGACATTTGAAGTTGAATTCACTATGCAGATATGATAATCCCAAGTTTGAATCAATAAGGAGATTACTTCATAATATAGAAAGCAGAAATAGAAGGAATTACAAATAGAAGTGTTTTAATCCATATCACAACGGGAGATTTTAAAACCTTCCCCTAAGTAATTAATAGGTTGAGGCACACACACACAAAAAAATCAGTAAGTATTAGTATTTTGAAAATGTGATTCAATAGATATATACAGAAATTAAATCTAACTGGAGAAATGCAAGTTGAGTTTTTTATGAGAATTGATCATTTGCGGGCTGTATATCAAGTCCTAACAAATTTTAAATATTTGATATAATACATACTATGTTCTGAGTAACATGCATTTAAGTTGGAAATCAACATGGAAAAAAAACCTATTCACTTGAAAATTAACAATAAAACATGCATACTTCTGAGTCACTTCAGTTCAGAGAAGAAACCAAGAGAAATAATAGGAAATGGATACTCACACATCTTTGTCAAAATTGTGGGATGCAGCTACAGAAAAACCTATAGAAGATTTAGCTGAAATGAGAAAAGAAAGTAGGTCAAAATGAAGACAATACATGCCCAAGGTAAGAGTCAGAAAGTAGATAATCAAATTCATTCAAAGGAAATGAAATGAAATATTAAGGTTAGAAGATAAATTAGTAAAATTGAAAATAAACTTACTATATAAAAATTTTTGAAGCAATATTAATATAATTGGCAAAGCTCTGGTAAGATTTATTTCAAATAGAAAAAAATAGAAAAGCTCAAAATAGAAAATATGGAAATAAAATTGGGGACCCATAAACACGGATATTCTAGAACCAGAAAATAATTAGAAGACAAAATATTGATGACAGCAAGTTTGAAAATTTGGGCAAAATGGAAAATTTTAAGAAAAACAAAAATGCTTTACTATGTTTTACTTAAAATGCTTCTGAGATCTCCTGCAGTAATAAAGTATTTAACTTAAATAGGTAGGACCACTCCATTCCAAGTTCCTTCTTCTGAAAAACTGAGGTCTTTATTCATGTCACCTTGTTCACCTTCCAGAGGGGATTCAGGACATGGTCAGGAGCATCGCGCTATGTGATTTGTTTTGGGTGACTCACAAAAGACCCTCCCGCCAGACATCGATGTGATATCCCAAGGACTGAATTATCATCACGAAACCACTTATGGGAGTTTGTAAATCTATGAGAATGAACGCATCCAGTGAAAATGCCCTGGGCATGCAGATTTTCTGTTAGTGATGGATCGTAAGTTAGTGAAAAACTAAGGGAAGCAGCAGAAGAAAACCATGAAGGATAAACATGCATGTGCAGGCCAGAGAATAAGAAAGGCTAAGATCAAGGAGAGATGAGCACACCTGGTGCCTCACAGTTTTCGGGGGAGGTAGGGAAAGAAAGTGAGATAGAGGGGTGCCTGGGTGGCTCACTTGGTTAAGCATCCAACTCTTGATTTCAGCTCAGGTAGTGAACTCAGGGTTGTGGGACTGAGTCCCGCATCAGGCTCTGTGCTCTATGGGGAGCCTGCTTGGGATTCTCTCTCTTCCTCTCCCTCTTCCCCTCCCCCCACTCTCTCTCTCTCTCAAATAAATAAGTAAATCTTAAAAACAACAACAACAACAACAACAACAACACAAAAACGGGGGCGCCCGGGTGGCTCAGGTCATGATCCCAGGGTCCTGGGATCGAGCCCCACATTGGGCTCCCTGCTCAGCGGAAAGCCTGCTTCTCCCTCTTCCACTTGCCCTGCTTCTGTTCCCTCTTTCAGTGTGTCTCTCTCTGTCAAATAAATAAATAAAATCTTAAAAAAAAAAGAAAGAAAGTGAGATAGGTACACAGAGAGAAAGACTGAGAAAGCAGAGAAAGATGGGTGCCTTCCAAATTTTGTCTAGGGGCAGATATGATAGAGCATGTTTTACTAGAAGAAGAATCAGAGTAGAAAGTCAATAGATCTGAATGTTTCCGAATCGTCTCCATAAAATAAAGATGTTGTTTATACTGGAGTCCCCAGGATCGCTTCTTGTTCTAACATTCTGTTTTTATGCATTCTAAAGTCACTCGTCCAGCCATACATAAAGCTTCTGATTTCCAGTTATCTGTCTTCCAACACAAAGGCTGCTCATTTCCAGGTATCTGTGTCTACTATTCCATTGGTTCTGAAGTTACACAATCCTCTATCCTTAAACTAGGGAGCTAAAGAATGTCAACTCATCACTATTTCTACTGCTAAGCTGCCTTTTTGAGTTATTAGTAGTTAGCATTTCTGTATTATCATAAGCGCTTTAAAGTCAACAATTAATCCTCAAAACAGCTCTTTCATGGGGGCCCTCAAAAGATTTTACAAATACTAATGAAATTCATTGCATGCCTCCTTAGGAAAATATGCAAATGATTTCCCTGTTGTATGACTATGATTCTATATCAAGTTTCAACTTCATAAATTGAGAACAGTCAGTAGCACATGTACTAATTAGGCTTCTGTTCCTTAGGTTTATTGTGATGTGTAATTGTTTAGTAACCCTAATAAGATGCCTTGTCAGGGTGAGAACTGTCAACTTTGTAAAATTTGTTGATGGAGGCTTAGACCCGGATGAGAACAGTACGAGTGGACTAGACTTGACAGCTGTTTGTGAAATGCAAACACATGCTCACTCACTTTTAGGCACTAATGGAGGTAGCACATTCACTGGAATTGGGTACGACAGACGGTCCTCTCACCTGATGGTAACGGTAACACATGACCCGGATGGATGAACAGGTCACTCCTTCACTGAAAATTCCATCTTTTACATGAAGAGATGTTACCTGAACCTAGATCCCAGCAACCGTTTGCACATCAGCTCATTTCCTACAGATACTTGTAAGCCTACTCACACCACACTGTTTCTAGAGACCTCCCACAAAGACATTGCAAAATTACAAAACATTTCTCATTAAAGATATTTTCTGGGCGCCTGGGTGGCTCAGTGGGTTAAAGCCTCTGCTTTCGGCTCAGGTCATGATCTCAGGGTCCTGGGATCGAGGCCCACATTGGGCTCTCTGCTCAGCAGGGAGCCTGCTTCCCCCTCTCTCTCTGCCTGCCTCTCTACCTCCTTGTGATCTCTCTCCCGCTGTGAAATAAATAAATAAATAATCTTAAAAAAATATTTTCTGTGAATAGGCATTTATTTATTTATTTAGATCTCTTTTTCTTTTTTAAAGTAATCTCTACCCCCAAACTTAGATCAAGAGTCCCATGCTTGGGGAGCCTGGATGGCTCATTTGGTTAAGCGGCCTACTCTTGATTTCAGCTCAGGTCACGATCTCAGGGTCGTTGGACTGAGTGCTGTGGTGGGCTCCTCACTCAGTAAGGAGTCTACTTCAAGATTCTCTCACTCCCTCTGCCTCTTCCCTCTCTTTCTCCTCACCCCCCCAAATAAATACATAAATAAATATTTTTTTAAAAAGTTGCATGCTTTACTAACTGAGCCAGCCAGGCACCCCTCTGTGAATGGACTTTTAAAATCTGATTTTACTCTGTCCCTCACACGGACATTTTTCCTCTGAGAGGACCCTATAGAACAGCAGAAATCTCTGGGTACTGTGCTATGAAGAAGCCATGGGTCAGAAAATGAAGAGAAGGAACAAAGACAAATTGTATCCACTTCTCAGTTTTCTCTCCAGCTCTGTTAATGCTGCCACATTGCTGTAGTCTAGACTAGGGTTATTAGCCGTGCGTGGCCTTCACCTCGAATTTGTTTCTTAGCCTGTGCTATTAGCAAAAGTAAGAGTAGCTCTCTCCTGGGATGTCTCAGCGCACTTGGACTGCTATGAGAAAACACCATAGACTGAGTGGTCATTAAACAACAGAAATTCAATTCTTACAGTTCCAGAGTCTGGAAGTCCAAGATCTACATACCAATAGGTTTGGTGTCTGATGAGAATCCCTCTCTCACAGAAGGCCTTCTCACCCTAACTTCAATCAGCAGAAGATGTGGGGAGCTCCGTGAGATCTCTATTACAAGGGAACAAATTGTATTCATGAAGGCTCCACCCTCTGACATAATCACTCGTAAAGGCCTCACCTCCAAATACCCTCACATTTTGGATTACGTTTCATAATCCAACATCACATTTTTAGGGGGACATCATCCAACATAATATTTTTAAGGGGGCTAACATTCAGTCTGTAACACTAGGTCAGTGTGAAGATCCAGGATAATGCATAGGAAGGTGCACTAGCAGACTGTAAGGTGCTCCCTACAAAGTGTTCACTCTGCCTTGTTGAGAATGACCACGTTTCAAAAAAGTGGCATTAGCATTTACTGGAAATCCAGATATTGCTGAATTTCAACTGTAATCGTCAAATTGTTAAGGACACTTTTGAGTAGTTGAATAGTTTTGATATTTGCCACCTTTATTTATTCATGTATTTGGTTAGTTTCTTTTTAAAAAATATTTTATTTATTTGAGACAGAGAGAGGGAGAGAGAATGAGTGCATGCGTGTGGGAGAGGGTAAGAAGGAGAGGGAAAAACAGACTCCTTGCCAAGTACAGAGCCCGATGAAGGGCTCAATCCCAGGACTGTGAGATCATGACCTGAGCCAAAGGCAGACGCTTAACCGACTGAGCCACCCAGGCGCCCTGATATTTGTTACATTTTATGACCGTATCTGAATGTCCATGTGCGCGCTTGTGCGCGCTTGCGCGCGCGCGCGCGCGCACACACACACACACACACACACACACACACACACACCCCTAACTCTCTCTAATATACTACAGTAGATTCCATGATCCACTACAAAGGAAGTGGCCTAGTGATAGATGTTGAGTGTCATGGAAAGAGATAGAAGAAAAGAAAAGTTTCTCAGCTGGGCCAGCTGACACTGGCTGTGGCCTGGATGACTCAGAGTTCTGTGGACCATCATGGGCTTGGTTGTGTGACGTGTTAAATTTCAGCCAGTGCTGCATCCCTAAGCCTGGGGCACACTGAGAAGCCAGCATTTTGCTTTCCACCCTGAGCGCAGGTCAGACAATACTTCAGTGTAGGTAAAAGAAGCCCGTTTGACTTAGAACTAAATGCGTCTTTATACAGTCCCTCAATTGTTGATATTCTGGACCAAAAAATTACCCTCCCTCACCCCTGACCAGGCTAACTGGCTAGCACTGAGAAAATAGACAGGGTAAAATTATTATAAAAAATAGATTATTTAAAAGAACAGATTGTGCTCCTTGGGGCATTCAGATAATGAAATCTTTTACCCACTTTAGTTCACCTCCTTTAGCTGACCGTATTTTCTTTCCCAAGTGAGTTCACATAGAAATACATCATCAAGATTAGGATTTCATTCAAATCAACACAGAAATGATTAAAAGCAAAGGATAATTTCAAAAGTCTGCAGACATATTATTATAGAATTCTGTGCCAGTAAGGCACGTGACATCCTAAATATCAGGGAAAACTCACGATGCACTGTGGAAGTAAGTTTGGATAGAGCGAGTCTAACTTCTTCAGAGGGATGTAATATAAGTCATATATTTCAATAGATGTCTGGAAGATTGTGTAACTATGTCCATAGAACTGTCTGCGACTCAAATTTAAGGAGAAAGACCCATGTTCATATGAATCTGTAGGTACTGCAAGATTTCATTCTGGGTAGTGAAAGTTCCTTTATGTCTTATATTGTCAACAAAAGTTCTTGTGGTTTATTATATATCATTGCAGAAAAGCATCTTTTTCCAGATTGTTTTGTGTTCAAATAGCAATATTTTTCGCCCTCTAGGAATGACATGTTGTTTGGATTACTGAGCTCCAGAGAAGCCTCTGGACTTGGATAGAAGATTAAGATTTAGTAGGCAATATATTTGCCAGCCTTTTTGAAAATTGGAATGTCATTTTTGAACTTTATCAGAGAGCTTGTTGGATCCTTGAGGTGGACATCATAAAATTAATGAGCATATGGTTGTACATTGTTTGCCTTCTACTAAACTAGAAGGCTAGTGAACCAAATTAAGAAAATACTATTGATCATAGATTTTTGTTTTGCTTAGTGGTATTATTTACATAGGTAATAAGAAATTTTTAACCTGCTGAATATTCATATTAAAACTTCTCTCTCTCTCTCTCACACACACACACACACACACACACACACACACACACACACGTTCTACTCTTTTGCCCAAGAATGAAAAATACAAGTACAAATACTTTGATGTGCTTTTGTTACCATAGAATTGCTTATGCATGTCAAGAAACTTTACCTTTATTATAGTTATTAGTGACTCTAGACAATGAAAAGGAAGCTGGGTTTGATTTGTAAGTCAGGGGTCTTACATTTTACAGTGTGCATCTATGTCCGTGAGCACACAGCATTTGAATCTGTGGTATATAGACATTGGCTGGAGTGCTGTGTTAACAAGATCATTGATCTCTTTTCATGTGGAGCAATTAGCTTCTCTCTGCTCAAAGGCCACAGGCTGCACCTAGGACCACGATCACTTATGTTGTCAATGTTTGTCATGTGTCCCAGAAAGAATCTGGAGACAGGAGGAGGCTGGGTCCTGGCACGATTTGCCATGGGGAAAATAACTCAAAGACACCCCCTCTGGTAGTAGGTCAGAGGACTTAAGAGTGTGAAAGCCTGGGGGATCTTAGAGATTGTCCCCTCCAGTCCTCTCAGAGACATCATCTTTGAGAGAGAAGAATAGCTTATAATGGGTAGCATGTAAAGTGCAGGAGCAATCCTATGATATTTACATAATAGATCTAATGTCTGCAAATCGAATACATTACTCTCCACACGGATATGAACGTTTGGTGCAGGGTGACAACCTCAAGTTAGCTTAACTGTAGGAAAATCGGGGATGCATCTCAAGTGTCTTATTTTAGAGGGAACATTAAAACTTAAACATATTACTTTATTTATGATTTGATGGGTCTGTGAGCATAATATAAATCTATTTCTTGTAAAGCCATAATAACACATAATCTGTGTATTATGAATCATAATAGCAGCATAATATAAGTCTTTTCAAATATCAGTGTTAAAATATAGATTCATAAAGTATTTGTGGCTTCATATTTTCAGGGAAGAAATCACTAGTATCAAGCAGAGTAATAAAATAAAACATCTTTTAGAAAATACATATGTATTAAATGTTGCAAAATCTTACGGTTTTATTTTTTTCCAAGTAGGCATCTCTGTATTTTGAACACTTTTTTTTATCACTTCCCTCATTTTCCCTGATAGCTATGGTGATATCTGTCATAGAATTAAATTAAATTAAAAAAAATTCAGTTACACTGAAGTGTTGCACATAGCAAGGCCTACTCCAGGCAGAGTGAGCTATATATTACTTCTTTCAAATATCCTTATTAAACAATATAATGTATTGTGTATGTAATAGGTTTAGTATTGTGCAAGGTGCAGAAAATCAGAGGTCAATTTGGTTAGTTCACGACCTCTAGGAATAAGCAAAATCTGTATACATCTCACCCAATCTTTGAAAGAGTAATAAGAAGAGGGTAAAAAGCTTTAAGAGAGAGTAGTGTCCATGGCCTCTTTGAACAGATAAACGTGAAAGAACTTGAAAAAAGTGCCTTTGCAGATGTAATTAAAGATCTTGAGATGAGATCCTCCTGCGTTCCTTGGTGGGTCCAAATCCAACAACAAGCATCCTCATAAGAGCGGGGAGAGAGAGCAGACACCAAGGCTCTCATGACCCTGAGATCAGGATCTGAGCCCAAACCGGAGTTGGATGCTCAATGGACTGAGTCACTCGGGAACCCCATATTTTAACTTTAACTGAGCTTTTTTGACAAGTAAAAGCTTTTAAAATTCAAAGGTGATGGACTGTCTAGTAGTAGACTTTCAGAGTTTACACTGTGGTTCTATTTATGATCCTCAGACATGGAGGTACCTGGTGTTTTCACCTGCTGGCACGGTCCTCCCTGCTGAGCGGTTGCACGCAGAGAACGGTCTCCTCTAGGGCTCTCCCTGATCATGGGGATCATAACATGATAATGATAAAAGTAATGTATTATTACTTAGGGAGCTCCTTGTACATACTAGATATTATTCTTAAACCTCATAATAACCTTATGAAGTCGTAGCTATTATTCTTAAAGATGAGAAGACTTGGGGATAGAAAGGTTAAGTAAGTTTCTCAGTGCCAATAACTAGAGTGTGAAAGAGCCTTGCTCATGGGGACTACTCTATGCTGCTTTGAATTCCTTTTTGGAAAAAAATAAATTCCTCTGGTGGGATTTTATCTTCTTCCTTTGTACTTGCTCACTCTTCTCTAAAAATGCTCAAATCCTTCTCTCCTTAAGACAAAGTAAAAACCAACACCCCAGCCCCGAAAACTCCTCCTCGTTATCATCACCCTATGGCATTGCTTTTTCAACAAACAATGGGCATCTGATAGCTCCATAACTAATCGACTACCTATTAAGTTGAATTGGAAGAAATTGCCAACCACTGGCTGATTTTGGTGAACAAAATGGTGATTGGTTCACTTTGGTGTTTTTGAACCCATGAGAGCCAGCCTTCTCTTTCCACTCTGAATGTACCCTTGCAAGATGCACTGGTAACAACCTAACTCCAACATGCAATAGTTTCCTCTCCATCCTCTTTATATGTATATACATATACATATAACATGTAACATAGTAGTTACAATTAATAATAGCAGGTAACGTTGGTGAGGATTTTCTGTGCAGTCATCATCAGGTGAAGCATTTCAGCTCTTTGAGAAGAGGTAAGTGCTTTTCCCCAATTAAAAGAAGATGGATGGGAATCTTGGAGAGGTTGTGTAAGTTGCTCTCCTACCCAACAAAGCTGGGATGCATAGTCAAGTTCATTTCACTATGAAACTCGTGATAGCTATGACAGAAATCTTCCTAGCCTTTGACACAATCGAACACTCCCTTCCTGAACATTCTTTAGCTCCTGACATCTACGGGACAACGCCTCCCGCCCTCCCCCACCTCCTCCAGGTCTCCTTTCCCTCTGGTCACTATTCACTTTCTCTGACTCATTTTTCTGCCTAACTTGTAAGTGTCACTTTCCCCCAAGGTCTTGTCCTTAGCCTTCTTCTGGTATTGCTGCCTCTTCTCACTTTTTTTTTTTTTAACCGTATGCCCTTGTCCTACGGATCCAATTATCACTCAGAAGGCAATGACTTTCAAAACTCCACCTTGAATTTCCTCCTGAGATTCAGGTGTAACTCACTGGTGGGCATCGACTATGGATCTTAGGCTCCTCCACTCATATACACATCTGTTCATGCCCCAAACTCCTCTCTGCCTTTATTTCATTATTTCCTACCTCGACTGAAATACTCCCACTGAACAATCATGCACGCTGAGATTAATTCACAGAATTGTTTGAGTTTCTCCTCCCTCTGTCACGTTTTCCTCTATTTCATCAGAAACAGAAATCATGAAGCTGGATAAATGCCGGCTCTATGAAAACACTCAACTCTAGCCCCCTCTCCCTGTCCCTAGTTCAAGTGCTATTGCTTGGGCCCCAGCAAGTGCTGCATGGACTTGTGTAGTAGTTCTTCGGCTGGTCTTCCTGCTGCCACTCTGCCATGTTGGGTGACCTCCCCTGATGCAGGTGGCCCTCCCCAAAGAGCTCCACTGGGAAGGTTGTAGGTGGGACATCCAGTACCTCATCCGAGGCTGTTGGTTCTGCCGTGTTTTGTGGCTCCCAATATCGGTGGTGGCCAGTAATGTCTGTTGATCAAAAACATGAACCCACGTGTTCTTTGTCCGTTGACAAAGCTCTTCAAATCATGTAAAACCTTTGGGTCATTATCACAATATTTGGGGGAGGTAGGCACATAAACAACCCATTTTCCACCTAAGGGAATAAAGGCTCAGGATGTCTAAAGGGTTTGCTTGGTCATGTAGTGAATTGTAGAAAAGGGATGATACCCGGATTTTCCCGATCTGTAGTCAGGGTCTCTCCTCTCTGTAGCTCCAACTTGGTGGAGAGAACCTGGGTGTTTTTGTGTTCTACATTCTTACATTTGCATTCTACATTCTCCACCTTAGCCAGTCGGGGTCTATTAACAAAGTAACGAAGGCCACCTCACAGTGCAGCTGGTATTAATGGTTTATTTTTAATTTGGCATCACCTCAGAGAATTAGGTCCTCCCACTACACCCATTAGGTCCTAAAGCCCTGGGGCATTCTGTAACCAGTCTCCCTACCCTAGAGTTTAATGGCCATGATGAGCTAGAACATCAGTTTAGTGTCTAGAAGTATCCCCGAGGATTAAGTCTCGCTTGTCAATATTTACATTGATTAGTCGATGACTGAATTACATATCTATTTGACATTATTGGGGAAGAACTTCATAAATATTATTTATAATGATATTAAACATTAAGTAAATCAAATAGAAAATGTAGAAAGTTAAAGTACATTATAGTGAGTACATTTCTAACTATAAGAATGAGTAAGAAGTAATTTATCTTAATACGAAGGCATCATGACTTTGAGGTAGGACAGCATTGTGATTTTGTCCATTTAAAGAATGCATGACTCTGTACTTAAGTCTCCATGCCTTCCTTCCTTCCTTTATTATTAGAGGTAATCATGCTTTTGGTGAAAAATAACTTATTTTATCATTAGAACTGTCTCACAGGGCTGTGGTAAGGACAAATAATCAATTTAAAGCCACTACCTTAGTTCCTGGCATATGCAAGACATAACTATTACTATGTTTACAGGAGAGTAAATATAATGTGAAAAGTTCAGGAACTATGATGACTAAAATAATGGATATAAAGACATTGAAAAATATGGTTAAACCTCTAATCAGTAAAGCCATCGGGCAACAGAAATGCTTTTTCATAAAATAATGGGTAGTCAACAGCTGGAAGGGTTCAAGTAGGGGCTGTGTTGTGTTTGTGGGGAGGGGCAAGCTGGAAATAAAATTCTTTTGATTAGGTGGGAAAATTAGCAAGATGACCTTTGAGGGCCCTTTCAAATCTATTATTGTTTGATCATAAAATTGAGATCCTTACTACCTGGCATAGCATTTAAGTCTGTTGGTCATTGTCATCGTTCTGAGATTGAATTTCATAGCCTCTTAGAATTTCAATGAAGAGCAGGTTTGACCAGGAGCGAGTGGAGGGCTCAGCGGCATTGGGAGAAGGACCCAGAAGAGTAACCAGAATGAAGGGCATAGGCCAGAAGGAAGTCTTTCGTTCCTTGGAGGGATGTTAAGATTAAAGTGGCTGAAAAGTGACTTTGCCCATTTTAATTTGCTTGTATGATATATTAAGTATCTAATTACAGTTACATATTTATATTTAATTTAAGTATTTACTTATACTTAAGTATCTAATTAGTGATGGAATTTGAGAAATCTCAGCTTTTAAAAATACAATTGGCAGGTAAACATGTTCTCTAGGGTCTATTTCTTATCTCCCAGCAGACCTATATGTGATATGTATATGTATATATCATATATCATCATAGGTATGTACATATATACGTACATATATAAACATATATATATATATATATATATATATAAATTCATTCTTCTGCTGAGGGATAATTTGCTGCTTTAGCACTTTGGTGATATCATAAAATTTGAGAATGTTCTGGAAACTCTGGCCTCTGTCATTTAGATTTAGAGGACGCAAGGGGGTTAGGAGGCTGAGTTTTCTCACATTAAATGTCAGTTCCCTTTATGCTCATTCTAAAATAGGACTTATTTGTATAGGGCCCTGATTAGATCTGGTTCAAAGAAAGCCACCCAATTCCATCAGGACTCCAATGAAGGCTTTTATTTAAGATCTGCGAAACTAGGATCCATCCAGAATATTCCCCATCTCATGAGAAGCAGGCTGTGGACCAGGTGATGTGATTTGAGACACCCCCTGAGCACTCTAAAAGTGATTACACTGAATCTAGCCTCTGAAGTCCTGTGCATTAGAAATTCTTCTCTGTCTTCAACACATTTTATGCAAATTTAAAATGTGTATATAACCCTAGGAGAAAGTGTATGCTTATTAGGCATTCACACATATCCTATAAATTTGCTATTTCAAATTGCTTTCTTTCTCAACTAGCCTGACCCATAGATGGACATAAAAGACAGTTTCTTTCTTTGGAAATAGTAAGAAGGCAGGGGAATGGAATATTTGTGCAATAGGAGGTAAACATTGGTTCGTCACATAACCAGGGAAGGGAGGAAAAGAAAAGGCAGGTGTTTGGATTCCTCACTGAGCGGGGAACCTGATACGGGACTCAATCCCAGGACCCTGAGATCATGACCTGAGCAGAAGGCAGAGGCTTAACCGACCGGGCCACCCAGGCGCCCTACCATCTTAACCATTTTTAAGTGTACACTTCAGTAGTGTTAAGGACGTTCACACTGCTATGCAGCCAATATTCACAACTTTTTTTCATCTTCGAAATGAATATTCTATATGCATTAAACAATAACAATAATTAAGCAAATGCATTTTCCACTCCCCCCCCAGCCCTTGGCCACCACCATTTTACTTTCTGTCCTTATGAATTTGACTACTCTAGGCATTGTGTATAAGTAGAATCATACAGTATTTGTCTCCTTGTGTCTGACGTATTTCACTTAGAGTAAGGTCCTCAAGGTTCAACCACATTATGGCATGTGTCAGAATTTGTTTTTTTAAGTGAATAATATTTCATTATGTGTATATAATCAGATGTAGTTTGTCCATTCATTTATTGGTGAACATTTAGGTTGCTTTCATACTTTGCTATTGTGAATAATGCTTCTGTGAACGTGAATGTGCAAACATCTCGAGACTCTACTTTCAATTCTTTTGGATATATACCCAGAAGGGAAATTGGTGGAGAAAATCCTGTCTTGTCACAAGATCTAAAATGAGGGTGGGAGACATGTTAGTGCTTCCAGAAGGTAGCAAACGGAAGAGAGAAATGGGCTATGGCTCAGGACCGTCTCAGGCTCAAGGTGGCATGAACAAACCTCTTGTGCACGTTCATCAGAGGAGCTTACTAAAAATACCACTGGCAGGCAATCTCTGCAAGATGTCTCACTTAATTCAATCCCCACAGCAGCCCTAAGAGTCAGTGTATTATAGTCTCGTGAGAAGGAGTTATGTGGGTGGGTGTGCGCGTGCACGCGCGTGTGTTTGGGGGGAGTGATTAACTGAATCTTGAATTACATTGCCTGGGTTTCTATCCCAAACCTGCTACTTAGCATCTGCATGACCTTAGGAAAATTACTTAACTTCTGTGTCTCAGTGTTCTCATGGGGATAATTGTTTTGAGTTGTATTCGGCTAATACATGTAAAGATTTTAAAACAGTGCCTATACCAAGCAATGAATACTCGTTATAATTATGAACTTCCTTCTGTCCTTTTCTCTCTCCTTTCCTCATTCCCTCCTTTCTTCCTTCCTTCCTTCTCTTTCCTTCCTTCCTGCCTTCCCGCCTTCCTTTTCATTTCCAGTACAAATAAACAACTTGAAGTTTAAATAATTGACAGAACCGGGATTTGAATCAAGCTGTTTAGGACTCGTGATAAAGCTTTTTCCAGAATTCTGTTGCTCCTTCTCCTTGCTAATAAATAGCGAATCTCACTTTGAAATCCAGATTATCATGTGTGGACTCAATCAACTAACATTTGATTTAGTAAATGTTTACTGAGTATCTATTGTGTATCAAAGGCTGCTCAGAATAGAGGATGCTGTTGTAGCCTCAGGAAGATGAGGTACTCTATTAAATAATAGGATGTAGGAAAGAAAAGCAAATCAAATAAGAATCGACTTTAGAAACAAGAGTCCGAGAAGAGTGCGAAACACCCTATCACTGGGGGAACCTGAGACATTCAGTTTTCCACAGTTCTTAGCGCTGCTTTTCCTTGCATCACAAAGACATCGGAGTATTTTGATCTGGTTTCTCTCCCTACCGCCTCCCCCCTCGATTCAACACCACTTCAGTGTTTGGAAGAAAATAATTTGCACAATCATTGCTTCTGTTGCTCAGAGCGTTGTCTCACGGTGAGAGGTGATAAGTGGAGAACAGTGAGCAGGAAAACAGCTCCTTCCTAGACTCTGCTCCTTCCCTTAACCCTTCCAAGGCATAGCACTGCTTCATTAACCAACTAGCACTTACCGCACTAGCTCCGGTGTTCCAGGCCCACCCCTGAGAGCCCCCCACTTTATTTGTATTTTCTTGAGTAAGCAACCAGCTTGTCAGCTGGAGATGTCTGTGTGATATGTAAATGATGCCCCAACCGGTTTATATTCCGCTCGGCACGGGGAGAGCAGTTTCGGAGCTGTCATCTCTGCTGAAAGATATCAAACCTCAGATGTCAAGGAAGATTCTCAATTTAATTCAGAAAAGCCGTGTATTTTCTTCCTGGCTCTCCTGATTTACATCAGTTTGTTTTGTGTATCTTCGATGATGTAAAGGCGGTTGCTGTGACTTTTACCTCGTGGGACCCAAGGTAAATTAGTCACGAAGTTAAGGGGCATCTGAAGATGTTGTTTGGAGGGTAGTTGGAGCGGTGGGGCTCAGATGCACAGGCGCTAACGTAGCAAAAGTGTGCAGAGAGGGCTTGGTGGGGACCCGCCTGGGAGGAGGAGGGAGTTACGGCTTCATCTCTCTTTCTTCTGAAGTGCAAAGGACCATGCTTCCAATGCCAGGTTGGAAGGGGCCCCACCTTGGGAAGAAGGAAATCCCAGCGTGACTCTAGACATCCCCTTTACCGCGGTTCCTGGCTGCCTCGGGCTGGTTCGCACGCCCAGGCCCCAAGCACGCTGGCTGCCCTTGGTGACCATGGAGGCCCGCGATCTTCTGGGCGATGAGCTTCGGGGAGGCAGGGCCCCTCAAACGGGACCCGCAGCAGGAAGGCCTGCAACGCCTTTAGCGTGAGAGATGGCTTAGTGCAATGCTGAGACTTTAGTGTCTGTTTTACCACCACTTGTTAAAAAGATTTTATTTCATTATTTATTTGAGAGCAAGAGGGGCAGGGAGCAGAGGGAGAGAATCTCAAGCAGACTCTCAGCTGAGCGGGGAGCCAGAGGCAGGGGTCGATCCCACGATCCTGACATCCTGACCTGAGCCTAAATCAAGAGTCTGCTGCTTAACCCACTGAGCTACCCAGGTGCCCTTGTTATACCATCACTTTTATATGCTTAGGTAATCTCTCCAGCCAGATATGAAACTCAGAAGGAGAGAGCCTGGGTTATGGAGTCCCTTTCCCAAAGTGTGGGTGCAGGGTAGACCCCCAGTGAACTCTCAATCCCTGGTGAACCAGACACAGCCCATTGCCAGCTTCTACCTTCTCTCAGCACGTTCCCCTTTGCATCTGCACAAACCTCTGAGGGCTTGCAAAGGTACGACTGTGGGGTCCCCAAAGCTGTACCAGTGTTCTTGAGAAGCTTCTTGAAAAGTTCCCCTGAGGCATGAGTGACAGGTCTTTCTATTTAAAGATTTTATTTATTTATTTGAGAGAGAGAGAGAGAGAGAGAGAGAGAGATTTGGGAGTGACAGAAAAAGAGAGAACATCAACAGAGGGTAGGGCAGAGGAAGAGAGAGAGAAGCAGACTCCCCGCTGAGCAGGAAGCCTGATGTTGGACTCAATCCCAGGCCCTGGAGATCATGACCCGAGCTGAAGGCAGATGCTTGACAGAGTGAGCCACCCAGGCATCCAGTGACAGTTCTTTCTAGCAACACAAATGTCATATGGAGAATGCAGGCGCTGTCTGACGGCCATCCAGCAGTGAGGGGGCCTAACACGAAAAAAATCCAAACCTGCTAGAATTCACAGAGGTGTCCTTCTCCGGCGATGCAGAGAGTCTAGCGTGGGGGAAGAGAAAATGTGATGATGTGCCATAAAGGAAACTAGATATCTGGGTGCTTTTTTCCCACAGGAAGGTCTCTAATAGCTGAAAGGTTAACACCTAGGAATCTGGGCGTCGTCTCTGCTTCCCTCTGATTGTGTGACGGCATGTGGTGGAATCTTTCTCGGCGTTGCCTGCCATGTTGCAAGCCTGCTTGGGGACAGTGCTACCACCCTTTTCACCACGGCAACTGTTTCCAGTGGCGGGCTTGACCCTGGATGGAGAGGGGCAGGAGATCTCCGAGCAAATATGCTCCACCTTTTATCACCAACAAATAGGATGGATTATTTCCATCCTTACTATGGGAGGACACCAGGCATGTATGTGCACAACAATTAGATATACTTTCCCTTTTGAATCTCAGAGTGTCCTTTGTAATAAAAATGAGCGGGATTAACATTATTTTCTTAAACTGACCCCATTCAGAAATTTGGGCAATTGAACAATTCCTGACCAAACATTTTCTAAGTTCTTTGCAACTGAGAGGGATGGTCCCGGTAACACTGTTGAGGGATGTTGGCAAGGGAAACATGCTTACTTTCCTGCTGGAGGGTCGGAAGTTAAGACTTGGATTTGTGGGTGGGGTGGTTTGGGGCGAGTGTTTTAAAGGCAGGAGTAAATAGGACATGGGAGTGTAGTTCAACTAAATTTTAATGTACGTAGACATGCTATAGAATTCGTTGATTGCTGTGTACACTTGCACGGGTACATCTGGACATACAAAAATGCAGCCCATCTTGTCCACCTAGAAAAAAAGATGTTTGTAGCTGTAGTTGCTTTCAGAAGGCCTGGCTATTTGAGAGCTCAGCCCAGAATGCAGTCACTCGACAGAAAGATCGGCTGCACAGTGGTCTGTGGCACTTCAGCCACACTCTCCTGGTTGTTGCTCCCAATAACTCAGCGGTGATGCTGTTTTGAGACTGTGCTTCAGGAAATCATGAGTTACTTCTCTTCTCTTCCCTGCTGGTGCCTGGTGGGTCTTCTGGACCGTGGAGGCTGGGTGTGCTGAGAACAGGGACCAGACTCCCAACGTGGCTGGGCTGGGTTCGGTCGTCAGGACTCACTATCCAGTGATTAGTGTCATTTGTAGGCAACACCAGGAAATCCAGAAGTCGTCGTGGCCCTTCCTGATAAAGGCTTATTGTCTGTTGTTTAACGAAATCTTATAGATACTATTTTCCTGTAGATATGTTTCAGTTTGAGCATGCCCATTAAAAATTATAAAGAAAAAATTAGACTGGTAATTTTATCAGATTTTTGGCCAATAACCAAAACTTTTTTTTTTCATAGCAATACTTTGGATATTGCAGCCAGGTCTCATATTTGCCTTAAAATTAACTGTACCATTGGGATGCCTGGGTGGCTCAGTTGGTTAAGCGTCTGCCTTTGGCTCAGGTCATGATCTCAGCGTCCTGGGATAGAGTCTCACGTCAGGATCCCTGCTCAGTGGGGGGTCTGCTTCCCCCTCTCCCTCTGTCCCCACTCCCCCCACCCCCCGCCAACTCATGCTCTCTCTCTCTCAAATAAACAAAAGCTTTAAAACAAATAACTGTGCCATATTACCAATTCATGTCAGCCTGGGATTCCTTGTGACTTGTAGGTCCTACAAAGTATACCTGTAACTTTACTTTATATCTGGGAAACTCTGATGGAGATAGCTATTCTTTGCTTGATGGACACTTGAATAGGCCTTTCGGCTATGCCTAGTCTGGATGGGAAAGTTTGAGATAAAGTTTGCTTATCATTTGCAGGGAATGGTTTTAGCCTTTCAAAATTACAAAATATACATATGTATAGAAAAATACATAAAATATAAATAAATCTACAGACAGGTTTAGGAACAGAACACTATCCTATTACACTCCAGAATTATCCTTTATTTCTTTCACATAATCTTACTTCACCCAAGAATTAACCATTGTCCTGAATTTCTCTCTGGTGTATATTTTGGATGGGATGTTGTTGGGCCACAGGGTAAGTGTATCTACTTTTGGTAGATGGTGCCAAATTTTGTTTCCAAAGTGGACATACCAATTTATACCCCTTATGTGTGGAGTAAGGGGTTCTAGTTACTCCCCACCCTTGTCTTGGTATTATCAGAACTTTTAATTTTTTTTCCTTCTGTTAGGTATGCAATTAACTAAGATTGACAGATAAAATACAGGATGCACAACTAAATTTGAATTTTCACTAGAAAAAGAATAATTATGTAGTATAAATATGTCCCAAATATTTCATGACATACCTATATTAAAATTATTTATTGTTCATCTGATTTTCAAATTTAATAGGGCATCCTATATTTTTCTTTGCTAATATGGCAACCCTATATATAATTTTCTTATTGGGGTAGAAATTTGTATTTCCCTGATTTCTATGAAGGTCGAGAGGCACTTCAAATATTCATTGGCTATTTAGATTTATTATCTGTGAAATCTTTCTAGGAGAATTACTTTCCCACTTTCCACTGTTTTTTTAGTTTTCTATCAGATGTATTCTGGAAAAATTCCTACAATAATATACATTCTGTGTGTGTGTGTGTGTGTGTGTGTGTGTGTGTGTATTAGTTTTGTGTTTGTTTATATGAATTTCATGTGTCCATATATCTTCTCCCATTCTTTCGCTTGTTTTTTCACCCTCCTTATGTTGTTATTAATTAAATAATTTATTCATTTTAATGCTGTTTTATTTTATTAATCTTTTACTCCTCAATGAACATTTTTTATGCCTTTAATACACCCTCAGGTCATAAGTTCTTCTATGTAATTTTATAAAAGCTTTATGTGTTCATGATCTACCAGCAGTTGAGTTTTATGTGTGCTATGAGCTAAGAGTTCAGTCTTTTGTATCTTTTATGGATAAACAATTATCCCTGCATTATATATTGAAAGAATATATTTCTTTTCTCACTACAGTTTTAGCAATGTTGAGACTTTCAGATTTCCACTGGAAAACCGAGAAAGAAGAAAATACTGACACAGAAGGGGATTGGGTATATGCGTCTACCATAGTGGCAAATTGTATAGAAGGAGCCAAAGAGCATCACACCTGTAAGCGATTTCTTGTCATTTCCATAATGTGACACCAAAGCTATTAGCAAAAATTTGGTCAAGCACCATAGTTAAGTGTGAGATCCATGATATCTACTTCTCAGGGCAAGGAAGAGAAGACTAAACCCATTTCTTAGAAAAAAGGTATCAGAAGGAGCTGGAGAAACAGCTTATGCCAAGAAGGCCAGGGGTCATGAGAAGAAGCAGGAGTTCCGAGCGAGCCATGATAGAGGAAGATGAGGGCTCTCAAAAAAAAAAAATCCCTGGCTCTGCTCAAGTCACCTTGGTGAATGCCCAGAAACTTTCCCAAAGTTTGGAACTGAATTTATTATGGCCAACCTGGAAAGTGGCTTGAATAATTGTATTTGAGCATTAAAGAGAAGGCTGGAACCAGAAAGCTGGAGATTATGTTGTGGATATTTGGGTCACAAAAATGAGAGGCAACGTGACTGGGACGGGATCCTGATCGCTCACTGGCTTTCTCTTAAGATGATGGGGCCAGGAATCGGAAGGAGAGAGAAGAAACCCTTCACGGAAGGTGCTGGAAAACTCAAATGCTGAGAGAGGGCAGCAGGTAATATAAACGCGTAAACTGGGTCGGGTGTAAGAAAGGCCACCGCGAAGCTCAGTGATGAATGGCTGCTGGGGAGGCGTGGGGGAGTGCTGAAGACTGTGGCCGCTGGATCCAGCACCGGGGGCCCCCTCCCCAGGGGCAGCTGCTGCTTTCCTCCGACACAGTGGTCCCGTTTCGGAATGGAAGTCTGTGTGACAGGCAATGCAGACCTCCCGAGAGGAACCAAGAATCTAGATTTTCATGTGAGCTATTTCAATTATTAGTAGTTGGTGACTGGTTCAATTATAAAACACACACACACAACTGAGTAATAAAAGAAAAGAATTCCAAGAAAACACCCCTGGGGGGCCAAAGAAACACTTCTGTAGCTGGACTCCTCTTCCATGACTCGGATTTGGGTGCTCGGGTGCAGAGCAGTCCACTCCGTAATTGCACAGGCCCAGGTAAGGTTGAGTGAGAAGGGATAGAAAGCCAAAAATGGCAAGAGTGACTGGG
Organism: Ailurus styani; assembly: GCA_002007465.1. NCBI lineage: Eukaryota > Metazoa > Chordata > Mammalia > Carnivora > Ailuridae > Ailurus > Ailurus styani. The sequence continues at coordinate 2,971,522 of LNAC01000173.1, forward strand.
GGTTGGAAGGAGGATGGATGGGCATTGACCCTAAGCATCGTTCCTCCACAAGTTTGCTTTAAACTTGCCATTTCAATCGAGCCTGAATGCCTACAGATTATTGTAGAAATAAACTAAATAGGGACAGAAAGTAAATTATTTCTAACCACCTATAGAGCCACTTTGATAAATGTGCGGGGACAAAACAAATACTGACCTGAAAGTAGGTTGATCACTTGCTGGATGGAAACACTTTCATAGATTCCCTTTATCAGAGCAGGGGTCCAGCAATAAACAGAATGCTTCTCTAGCAAGAGTTCAATGTGGTGTCAGGTTGGCTGTCCATTATCAATGAAATTATTTCTCCCTAAAGAGCATCCTGGGATACCGTTAGGTTTCACTTGTCAACCTGTGTCTTATTTTTCTCTCCTGCTCTGGCTGCCCTCATATCAAGCAGGAAATTTGAACTGGATCAGCCACGCGCTTTATCAGCGGGAAGAAAACTCTTTCATTAGAGGAAAAATTCACTCTGCACAGAAATACACATGCACACACTCATGCTTACACACAGATTCCTCCAAGCAAAGCTGCCTTATGTAATTAAAGGTAATGTGTATCGAGCATTAATTACAAAATTACTGTGCTCTTCTGAGTAGTGAACAATTATCAGGCAAGCAGCACAAATGTCATCGTGCCACAAGGCTGCGCTTCCTTTCCATGAGCTTTAACAATTTTCAGGACTTCAGTTGTCTATTAATTATGCATGCCTCTCTGTACATTCACCACATGCCTGAATGATTAGGTATGCGCCATATCATGAAGCTTATGCAAGTGAGGACCGGAAATTCTAAGTTACTGGGTCCCAAACTTTCCTCAGAGCCCTCCCCTTGCCCACGTGCACCTGGATTGGTAAAGACAACATTGCAGCAAAAGGCCTGGGCTCCAGTCAGAATAGTTGCAGTCAGGATGCCTGAGTGGCTCAGTTGGTTAAGCAGCTGCCTTTGGCTCAGGTCATGATCTTGGAATCCTGAGATCGAGTCCCACGTCGGGCTCCTTGCTCGGCGGGGAGCCTGCTTCTCCCTCTACCCTGCCTGCCACTCTGCCTGCTTGTGCGTGCGTGCTCTCTCTCTGTCTGACAAATAAATAAATAAAATCTTAAAAAAAAAAAAGGAATAGTCGCAGTCCTCAAGAACAAGCAACTATACTTCTCTAAGTGTTTTTTTATCATGGGTTGTAAGGAATTGCCCATGGCATAAGTCAGGAGTTTATAAGTATAGAATCTAAAACAAATCAGACCGCTGGACAGAGAAAACAAGTATATAATTAAAATTACAAGGAAAAAAATTATGAATCTTTGAACCTATTTTTTTTTTTTTTTTTTACTATTACACGCACGCTTTGGCACTGTCAGTTTCAGGTGTTAGAACGAGTGGCATTCTGACAGCCCGAAGAAAATATTGGTGAGCTGATAAACATTCGAAGTCCTTCTCCACTTCAGAGGGAACTGAAGCTGGAATTTCAACCCCAGACAGCGACATCTTCCTGGCCTATACCTACCCTTTCAGGGCTGCTTCAAAATGCCCTATTAATAAATGAGTAATACGTTTGGCCTAACTGATTAAGTGACTTCAAAGGGAACTATTATTTTAGTATTTAGAAAGAATATAGAATAGCAGAAATGGACAAGTACTACTTATAAAAAAAACAAGAATATTTGAATTTTTAAATAGTTCTTGGAGACTTGTCATATGACCTAAAGCTTACACATAATTATTGATTTTTAGGGGGTTGTTGCAACCCACTTGGTACAACAGGTTTCGCATGTGCAAAACATTGTGTAGGAAGGTAAAAGGGGGTGAAGCTCAAGGCTCTTGTATGGATACATCTCTTCAGTAGCTTTCAAACTTTAGGATGCATCAGAATCAACCGGGAGGCTTGTTAAAGTGCAACAGATCTTGACGCCCCACCCAGACAGTTTCTGATTCCCTAGTTCTGGGGTGGAGCCAGAAAGTTACATTTTTAAAAGATTTCGCTTATTTGTTTGAGAGACAGAGCAAGAAAGAGAGAGAGCAGAAAAAGGGGAGGGGTAGAGGGAGAGGGAGAAGAAGACTCCCTGCTGAGCAGAGAGCCCGAGGTGGGGCTGGATCCCAGGACGTGAGCTGAAAGCAGATGTTTAACTGACTGAGCCACCCAGGCACCCAGGAATCTACATTGTTTTCACTGGTCCCTGGTGCTGCTGATGCTACCGGTCCAGAGACCACACTTGGGAGAATCACTGCTGTAAACACAAGTTCCATCTGACCAGGAGTAAGATCTCTGTTATTTATATCAATATCTTTTTTTTTTTTAAGATTTTATTTACTTGTCAGAGAGAGAGAGAGAGAGAGAGAGAGAGAGAGAGAGAGAGAGCAGGCAGAGTGGCAGGCAGGAGCAGAGAGAGAAGCAGGCTCCCCATGGAGCAAGGAGCCTGATGTGGGACTCGATCCCGGGATTCCAAGATCATGACCTGAGCCGAAGGTAGTGGCTCAACCAACTGAGCCACCCAGGCGCCCTCTTACAATGAACTTTTAATAAGGACTGTTATTTCGAAGCTGCTTTTGGTCTAATAAGAAAGGTTGCCATCTAGCCATTTATGGACAGAGGGAAAGTAGATACAGGAATGCTAGGTTTGCGGTCTTCATCTGGTTATTTTACAGATGAGAATGCTGAAGTGATTTTTGTTTTCCCTGATCGCAAACCTGCATGCCTGGGGTGTTGGGGGAAGCCAAGCACGAAGGGTGTGCATTAGAAGAATTGATAAAAGTCAGTGAGTTGAGTTGGAGTTAGAATCTGCATCTTCTTCCTAACCCAGTACTTCGTTTTCCCCCCACTGCTTCATCTGATATGCTCAGAGTTGTGGTTTTTATTCATTCCCTACAGATGGAAGCCACGCTCTTTATAGTAAAGTCAGGTAATTCTGTAGAGATCCTGGTAGAAGCAGAGAAATGGGAGTGGGGACAAGCCCATGGTGATGGTCTGTCCTCACCCCTGCTGCCCCAGGCCCAAGCACAGCGGAGCCTGCAGCTCTCTGAGCCAGACATGAAACCAACACATCAATTCAAGACATGCTCCCTGGGGCAAATCACTGTATAGACTTGGTTTTACCTCTCTTCCTCTACCTCCCCCGTCCTCCTCTGGCCATGCTGCATTGTTGCAGAGGCTCTAACAAGCCTCTGGCTCAACAATGGGGTTGAGAAGGATTTAAAAAAGAACATCCTGGGAGGTGTACGTGAGGAAGGGTTGATGTATTTTTGTAGCAAGGGGAGGTACACTAGGCAAAATACTAAAGTTGACCTCCTAAGATTGCCATCCCTAATTCTTCCACCAGGGACTTTGCAGGTGGGATAAAGGTTTTAGAATAAACAGTTATGTATGTATGTATGTATGCGTGTATTTATGTTAGAATAAACCTGCTTTAGAGGGGCAGATTCATATGACTCTGAAAAGCAGAAAACTGTGCCTAGCTGAAGGGAGATGCGTGTGGGAGAGAAAGCGGGGCTCTCTGGGCAGCTCAGTTGGCTAAGCATTGACTCTTGATTTTTGCTCAGGTCATGATCTCAGGGTCGCAAGATCAAGCTGGATGTTGGGGTCACACTCAGGGTGGAGTGTGTTGGAGATTCTCTCCCTCTCCCTCTGCCCCTCCCCTCCACTTGCTCTTGTTGTCTCTCTCTCTCTCAAATAATAAATACATAAATCTTTGACAAAAAGAAATATAAAAGAAAAGACAAATGTGGCAGAAGGGGAAATGGCTGAAGGAGAAAGAGGGCCACAAGCTAAGGAATGCAGCGATTCTAGGAGCTGAGAGTGACTGCCAGCCAACACTCAGCAAACAGGAACCTCGTTCCTCTAACTGCTAGCAACTGAACCGGGTCAATAACCTGAAGGAGTTTGAATGCACAGTCTTCACAGTACCTCTCAATAAGAACCCAACCAGCTGGCAACTCGACTTTGATCTTGTGAATCTGGGAGCAGAGAAACCAGCTGAGCCAACTGGCACTTCCGACCGACAGAATAGGAGAGAATCAATGCGTTAGTCCGTGTGTGATGATCTGTCTGCAGCACCGACAGCTAAGACGGGAGGAATGAGTGTGACCGAGGACGGCGTCAGGCCCGTTTTCTCCCACAGCTCACACAGATCCTGCACAGCCCTTGTGTTTGAGCACAGTCACGACAGGGGAAGAATCTCATTTTGTCCATCTGTGTATCCCTGGCCTTAGGTACCTGGTACTGACATTATAGATTTATCGAATGCAAATTAAGAGAGCATTTAATTTTTGCTACTGAATGTATATTAACGCTGTTACTAAGCGTCAATTTGCAATCTAAATATCACAGCATCCGCTTTGTGGTAGGTAGTATTACACACGTGTCACTCATTCAGCGTCCATAGCTAGTAAGTGGAGAGGCAAGGATCGAGCCCAGGCAGGCTAGCTGTACCACCCATGGTCAAACTCCTGTGCTCTGTTATTTGCTAAGTGAACACACAGACACCGATGGCATCAGAGATTTTTGACATTGGCCGCTGCTAAAGTTTCTCTTCACCATTTTGCAGAGTTACTCACCAGTGGCCAACCATGGGATCGGTCCAAAATGTGGCTCTAGAATCTGCTACAAATGTTAAGCAAACATTGTATACCATCACTGGGCAGACGTGTCTTTGAAATGTTAACTGCTGAATTATTTTAACTCTCTCCAAAGTGCTCCAAAGCCATCTTTTCCTATTTTCCCCATGGTCTGTCCCACAGAGAGGGTTTTGGAAGTGTCAGCTGGCACAAGAGGGCATTGGGAAACCTGCACTTTGTGGCACACTGATGAGAGGGGGTTGATGCATTCAGTGAGAGAAATGACTTCACTCACAGATGATTGGGAAATTAATGCTGCTTGCAACTGGGTAGCGCATTCGCGGTATATTTTCTTGCCCCACAGTGTTTCTCTTTCTGCCATCAGCAGCTTTACTGCCATCACCTCTTAGGAGGGGGTATTCGTAAAGGGCAGAAAACAAAAACAAAAGCACAGGAGGGGAAAAAATAAAAAAAGGTCCCCCCGGGAAAAATTACCGATACGTGTTATTCAAAGGCCTTATACAGTATCAGGAAGAATTTAAGACAGAGGAAAGAAGAAGATAAGCCTATTTTTGTTTTCTTTCTCTGGCTGAGTATTTATAGGTTTTTTTTTCCCCCTTCATACTTTTAATTTTAAATAATATCAAGCCTGTGTCAGGAGACAGCTTTGCTTTTTACTGATTTTGCCTCACATGGGGTTTCAAATATATTCTGCTTAGTTGGTCCTTTTTCAAATTGAGGAGATTTCCAGTTATGGCTTTGATGACTGCTTCATCTAATTATTTTCTTTCATTTTACGAAGGATTTTTCTAAATGTGAGGTTCAACCTGTTTTCCTTCTTACTCTTATTTGAAGGGATATTTACATTTTACGAACTAATCTCTGTGAGTTTTCGTGTAATGTCTGTGTGGTTGTAGATACTTGTGGTGAATCAAATTGGATCAGTGATTTTTACTTCTAATCCGCGGGTAGTCATAGTATGTCAAGTCTGTATCCCCAGGTCTGTGGGCTTGACCTTTCCAAAACAGACTTCATGGTTTCTCTTATTTCCCAACATTTCTTTGCCTGTTCTGTTCACTTGGTTTCTCAGAAATGAAATTTATCCTTGATTCCTGTCTTCCCTTCATATCTCACATCAAACCCTCAGAAGATCCTTGTTTTATTAGAAAACCATGTCCCAGAATCCATTCACTTTTCTTGTCTTGACCAGAGATGCTTCCTGCTGCAGGACCTACACTGCGGACAGGGATGAAAAGGCGAGCGAGGATGCGGAGACTTTTATACTGAAAGCTCCATGCTGCCGATACTGTCCTTGGGACCTGGAGGCCCAGCCGAAGGGAGCTCGGTTTCCCTCTCTGCTCCCAGACCAAGAGTGAGGCACTTGTCCATCTCGTCTGTGCTACCTCCTTCATTCCGTTTCTTTGTTCTGTCTCCCTCTTTTCTCCCTTCCCATTTTCTCTATTCATTCCAAATTTGCCCCACCTTTATGTTGTCTTTTAGTTTATTCCTTGCATTTTTATAAAACACTATCTAAATCACAGAATTTTACATTTTCCTGACTACTTAGAGCCAACGTTCAGAAGTCTAAATAACTACATTATCCTGTTCATGATCCAAGAAGCCTACATCCAGCAAGTAAATTGCTTCCTCTTTACATTTATTACTTCCAAAAATATTTTCCCTAAACTTAGGTAAAAGAAGTGAAGAAGGACCCCTCAGTGACCGTAGACTGTCAAACACAGACTCCCCTCCTGACATTTTCTTTTCCTTTTCTTGGGGTAAGATATGACACAGGCATGAAAAGTAACCACTGCCAAAGTGAACTAATGAGTATATTAATATTTATAAGATGATCATTAAAGCATTAACTCTAATTTGAATGATAATGCTGTGGGCAGACTTGCCACTGTACTCATTTCCAGGCTCAGACTGGATCCCTGCAAAAAACATTGCCCAAACCAACTCCCTCTTCAACTGGCCATGATGAACAAAGAAGGTTGCTAATCACTGCTGGAACATGATCTTGAATTGATTGCACTGTGGGAAGACACTTTTGCTTTTATATATTTCCAGTGTTTGCTTAATACCTAGGACATTAAAGAGAGAGAGCGAGAAAGACAGAGAAATATACACTGCACTTTCACTATAACATGCGTATTGGAAATCCTCATCTCAGAAAATGGTTCAAATAATGAAAAAAAGTGAGGCTTTGATGACATAAAGCAATTCATTGTAGAAATACATGACAGAAGTGTTAAAATAACTTGAAGTGTTATTTAATTATTGGTTCACTTAAGTTATGTATTACAATAATAGCTGTTGCATGTGGCATCGTTATTTTAAATTACTAGTGGTATAAACACATTTTTATGGGCCCATAAAAAAGTAAATTCCTTGTACCAGGGGTTATTAAAACTAGTACTATCCCGTACTTCTTATATATTTTTGAACTGCATTGGAAAACAATTGCAATTGAGTATATTTATTCAAAGTAATATTTCCAATTTTTGTGGTATTTGATAATAAACTCTTGCTTGGCCGGTTATTTTGATAAGAATACTGTGCATCTGAGATCCAAGTTTACTGTCTTCAGTGCAATTGCTCATCATTAAAATCGAGATGGTGATTTCTCACTTGCTGTTGTGAAAATTAAATGCCTACAAATACATAATGTCTAACAGCGCTTGGAACATAAAGGTTACTAACCAATCTCGCCTATCACCAGCATGATTGTTATTATAACTGTTAGTAGTCGTTCTATATTAATTCTATATTCATGTTGATTTCAGGCCTCAACTTTTAAAGTTTTCTTTATCTTGGCTGCAACCAGATTTCACTCAAAGCTACTTGAAAGCAGAAATCATCTATTCTGCCATTGTACCTGGCACCCAGGCCTGTGCCAAGCACACCGAACATGGTCAATTTAATTTAGCTCATCAGACATTCATATTAGATTTGACCATGGTATGTTTATTTATTTTTTTTTAATTTATTTTTTAAAGATTTTATTTATTTATTTCACAGAGGGAGAGAGATCACAAGGAGGCAGAGAGGCAGGCAGAGAGAGAGAGGGAAGCAGGTTCCCCGCTGAGCAGGGAGCCCGATGCGGGCCTCGATCCCAGGACCCTGAGATCATGACCTGAGCCGAAAGCAGAGGCTTTAACCCACTGAGCCACCCAGGCGCCCAACCATGGTATGTTTAAAAGAAAAGCCCAAGCTGCCTATGGGAGCCCCACACTACGCAGTGTCTTCCCTTCTGTTTTGCCGGTATGATCTGCAGATGAAAGTGGGCACAGTCAAAAGCATGGATAAAGCCACTTTGGTCGTGACCTTGCTCACATCTTTTATCCCCCTTCCGACTTAACCTTTCTCTCGCTCTGACTATCTCACAGCCCCGTGCTCTGTTACTGACCCTTTCTTTTTCTCTGTTCCTCTTCCCGGGCTGCAATAAATTTCTGAAAATGTGCTGATATTCATACTTTCTAAATTAAATTGAGCTTTACTCTACCTCAGCGATTGTAATGATAACAAAATGGCAGAAAGAGTTTCTTCTCATCACTCTTTCCCTTCAGGGTCTAGGAAATGATAAGGTATCACAGATACACAGATAGCCACGAGAATATTAGTTTAAGCTGTGTGAATATTGTGCAGTGTGGGCGTTACAATGATGGTGATAATAATATCTATTAATTATTGATCATTTGCCAGGCATTTTGAGATAGAAAATGCATATTATCTAGTTCATTTTCGTAATAACACTTGTAAGATGGATATTATTATTCAGTTCAGAAAGGTTAAATCACTTGCCCAAAGTCATATGACTGATTAGGAGGCAGGGTTGGAATTTAGAGCACAAGTCACTTTAATTTCAAAGTTCGATTTCCTCCTACTCTGCTGTCTTGCACATCTATTTTGGGTTGTTATTTGTTTTAATACTTTTATACTTTTGTAGGTCTTTAATTTTATAACTTCAGTTGTACTTCCAATCAGATACTTGGCTGATTCTAACTTTTTATTTTATTTTAAATTAAGACTTTATATTTTTAGAGCAGTTTAAGTAAGGTTCACAGCAAAATTGAAGAGAAGGTACAGAGATTTCTTGAATACCTCCCACCCCCACATATTTTTTCACCTAGGTTTGATCGGTCTTTTTTTTTTTTTAAGATTTTATTTATTTATTTGACACACAGAGAGAGATTACAAGTAGACAGAGAGGCAGGCAGAGAGAGAGGAGGAAGCAGGCTCCCTGCTGAGCAGAGAGCCCGATGTGGGCCTCGATCCCAGGACCCTGAGATCACGACCTGAGCCGAAAGCAGAGGCTTTAACCCACTGAGCCACCCAGGCGGTCTTTTAAAATTCAACAGTGTCTGAAAAATCCTCGGTCCACGTCTTAGGATCCAAACTCCATTTCATACTTTCTGGAAGGCACCTCCAGCCAGCTGTCTCTGATTCAATACCCGTTATTTCTCCCCTTTCCTGAATCAGGTAATACCGCTCCTCCCGGTAACTTTTGAGTCATCTTGCTCTGTCTTTCTCCCCCAGAAGCACTACTTGATCTGCTCACAAACCTGGATAATTTTGCTTTTATTTTAAAGATTTATTTATTTATTAGAGAGAGAGAGAAGGCAGGGGGCATGGACAGAGGGAGAGGAAGAGAGAAACCCAAGCCGACTCCAAGCTGGGCATAGAGTCTATCTCTTCCTCTTAATTTCCATGATTATTTACCTAACTCAGGATTTTATCATAATCTGGAAAAATCCTTTTAACAATCTTCCAGCTGATATCTCTGCCCCCTTCTTCCCGTGCACAGATAGGATTTAGTCCTCTGCTGACCTCTAACTCCAACTTCTTGCTCCCATTTTATCCCCTGACCTTCTCTTGATCCCCGCCCCCCACCTTACTCTTTCTATTCTGTAGTTTGCTTAGAAGATATTTGGCCCTTTTAAACTCAAATTTCTCTTCTGTGTGATGTTAATCTTTTTTTCTATATCTGTTGAAATCGTCAGCCATTCTTCAACATTTGTGTCAAGTATTGCCTCTGTAAATTATTTACCAATCTGCCAAGCAGAATTCAAATTTCTCTCCACTGTGATTCTGCAGTAATTTGCACATAGATTCCAATATTACAACAATGTTTTGTCACCACTTGATTTGCAAACTTAGAATGTAAGTCTAAAAATAAGGAACGTCTTCTCATTTTCTTTGCCAAGAAGATAAACACAGGTTGAATCACTTTCTTGATGCTCAATGACTGTCCGTCACTTAGAGTACTGACCCTGGGAATCCATCATCTTGTACGTGATATTTTACGGTACCGAACATCTCTATAGTGACATTTACTCACTGCCCACTCTTGCTCCCTTCCGACTCCAGGGCACACATAGGAGAAATCACAGGCTTTATGTGCATTTCAGTTCCACTTGCATAATTTAACAGCTGGCGATGTTGGGCCAAATTATTCGATTCCCTGGAGTGATGATGTCTTCACCCAATAGCTGGAAATTTGGTTGTTCTCAGGATTAATGAGATGACATATGTGACCTGTCTTAAAGGACATGACATGTATGTCATGCTATGGAATCATACCTTTCCTTCCTTTTGGCCTCCTCTATTCATTTAAAATCCAGTTCCATAGCACTATTAAATATTGAAGCTTTCCTAACTTCCACCCGGTCAGAAATTCTGATTTTCTGTCTTTATTTTCTAGTGTTTTATATTTGACAATTTGATTCTGGTCCCCTAGAAGGCATATTCCATGAATTACTTTTAAATTTTCTCTTTTTATAGAAAAAAATTATTTATTTATTTGAGAAAGAGAGAGAGTGAGCATGAGTGGAGGGAGGGGCAGAAGGAGAGGGAGAGAGAGAATCTCAAGCAGACTCCCAGCCCAGCACAGAGCCTGATGTGGGGCTCAGTTCTCACAACCCTGAGATCATGACTTGAGCTGAAACCAAGAGTTGGATGCTTAATCGACTGAGCTACCCAGGCGTCCCACCATTTTCATGCTTGATCAGCATTACTGGAAGATGACCAGGTGTTGGCTTCCTCTGGGCAGAGCAGAAGCAAGTCCAGCACACAAGGCCTGAGTCTCTATTTTCTTTGCAACATATATACTACCCTAATCCCCAAAGTTTCTACTTTGATACTGGAGCTCAGTTTAGAGAAATAAGAAAGCAACAGACTTAGGAAAATCACATTTACTTAAATATTTTATCCCATTAGCAACATATATTGAGCACTTATTTCTAGAAAATGAATTGAAAAGAGATGATATTTTCTTTTTAATTATTTTTAAAAAGATAGTTGTTTCATTCTGAAATATTTATATCATTCCTAAATTCAAACTGAAAATCAGGCTTGTATATATCAAGTATACTTCATGAGAGTAAGTGAATACACCCTCAAAACAATAGTGATAAACAATTTTGGCTTATCCACTTACGTTGGTTGAAGAAATAAACTTCCAGTTGTAAGAGGAATATGTTCTGGGGATCTATGTACAACATGGTAACTACACTTAATAATACTGTACTTTATACTTGAATGTTGCTAAGAGAGTAGATCGTAAATGTTCTTGCCAAATCAACAATAACAAAATTTAATCATATGAGGTGATGGATATGTCAATCTTATTGTAATCATTTTGCAATGCATACATGTATCAAATCATCACACTTTAAACTTTCTGCATACTTTAAACTTACACAATGTTGTATGTCAATTATATCTCAAGCTGAAAAATGTAAAAATAAAACATAAGGAAGAGAAAAAAAAGAAACCAATCTGAGACAAGTATCAGAGTCAGTCGCTTATATTAAACATGTGTAAGTTTGAAGGCAATGTGTAAGTCTGAAGGTAAAACCAAAATGATCGATTAGAATATATAGTGGATCACTGTGATTTCTGACTTAACTGGAAGACGGATTCCTAAGTCTTACCTTTTGAGATGATAGCTATAGTCTATTAAGTGCTCAGCAGGTGTTTTTAATTCACTTCCTCATCTCAGCCTAATAAAAACCTAATAAAAATCCAGTGAGGTGGGTGCTGTCATCATCCTCCTTTTCGGGAGAAGGCACAGTCAGTGTGAATAACTTGCCCAAGGTCAGAGAGGTATTAAGTGATGATGCAGGGCCTTGAGCTCAGGTTGACCTCAAATGCCATGAACACGGCAGCAGTGTGCTCTTCTCACTCTGACTTTTGAGTGAGAAGTCTCCCTGAGAGTGCTTAGTAGCCTTCTGACATTCCTCTCCATACCTCACTCACCCTATTTTTATGTCGTAAGAGGCAACTTAAAAAACAGATGGTAGTAAGTGCCAAATGTCTAAACTAGCTCCAGTATCAAAGCGAAGCCAACTAGAGTTTCGCAGAATGAATCTTGAAACAAGATCAGAGATGATGGTTATGCTCTCAGTTTACTCCATCATCTGATTCATAATGCAATAGAAGTGTCGCCACAGACCGTTGAGGCTGAAAGGGCCATGGATATCATATAGTCCAGCCCCTTAATTTTATAGAAGAGGAAATTGAGGCCCACAGAGGTTAAATGACTTCCCTAAATGATTTTTAATGAACAATAGCAAGAAAAATTACGATTGCAAACATGTAGTATTTCAGGTTTATGATGGGTTTTTGTGGGCTTGCTTGGGAATATAGCTATTGTTTATATCATTGCTTTTGCAGGAAATTATGTGGTAAGAAGTTCAAAATACCCACTACAACCTCATGCACTAAAGGAATGAAAAAAAAAGCTCAGGATTTGAGGCAGGATTAGAAGACTATACAAAAAAGAAACAGGCAGGTTCAGAGATGGATGTTTACAGTGAATGAACTAATATGCTATAGGTAGCCATAAGCACGTGGTTTTTTTCAATCACTAAGTGAAGTCTAAAAAAAAAAAAAATGGCCTGAACTTGACAAAGTTCTTGGGAAAACAAGAGACCAAAGGAAAAAATACATTTTTCAAAGATGGAGTTCCTATGAACATCCTAGACTTGCAACAAGACGGACTGTAAATCTAAATTAATTTACTTACTCATATTTAAATTTAACTTACAGTGCATGTTTATTATCAGGTACAAGGTATACATGTATTTGGAGGTACATCATATCACATACTCCACTTTTGATCTGTGTTTCATATACAAGCCTATCAGTTTAAAACCCCACTCATAATTTCATATATATTTTCCCTTAAACAAGTTTATTTTTAGCTAAGGAACAAAGAAATTAATTGCTCAAGCACTTGCTACTCTTGGCACTTAACAGCATTAATGGGAGGAAGGAGAGAACCACAGGAGAACAAAACCCCCGGGCACATCCAGGAGTGGACCTTGATGCCCTGAGCGCTCCTAGTCCATAAAAGGATGTGCCCGGCCCAAAGGAGACTGTGCCCTGACCTCTTCTCCTGCAAAGCCTGAAGCCGGAAATGCTCTGTTACTTCCTTTGCGGGATTGGTAATGGCTCCTTCGCCTGCCTCCCCTGCTGCAGGTAATGGCTCACCCGGGCAATTACCTTCTTTTGTCTTCTCAGAGTTCAAGATAAATTATTTCCATCTCTTTACAGGGGGCATTTGAAGCCGGAGTTATTTTTAGGGAGAAATAAATTTTTTTCACGTAAGATGCAGAAGTTGTTGCTCCTTAGGCAGCTGAGAGAAAATGAAAGGCACTTCAAGTCTTTTTAAAAGGCAGATTCTGATGTTTAGCTTGAGATCAAAGAGGAACGCAGGAAAGGAGGGGAAATCGAGGGTAGACAAGAATATACAGCACGGAAGCCTTTGAAGGCACTGCCATTACATTCCTGATCTTTGCACTTGGCAACTTATTTCACGAAGATGAGTTGAATCCCTTGCAATTGTGAAGCTAATAACCAGGGAGCTGGAGTGCTGTGTACCAACATTCAGAACAAGAAGGCTACGTTCTTGAACATGATTCATGCAGACACACTTTTGCTTATACCTGTAAACGCACTGAAACCAATAAAACACTTTCTGGTATTGATGAAGTCAAAAGTCATGACTTTTGTCGGGGGAATATCTTGCAGTTCTTTCCGTCCTCATCGTGACTTCTTGGTATAGGATTATATTAAACACTCAACTCTGGACTTCATTTACTTGGATTTGACTTTTGGTATCTCTACTTCTCAGCTGTGAAAGCTTAGGCAACTTATTTAACTTCTCTGTCCTGAAATTTACTCACAGATTAAAAAAAAAAAGGTTAATGGGATTAAGGCTGGTTTTGGAAGGTGGTTGTGAGGATGCATGAGATAAGTGGCTGCCATATTGTAAGTTCTCAATAAATATCAGGTACTATTATTCATTACATTCTGCAGCAAGATGCTTTTCTTTCTGAATGACTTCATTTTTCAATAGTGTTACAGATAAAGTTGTTCAACACTTATTTCATTACCCAAACATACTCGGTTGAACGTAGAGTTTAAATTATAATTCCATACCACAGTCCTTACAAGTGATGGTTTAGATCTAACAGAGGTCCTGGTTTCTAAGAATATTGACATCGTGGATGCCTCTTGTTACTGAGAGGAAATTGATTCCTTGCCTCTCTGTGCTTCTCGAATTTGAAGGGGGGGGGCAGGGAAGTTTTGGCATAGAGGCAGGTTACTTGTGGGCTCTTCTTATTCACCATCGGTCAGTGAGATCACTGTAGCTTCCCAGCGCCTGGTATTGATCTCAATTACAACCTGATTGTTTCCTAAATTTATCCTCCCTGAAGCGATAGAGACTGGAAATCCATCCCATTTTATTGCCTCGACTATGGAGAAACCCACAAGATACAATTTCAAAGCAATGTGCATGATGTCAGGTATTCCATAGTGCGATTTTATTCCATGGGAAAAGAAATGACTGTGAGAACAGCACCTATTTTAATCCCTTCCATCTCCGGTTTCACCTTTGTTTGGTCAGACGTATTTATCATCTGCTAGTATGTTAATGTGTGGTTTTTCTTCTAATACTTTCTCTTTAAGTGGCTCTGCCAACACAATAGATACTGATGAGATTCTTAAAAATCGTGGTAAATATTTAAAGAAAAAGGAAGGATTTGGGACTCTGATGTTAACCAAGTGCTAAGAAGAAAAAATGATTTTTTCATTGTTTTTAAGTACTTCACCAATTTTGATTGAAACCTATCATTTTGCAGTGATGGTATGATTTATACAATTTGTATGTAATCTGTTAAACATGGACACTAGGATTTTGATTCGGATGCAAGTTTAAACTTGATGTATCATTATAGTATAGTGCTTTGAAAAGTCTCAAAATATATAAATTCAGATAATACTGCCTATAAAATAATCCTCTTAGATATTCTCTGATAAATTTTGACCCATGTCATTTAAGTTTTATACTATATAAATGTTTTTATGGGCCATGTGAAAATTATTATTTTCAAGCAAATCTTAATTTGACTGAAATTTGTTCTATTCCTTTAGATTCTCTATTTCTGCAGGTTATTTGACTGATTATATTCATAAATCACATTCAATCTCAGTAGATGAAGGTTTTCTACCATTGTTGATACACAGAATAATGTGCTGTAGAGTCTGAAAGCAATTCCAAGAGAGGCAGTCCAGTAATTTTTTGGTCAATGGTGACATTACTGAAATAACGGAATAGCTTTTGAAGGTGACTATTGTGTTAAAGGGGGGAAAAGTCACTTGAGCATATACATTCGGGAAGAGTTGTTAAAAATATCAGTGTCAGTGCACCTAGACCTCTCAAGCTCCCTTTAAAACATAATAATCTGTTTCTAGAATGGGATAGACCTCTGAGTTCCAACAAAAAGTAAAATTATTATTGCTCAGGCACTAAATTGCTACTGAAAACAGTACTTCCACTAATAGTCCAAGATATAAAAAAAAAAAAGAAAAAAATTTTTTTTTTTTAGTTTTTAGTGCCAAACAGACAAAATGTTTGCTGACTGCCAAAATATCAAGGACCCTCTCTTAGGCACTATTTCAGGGAAGGAGAGACATTAATTCTTTTGGGAAAACAACTTTGATTTTCCAAACTTACATTCTTCCACCTTCAACTCTCATGGCACCCTGTACAAACTTCGGCTTTATCTCTCATCTCAAAGTGTTTAAGTTATTTGTTTAGATTTCTGCCTATCCCACTTGACCTGGGGTCTTTCAGAACATGGGTGATATTGCGGTATTGGTGGGATCTTATACAATGCCAAGCCCATAGTAGATCCTTCATAGGTATTTGATAAATGAATGAATAAATGGTCCACTGAAAGCAAATTATTTGAGTCAATTTATGTTTATTTTCAAAGAGAAGAATGTAATAAAAATGTATCACAGAAGGAATATGGAAAATAGAATTCTCATATTTTCTTAGTTGTAAATTCATAGTCACTACGTTCTTTGAAATTAAAGGATGCACATTGGTGATATGAAGTGGTCTGTTCTTGAGGGGAAGTAATTTGCCCTATAGCTCAAAGGAACTTCGAGGGAGAAAATGAAATATAAACACCTTGAGGGCTTTCTGATCCCAGTTTTGACACATTAAGAGCTTGGAAGTCATCACTCTTATCCTTAAAATGAGTAAAATTAAATAAAATGAAAAGTAATGGTTTCTCTTATTCTTTCAGAGAACTGAGATCCCAGGGCAAGACACCACCTTACAATCTGGAGAGACAGGTGAAAACAGAAAGTCAAAGTCAAGATCTGCCTCCCTGAAGCAGAAGTTGCTGAAGCCAAGAACAGGTGTGGGAAAACTGAAACAGCAGTTTTGATGAATTGCCGGGAGCTGAGTGTAGACGCCCTTGAGAAACCTCAAGCATCGAGCTGAAGTCTCCAGGCACTCACCAGTCTCCTGGGTTTGCCCCTAGGAACTCCACTAGTTCTAGTGGGGGCGATCCCAGTAATCTCCCCTCCGTGACCTGGTAGAGGAGTGGAAAAGAAATCATTGTAAAATGCATGAAAAGTGCTCTTTCTGGGGGGAAAAGACTTAAAGCCTTATCCCAGCTGGGAAGGATATTGTTCCTACTCTGGACTCCTCAGGCTGTCCTGCCTCACAGGAGAAAGATCTCTACCCCTGGAGAAACACGTCTGACAAGTCTGAGGCAGAGGCCCACTGAAAACTGAAATAGAATCCCAACATGACAGAAACCCTCCGCCTTCTCACACATCGCTGTCAAACAAACGAGGCTCAAGTTTGGTAAGTGTGCACTATAGCAAGATGCAGACTGTCTCTGAGGAGGCGTGCTGAGGGGAACCCGAGTCAAGGAGGAGAGAAAGAAGATGACACTAGAGGAATTTGAGACTTCTGACACTCACAATGGGTACAGCCAACATTCAGCACAGCCCGATTCTTAGCCAGACTGATGCAGATCCTTACCCCAAAGGCCTATTTACATCAGTTCTTATTACTCAATTTAAAATGTCCAACTTTCAACAAAAATATTACAAATAATGCTGGAAGGAGAGAAAAAATATATGATCTCAAGAGATAAAATAAATCTCAGAACCAGGCTCAGGACATAGGTATCAGAATTATCAGAAAATTTAAAATAACTATGATTGGTATCTTAAGGGCTGTACTGGAAAAAGTATGTAACAAGGAGAGACATATAATATAAACAGAGAAATGGAAACTCTCAGAGTCAAAAAGAAATGGTACAAATAAAACATACTGCAACAAAGAATGCCTTCAGTGGGCGCACCAGTAAACTTAGTATAACTGAGGAAAAAATCAGTGAGCTTAAAAATATGTTAATGGGGGTGCCTGGGTGGTTCAGTCATTAAGCGGCTGCCTTCCGCTCAGGTCACGATCTTGATCCCGGACTCCTGGGATCGAGTCCCGCATCGGGCTCCCTGTTTGGCGGGGACCCTGCTTCTCCCTCTCCCACTCCCCCGGGTTGTGTTCCCTCTCTCGCTGTGTCTCTGTCAAATAAATAAATAAAATCTTAGAAAAAAATATGTCAATGGACATGTCCCACTTGAAATACAGAGAGAAAAAAGGGAAAAAAAACAAAAACAAAATAGGATATCCAAAAACTGTGGGGCACATTTCAAAAGGTGTAAATATGTTTAGTTAAAATGCTTAAGAGTAAGAAAAAAATAGAACAAATAAGAAAAAAATATTTAAAGTAGTAATAGTTGAGATTATTCTGAAATTAATGATAAGCATCAAGCAAGAAATCCAGGAAGCTCAGAGAACACCAAGCAAGTTAATACCAACAACTATACCTAAGAATCATATTCAAGCTGTAGAAAACCAAAGACAAAGAGAATATCTTGAAAGAAGCCAGTAAAGAAACAATAACAAACACCAACATATAATTATGTATAGTGAGATTATCTGTCCAAAGTTAAAGAGAAATAAAGACTTGTGCAAAAAACAAAATCTGAGGAAATTCACCTCCAGGAGACCTGTCCTACAAGAAGTGTTAAAAGAAATTTTTCAGGGACAAAGAAAATGATAGAGGCAGAAACTTAGATGTATTAAAAAAAAAAAGCATCAAAGAAGGGATAAATGATAGTGTAAATTAAAACTGACATATTTTATTTTTATTCTTAATTGATGTAAAGAATAACCATTTGAACTAGTAAAAGCCCAATATATTGGGTGATAAAAGCATCTGGATAATTGAAACGAAAGACAGTGATATTGTAAGAAATTGGAGGGAAAAATCAGGAATACTTTGTTATAGGGACCTGCACTGCTTTCGAAGTGGCATAGCATTACTTGAAAGTAGAGATATATTAGTTAATGCATATTGGAAATTCTAAAGTGACAACTATAACATTTTTAAAGTATAAGCGATATACCAAAAGGGCTGTTAAAATAAAAACAGATACACTTAGAAGTAATAATAGGAATCATATTTATCACCTATCTGGGCATCCTTTATCTTGTCAAGTGGACACATACTATTAACTATCACGATCCACAGCTCCTGGAGGCCTGGACTTTAGGAGTGGAGACCTGGGGAACCCAGGAACTAAAAAAAAAACAAAACAAAACAACAAAAAAATAGAAGATGAAGTCCATCTTTTCTAGGAGTTGAA
Source organism: Ailurus styani (assembly GCA_002007465.1). NCBI lineage: Eukaryota > Metazoa > Chordata > Mammalia > Carnivora > Ailuridae > Ailurus > Ailurus styani. The sequence goes on from LNAC01000173.1 coordinate 2,990,133, forward strand.
ATGGTAGTCCTTGATCTCCGTGAAGACAATGAATGAACATTGTGTAGAATACATGAGTTGAATACGTCACACATCTGTGTATTTTTCTCAATGTGTAGAGGGGGCTGAAATTAATTCAATCTACCCTCGTTCAGAAGTGTTACTGAATTTACACTATCATCACTTATTTTCTCAATGTGAATTAAAACTGTGATTACTAACATGATGGAGACCCACCAAAGTTTAGCCATTCTCAAAAATACTAGGACCAGAGCATAATGCATAGCATGAGAAATATACAAACATCGTAAAGCCAACAGTCTCTATCATTAAGTCAACATACTAATACCAAGATGTCTGAGAAGAAGTAAAGGGGTACAAGGTATTGTGGTGTTATGCAGTGAGTTTTGAAATTAATTTTTATTGTGCAACCATTTATCCAATAACAATAAAATAATTTGAAGTGTTTGGGTTGAAAACATTTTCTGGATGCCCACACCTTGGCTTACTAGCCTTATATATTAGGTGAACCCTTCATCCATTCTATCAGTGTCCCCATTAGTTAGATGGGATAATATCAGTACATTAATTACTATCATATAAATATTAGGGGTTGTATAGATATTAGGGGTGTCATATATTCATATAATTTTTGGCTAACTTGTTTTAACAGATAAAATCTTAATCCTTCTTTTGTTTTTAAAGATTCTTTTTATTTATTTGACAGAGAGATTGAGAGAGAGAGAGAGAGAGTGCACAACAAGGCAGAGCATCAGGCAGAAGGAGAGGGAGAAGCAGACTCCTCACTGATCAGGGAGCCCAATATGAGGCTTGACCCCAAGACCCTGGGAGCATGACCAAGCCAAAGGCAGCCACTTAACCAACTGAGCCACCCAGGTGCTTCAATTTTTATCCTTCTATTATAAACATTTAAAAAAATAATTTTCAGATATGTATTTGGCTAAAAATTTTAGATGTGATTTAGCTAAAAAAAATCACAATTAATAAGAGAAGAGAGAAGATCAAGAATGAAGAAGATGGGGATAACCTGAATTGGGTTAGACATCATTTGCTATCTCAATTTTCATTCTCCAGGTCTTCAAGATTCATGCCACTCTACATAGAAGAGGATTTTCTTTTTTCCTCATGGCTTGGGGGAAGGTAGCAGGAATAAACCATAAGGATTGCTTACTTAGAATCTAGGGCGTAATAAAATTGAATTATGCCCACCTGTTTAATAAAAGCTTCTATTCCATTCCTTCAACAATTCTTTATTAAGTCCCTACTATGTATTAAGCTCTGGAGACACCAGACTAAATGGGTAAATATTTGCCACACGGAGCTTCCATTTTACTAGGAGAAGGGCGACAATAAACAAGTAAACTAAAAAGTACATAACCAAATGATCCCATAAAGGAAAATTAAGCAGGATAATGAAGTAGAAAATAATGGGGTAGGGGTAGAGACAGTATTTAAAATAAGATAGGCAGAAAGGCATTTGCTAGATATTGTCCGCTTGAAAGGAGAGCAGAGGGCGAGGGAAGTGGCCACATCGGGAGAGAAGTAATCAGGCAGCCGAACGGGGAGTTCAGAGGCCCTTGGTAAACACCAGCTTGCGTGTCTGAGGAACAGCAAGAAGGCCAGTGAAGCTGCAGCAGAGTGAGCAGCAGGGCAGATTTATTTCAAGTGAAATAAATGGAGTTTCCGGGGACAGGGTCATATGCATGCACCTTTTAAATCATAGTAGGTATTTCTTCCTATTGAGATGGAAAGTCATTGGGGATGTGAGCAAAAAGGGTGGTGCATTTTAATTCTGGCTGCTGTGTGGAGTGGAGGCTGTGGGAGAAGGACTAGCAAGCGTGGAAAAAGGAAAACTCATTAGAAGGCGATTGCAACTTGGGCAGGCGATAATGGCTGTTTGGGCTACATTGCTTGTATTGGACAAAGTAGCAAGGGTTCTGTCCGGATATATTTTGACGGTGAGGGGTGGCAGTGTTTGCTGATGGGTAAGACACAGGATATAAAAAAAGAAAGAGGTCGAGAATCACTCAGGAATTTTGCATATGTATTGATGTGTATTTGAATATATGTGACTTTTTATACATGTCAGTAAATCTGAACAGTTAATCTAATACAGCAGTGATAAACACATGGAAGAGTGTGCATCCTGGAAGATCGCACATGACTTGACTCTTTGGGAAATGGGAATGCGTCTGTGGTGTCCACCACTGCAGCCCCACGTCTTAGAACGTTGCCCAGGGTATAGTGAGCGTCATAGAAACTGGTTAAAAAATTAATGGAAATCAGTGATAGGAGAAGAGTATTCTTCATGTCTGGGTTGAACAGCAGAACATAACTTTCAAATTAAAAGGGGCTGATTTGAAGTTTGTAGACATTCTGTGAGAAACAATTTACTAATGAGTAATCTCTGGATAATTACCATGCATTTATTAAGGTGGGGGAACAGTGTAGCTTGCTCACTGTTTTCAACTGCTAGTGACTTTAATAAATGTGATACCAGAACACGCTCTATGTGTGAAATAAGCACGAGTTAATTTTAGTTTACAACTTTGTTTTTGGAGAGTTGGTTTCTTCAGCGGGCTTCAACTAGCATAATTAACATGACGTTAACTTTTCATCAGCAGAGATTTCAGTTTTGTGTATTCTCACCCTAGACTTCAAATTCCACTATATGTTCCAACTGCCTTTTTTATTAACAATGACCTTCGGGGACTCTCTGCCATTTCTCTATCTACCCATCTTCTCTCATTCCATTCATTCAGCTTCTCATTTACCTTTTCTATGTGTTTTTCACTCCCTTAACATATATGTCTAAACATCTAGTATTCTTTTAGTTTCCTTTTTTGTTACTCAATTTTTTATCCAGTGTTCCCAATATGTAATTTTACCTACATTAAGTTGTCAAACCCTTACCTGGCTCAATTGATAGGGCCCACCAACTTCATCCTGCAAATAACTTCAGACGGCAATAGATGGGATCTATATGTATTTTCTAATTTTTTTCTTCTCCCTCACAATGCTCATATTTTTATTTTTATACTGATGTTTCATGTGAAACTGAGCTATTAATCCCAAGAACATAAAGAGAAAGATTCATTCTGTCTGTATAGCCCAGGGTAGTGGAGGCATGATGATCCGAGGATGAGGTGGTCAGAGTTCTGACTGCAGGGAGTGTAAGAGACAGAGAGCTGTCGCATTGGTAAGTTGCATGATGGCTTTCTTTTAAAGACCAGCGTCCACAGTAGGACGGGCAGTCACTGGGTTTGATGCTCTCCCCCACCAAGTAAATGAGAACAAGTGGAAGCATTTAACTACCAGAAGCCAGGAGGCCATGGTTGCCTGGCAAAACATGAGGGAATCCAGGAAGTTTGACCTGCAAGGAGTTGTAGAACTATTTCATTGTTCATGGCATCTAGAGACAGGCAGGGAATCATGGAGAGTGTTGCTTATTATTTATAAAACAAACAAACAAAAATCAAGAGTGAAACAGCAGTAGGGTAAGTTTGGTCACCCCAATTAAAAAAATTAAAACTCTCTCTTCTTCATCCTTAGATCCAAATCAATATTCAGATCCACAATCCATGGCCAAAGGGGGTAGCCGAGTCTCTAGGAGGCAGAACTTTCATGACCACAGCAAGTGAGGATTCTCCCAGTTTTGCTACAAACTCCCCACAACCATTTACTCAGTGGAGAAAGGGTAATAACCGGGGATCTGGGGCATTTTGTTGACTACTGGTTACAAAATCTGGTAACGAGACTTGGGACCTGGAGTCCCAAGTATCATCATGAGCCCCCTTCTATTAAAGTGGGGTCCTATGAATACATGACTAAAGTCCACTGACAGTTGCTGCCAGCATGTCCACCCATCAACGGTACTTTCTCCAGTCTCTGACAATATAACTGGAATTGATATACTTGGCATTTGATGAAGCCACCATATTGCTTCTCTTTCCTGTCAGATAAGCATTATTAGAATGGACAGGCCAAGTGGAGCCTAACCCCCCTCACTTCTGAACTCTCACCCAGCCAAAATAGTAAACTACAACAAAACAAAACAAAACAAAAAAACTATATTGTATCCATGAAGGATAGCCACCGCAAACACATAAATGATGCAGGGGTGTTAATTCCTATTATATCTTCGTTTGGTCTACACAGAAACTGAATGGATCCTGAAGAGTAACTGTAAGCTACTGCAGAGTTAACCAAGCATAAGGCCTGATCAAGCTGCTTTGCCAGATGCAGTATCATCACTAGAGAAGATTAAAGAGGCCTCAGATACAGTATGTGGCCATTGATTTGGTGAACATCCAAAGGTACCGAGTCTCCTAGAGTGCTAAAATGGCCTTATAATGGCTCAGCTGAAACACTAACTCAAAAGCAACACTTTGATAGAATAGGTGTCAGCCTTCAGGATGCAGTTTATATATCAAATCCAAGATTTCAACATGGGACAATGTTCTCAATAGGATCCAGGGACCATGAGGTGGATGGAAACAGAAGTAGCCAACTAACCGTGACTCTACATTATGCTCTAAGGGATTTTGTGTGACTTGGAATTCCACAGAATTGTGGGTCCTGGCCTCCAAAAGGGGTGCACTCCTACTGAGTTAGTCTTCTCGGGCTTCCATAACAAAATATCAGGTAATGGGCAACTTATACAAGAGAAATCTATTTTCTTACAGCTCTGGAGGGTAGAAGTCTAAGATCAAAGTGCCCTCAGGATTGGTTTCCATTGAAAATTCTCTTCTTGGCCTGTAGGCAGCTGTCTTCTCATTGTATCTTCACATGGTCTCTTCTTTGTATGATAGAGGGAGACACAGCTATCTCTCTGGTGTTTCTTCCTCTTCTTAAAAAGATATCAGCCCTATTAGATCAGGGTCCTACCTTAAGACCTCATTTAGCCTTAGTTACCTCCTTACAGTCCCTATCTCCAAATACAGTCACATTGGAGGTTAAAGCTTCAACCTATGGGTTTGGGGGGAGCACAATTCTGTTCATAATACCTGCCAGAGGAGACATCAAAGTTCTTTTTTTTTTTGTACATTTTTAAATTAACATATAATGTATTATTTGTTTCAGGGGTACAAATCTGTGATTCATCAGTTTTAGAAATCTTGCCCTTTGCAATGACATGGATGGAACTAGAGGGTATTATTCTAAGCTAAATAAGTCAAAGTTCTCTCCTTTTTCCCCCCAAACATTTTATTTATTTATTTGACAGAGAGAGAGAGAGAGAGAGAGAGAGAGAGAGAGAGAGAGAGCACAAGCAGGGGTAGCAGCAAGCAGATGGAGAGAGAGAAGCAGACTCCCCGCTGAGCAGGGAGCCCAACGTGGGGCTTGATCCCAGGACCCTGGGACCATGACCTGAGCCGAAGGCAGATGTTTAACCAACTGAACCACCCAGGTGCCCCAAGACATCAAAGTTCTAACTGAACTACAAATCGTGGTCCCAGGGTGCTTTAGACTCACTGTGTCCAGATACCCACAGGCGAGAAGGAGTCACCCAATGGATTTGAGTAATTGATCCCAGTCATCATGAGGAGGAAAGACTTTTAATCAGTGTTAGAGTTTAAAATACAAGTTAAACCCTGGTGATCCATTTGGCTTCTACAATATGTCCTTGCCTCATGATGACTACAAACAGACCCCAGATGAAAAAAATGGATGTTTATGAGGACCCTCACTTGAGAAGCAAAATATCAGATGTTACACCTGTGTATAAAATGTAGAATTCTCAAATATACCAGAATGTGCATTGCGGCATGATTTTTGGTGGTAAGGAGTTGGAAACAACTTGGGATTACATCCTTGCTAAGAGAAGAGAGAGGAAAAATGTGTTAGGTGTATACCATGGAGCAATGTGTGACACCTAGATTCAGCAGAGGACTGACTATGTGAACACAAGAAAATTGGATACACCTTAAAAATACAATGTTTATTGAAAAAAGTAAAGAAACAAATAAGGTAGTCAATGTAATAGTGATGATTTAATAGTGAATAGTAATAGTAAAGACTAAAGACATTCACCCACCAAAAGACAATGCACATTTTGGAAGAACACAAATACAGAGACACACAGACACACACAAGACATTAGCATGGTGGCCTGTATTTTGTGAAGTTGGGAGGGGAACAAGGGTGTGCTTAGGGATAAAAGGGAGAAAGAAAGAAGTGAGGGACAGGAAAACTGAAACATTCATGCCTACTGACTACATTCCAGCAATCACATCTTTATGTATCTAACACCCCCATCTAGTCCAGTAAGTGCTGCTACTAAAGCGTCCTTTATTCCAATACTTGCAACATTTAAGTTCATGGTGGATTGAGCTGCCTGGCAGTGCTAGACATCTCAACACATTTTCCAGATGAATAACTGGATTTAGGCAATGACTCTCTACATCCTGCTTCTCCAACTGCTTATCACCCACTTCACATGCTTTCGTACAGACTGTTGACCTGTCACTTGGCTTTGGTTTTGTGCTCACAACTCTTTCATTCCCTCATTCTTTCCCTGTAACTTTTCCAATTTTGTCTACTGTATAGAATGTATAATTTGTATGTAAGGCCAAAAGAAACATGCCATTTTTTAAAGAGCTTTCTGATAGTGTCCACCTGTCATTTGTTACCATATAGTTTATAAAAAGGAGTTAAGCTATAAGTGTTGAAAAGAAAAATAACATATAAACTAATGTTGCTAGTCTGAAAATAATATCACATGAGCATTGCCACCAAATCATGAATTTCACCAAAATATGTACATCCTAGCCTCCATGGTAAACGCTCCAGGGGACCCAAGGATTTTGCACTAGGATTCTATCATGAGGGTATGAGGAGCTTTTGTCACCAAGTATGACCTAGGTATGCCATTTAGGCATTGGTCAATTAAACAAAATAGGACCTCATGAGAAGGCATCCTTAAGAATAAACCATCAGGTTCAATACTCAGTTGTTAGTAAATTTACATTGCCCTGAGAAGTTTAACGAGACCACATTCTCTCTCTCTTTGTTTTTCAATGAACGTAACAATTATCATTCTGCTCTGAATCAAAGGTTTGCATTTTATATATTTATTAATAAAGGGCACTCAAAGAATCATACAACTTTTGGACCAGCTTAGTAGGAGAAATAGAGTCCAAGCGAATAAAGCAAAGGGCTACAAGAGTAGGAAAAATAAAAACGGGAAAAAATAATAACCTGACAGGAAATAGTACCTCAAAATTAAATATATTAACCAGGAGAGTCAAGTTGTTCTTTCCCCTAAGCTGAAGCAAGTTATCAGTAAGGTGAGTTTAGCTGTGCTCAGTGTTTTCTAATGAAAACAAAAAGTTAGTTTGGACTTGGTGATATAAAAACTCAGCATTATGTGAAAATCTCAAAGGATTTGACCCCTTTTCCTCCTGAGATTATTATTTTTTCAAACTAGATTTTTACCGGACCCCATTCTGCCAAAGTTGCCCATTTTTTATAGGGTTTATGATATTCGGTCTACAATGAAGTTAATTCAATAGTTAGAAAATAATGAAAAGGAATTTTTCCTCATCTTCATTGGAAATGGCTTCACAGCAGACAGAACAGCAGGGATGATGAACAATGGATTAGCCATCAGGGGCTTTTCCTTGTGAATTCAACTTTGCCCGAAATTAACAATATGTGAACTTGGGCAAGCTCCAGCTCCCTGAGCCTCAGTTCCCACGTCTAGGTAATCATGTTGGACTTGATAAGAGCTTCTTAACCTGAGAGCCAGAGACCCCAAAGTTACCTGCCCAGGTTTAGGCCTTGGAGCTTGGCAGGAGAATGCGGTCTCAGACAGAAAACTGGAACTACTGGATTTTAATGAACTTCCAGCTGAAATTGAGCATTTCTTTCAGTATCGAATAAAGACAATAAACCAAAGAGGTATTAGCAGTACCTGAACTTTGGTCAACAATAGAAATCACAGACATTTTCACATGAAGAGAGTGTAGATCTTTTAAAACATCATGTAACTTCATCCCTATTTCAGAAGTTCAATGGTTATTAGACTTACTGGTATACCTTGTCATTTATACATTAGTAAAGATGAATTCTAATTTATCTCAATATATTTTTTAATAATTCCAGATATTTTATGCTATGCATTTATAAATATTATTCTGTAAAGATGTCCATAAACATACTGCAAAAAGAGGTCCATGGAAGAGGAGGCAGGAAATCCCTGTTAGCTGGTGAAAACAGTCCCTTTGACCTCTAGCATCTCATGGCCTTTTAAGTCCCATAAAAGGATACTTTGTTTCTCCAAAGACTGAGAGGAAAGCAACTAGAAATAATTAGTGTTCTATATTTTACAGATTTTTTTATGTGACCTCCACAGGGTCAGGTGACTACTTCTTCCCCTGATCCAGTCCTCTTTTCTGCTGTGACTTTTTACCAATAGAGTATACATAAAAATTTGCAGTTAAATGAAAATCAAATTGTAGTCATAATGCGAATGGCCCAGTTAAAGACATGTCTACATCCAAAACAAGTCTCTCCTATAAACCTTTAATCAAAGACAGTGTCTTAACTAGACCTCCTTCTGTTGTCTTCCCACCACACCGATCATTTGAAGAATAGAGATAGTGGTGGCATCTTTGTGCTTTCCACACCAGAATCAGCATAACTCTTCCCTTGAGCCCAGAAAGTAAAAGATAAGGTCAGGCACATGCTGCACCTTAACAGGGTCAAAGAGGTTATTTTTGTCCTGATAGTTAATACACAATGACCATGCTCACTGGTAATACAGCCAAATAGCAATTATTAAGTGTTCTCGTATTGAGTACTTGCTTTGTGCTTGGAAGTTCCAAGTATTTTGCTTCATTTGACTCATGAAATCCTCACGACAGACCTATGAGGGGAGTACAGTGCTGAACCTTTGCTATCAAGAAAACTGAGCTAAAGAGATGTTAGATGAATTATTCACGTTCACAAAGGAGCGAGCAGCACGATAGGAGGTTGAACTCAGGTCTTCTGCTCTGGGTCTGTGTTTCTAACTGACGTAGCCCATCCCCTCACCAATCAGACTGGCTCTCCTACTTCCCTGGGGTGAAGACAGAGGGGTCAGAAAAGTGGAAATGCACTTCCTTAAATCCATCCAAGTTATTTTAAATCCTTTGACCATTGTCTTTGGTGGGAACAGCTGAAGTGTGGGCTGAGGGTTTTTCACTTCAAATTAATAAAAAGGCTGACCCTCACTGATCACAGACCTTAATATAAAACACAAACATATAAATCTAGAAGAGACACAGCAAAGAACCTAGATGACCTTAGGTGTGGTGATGCCTTTTTAGATATTACACCAAAGACATGATCAATAAAACAAATAATTGATAAGGTGGACTTCATTAAAATTAATACCTCTCCATTGCAAAACATAATGTCAAGAGAATTAGCAGACAAGCCAACAGACTGGGAGAAAATCATTGCAAAATACATCTGATAAAGGCCTGTTATTCAGAATATATAAAAAATTCTAAAACTCAACAATAAGAAAGCAAACAATCCAATTAAGAAATGGGTCAAAGACCTTAATAAATATCTCCCCAAAGAAGATATATAGATGACCAATAAGCATATGAAAAGATGCTATCAACTACACACTTATTAGAATGGCCCAAATCCAGAACTTTGGCAACAATTCTCATTCATTGCTGGTGGGAATCCAAAATGGTACAACCACTTTGGAAGGCAGTTTGGTAGTTTCTTACAAAATTAAACATACTTGTACCACGTGATACAGCAATAATTCTCCTTGGTAGGAATTTACATAAAGGAGTTGAAAACTTGTGTCCACACAAAAACCTGCATGGAGATATTAAGCAGCTTTATTCATAATTGCCAGACCTTGAAAGCAACCAAGATGTCCTTTAGTAGGTGAATAGATAAACTATGGTATGTCCAGACAAGGGAATATTATCCAGTGTTAAAAAGAAATGAATCACAAAAGAGAGGAATCTTGCATGCCATATTACTAAGTGAAAGAATCCAATGTGAAAAGGCACTTACTGTATGATTCCAACTCTGACGTTGCAGAAAAGGCAAAACGAAGGAGAGAGTAAAAAGATCAGTGACTGGCAGATGTCTGTATGGGGAGAGATTAATACCCGGAGCACAGAGGAATTTTAGAGTAGGGAAAATACTCTGTATGATTCTACGATGATGGATACATGTCATTATACATTTGTTCAAGCCCACAGAATGTGCAACACCAGGAGTAAAACCTAAGGTAAAACTATGGACTTTGGTGATAATGACATGTCAGTGTAGGTTCATTCCTGGCAGTTGTGTGTGGGGGGTAAAGTATTAGTCTGGTGGTGATGTTGATAATTGGGGAGGCTATGCATTTGTGAAGGCAGGGAGTGTTTGGGAAAGCTGTACCTTCCTCTCTTAATTTTGTTGTAAACTGAAAACTGCTAAAAAAAAGATAGCCTTAAAAAAAATAAAACATAGAAATGCTAACCCTCCCTTCTCGCCTCACATAATTAGGAAAGAATTTTCTATAGCAGGATACCTAAGATATTCTATTACTCAGTACCTTCAGCACAAAGCAGATATCTGGAATCATTATGATATTTTAGACAATGGTACCTATTTTGCCAATATTGGCATTATCTGTATTATTAGTTTAAAAAATAAGTATAGAGTTGTCATTAAGCACATATTCATTGGGGTCAGATGGATAAGGAACAGAAAATTGAGGACGACTTCCCATTTACGCAGTTATCTCTGAGCTCAGTGTCTTTACTTGTTAAAGGGGTATATTGAAGCCTACTTCGGGGCGTCTTTTACAATGATTAAGCCAATTAAAGCACATTTAGTGATTAGCAGACTGTTTGGATTTGGATGTTAACAAAACTGTGATGTTGGCATTATTATCATTATTAGATTCCATAATAATCTCAGTGAGAGAATTAGTTGGGAGTTTCTATTTTTGTTTTTTACTTTTGCCTTTCCTTTTTTGATGATATGAGAAGCACTCTATTTTAAGTTATTTCTGCTTATTTATACTAGCCAACTAATCGAGGAACAGACTTTGCTGCATCAACCTAATCCATGGAATCCTGATTTAACTCAAGTAATGGTTAGAATGGATACTATAATTTTTAGTGAAATGGTGCTATGTGCTGAGGAGGGTGGAAGACAAAATATCCAATATCTAAGGGGGACAGTTAGAATAGTAACATACATTTTTGTAATATGACTTGTCGGGTAGAGAAGATGGATGGCCAATTGTCAGCTCCTTTCTTAACACCTAAGCCTGCTCTTTCTTCAGCCGGAATTCATCACCAGTGAATAGTCTCATCATTTTCATCTAATAGGGTAAGAATGAAAAGGAGCATATTTTCAAGGTTTTCTAACTGTGATGATACAAACACTGAGATCACAGGGATTAAAATGGCTACATTTGCAAGAATGGTTTATCTGATGGATTAAACGGACCGGGAGATGTCGGTCTAGAAAACGAAGCTACTGATTCTTGCAGAAGAGGCTCTTGGCAATCTGCCCTCACTGTTTGGCTCTGAGTTCCTAATGCTTTCTGCTTACTCTCTTCTCTCTGCTGACTATCTGAGAAAAGCCTAGCCTTTCCCCTGAACCCAGAGCAGAGTTCTGACCTTCAAAGTCGAAAACACTTTCTAAAAAGCAGCAAATAACATCATGTAACAACCCACTTTCTCATTTGGACCAGTTAAAGTGGTTTTAAAATTCTACAATCATTTTCACCACGGCCATAGCAGATTTTTAAAAACAGATATACATTAAGCAGCATATTTAGGAGTAATAGGAGCCAGAGACTTCAAGGGTTGTAAGACCTCTAGAAAACAAGATTTTATGTAAGAAACGTGGAATATTGCTGAAGAGTAAGAAAAAAAAAAAAGAAAAGAAAAAGAAAGGAGGAAGCACATATTCCAAAACACGATCATGTCACATTTCTAGGATCAATGTAGGCATAGCGACCCTTCTGCCGTAAATGTAATTTTGGATAAATCCATCTGAATATTTCAGAATAGAGATCATTCTGAAAAACAAAACAAAACAAAACAAAAACAGAAGAAAGCCCTACAGCATCCGAGGAAGAGACCTGTGAGTGGCTTTCATGCCGTGCCTGCTGTGGGGCCGTGTGTGGCTGGAAAGCGCGTGGCTCCATGTTCACGGTGGGCAGATTGCGACAGTCTGACTCTGAGGGCGCTTCCATCAGGGCCATCATTTCTGATGTAGATTGGTAATCGCCCAGCATGCTGTCTTGAATTCTGTCTCAAGCTGTTTATATTCCTTTTTACTAATTCCATCCAATGTTTTCATATCTTCAATTGCATTAACAGTGGAGAGGCAGTTCGAATACCAAAGTGTATTTGAGTTATTAAATTGACGGATATCTTCATTATTTCCTAACAATTATTAAGACTAGAGAGAATAAAACCCATAAATTAGGGATTGGAACATGTTCTCATGCCCCGAATGGAAGGTTCACAGTTGATGTCATCCTCAGAGAAGTTTGGCGGGTTATGGCGATTCTATTTTAGGTTACCTCACTTATGCATTCAATTATTCAATAAACAGACGTTTGTTAATGTGTTCTGTGAACCAGACGTTGGAGACTAGAGGCACAAAAATGCAATCGGCGTGACCTCTCTTCTCAGAACTGTCAATATTCTGGAGAAACGCCCAAGCAGAACAGCAAGCACAATTCACCCTGACAAACCCTAGAGAGAGATACATAAGAATGACTCTGGAACAAAGAATTTTATCTGATACAGTATTCGTCAGTCACTGACTATCTTGTAATCTTTGGTCAAAACTAAGGGAGCCCGATATGTTATCAATAGTAGAACCTGAGTGTTTTATCACTGTACCTTGAGAAAGGACATGTGAATTTCTTCTACTTATAAGGATTTCCTCATCCCATCCCCTCCATCCCTCTGTTTCTCCACTTGGTCACTCCGATCTTCTGTACAAATGTCCCCTCTTTTGTGACTCTTTGTCTGATTTCACCCTAAAGACTTGGTAGCTCTCCTTTGTCACCTATTTCAATGTGCAAATGCCCCTCATAAGTATTACCTTAGGGTAGTGGTTCTCATAAAGTGTCCTTAACCAGCTGTAGTGTCAGTTATCATGTGAGGACTTGTGAGAAATTTAAATCACTGGGCCCTTCCTAGATTTACTGAATTAGAATCTCTGGGGATTGGGTTCGGCAGTCCGTGGTTTTATAAACCCTAAGGTGATTCTGATGCAAATTAGAGTTTGAAAAATACTACATTTCATGTTTCTATGTGTGTCTTGCCATTAAATTGTAAAGTACTTGAAAACAGAAATGATGTCTTTCCACCTTGAGGAATGTAGCACTGAACACGATGCCTATCAACTACTAGGTGACAAATGAATAATTTTGGGAAAATAAATTATTAAAAAACCAATAGGGAGGCTTCATTTTTTTAAGGCTAGTTTTCTGTTTCGCCAGGACCCTCATTTTATATGCATATGTCCCAAGGAGATTTTATCTGAAGGAAAAGAAATATAACCCAACAGCAAGCATGAACACCTAAGGGGGTATGAGGCACCATGTTTATTGGACCATTGTTGAGTCAGTTAGGAATCGGACCCTGGCTGTATTACTTTACTAAGGGAAAAGTAAACAACCTCCTGAGTCTTTGTTTTTCTTATCTGTAAAACATTGGGGATAACAAATAAACCACAGGATATCCATGAACATAAGATAAATGCATGTAAATAAGCCCAAAATTACATATTAGGTATCACAGAGTTCTGGTTATGCTGGGTAGCCTGGATTCTCTATTGGAGAATAGAAGTGAATCTCTATTTCCCATTTTCGGCTTCTTTGCTTAGGATTTCAGGAGATAAAAACTTACCAGCTGCTTTGAATGGGGAAACCAGATAGGATAAATTTCTGAAATAAGACAGTGCAGTTGACCTTACATAGAAGGCATTAGAGAGCCGTTCTGGGAAAACAGAATCAGGGACTGCAACGGATACTGCACCTTCTAGAATTAGAGATAATGTGACTGAATGTGTTCAGAAAAATGGAAAATACAAAACAGTGTTTGGTGTAAGACCCTGAATATTGCACACTTCGAGAGATGGAGACCCACATTTGTTTAAAGGGAGGGCAAGATGTGTTTGCATGTGTGCATGTGTGTGTATGTGTGAAATCTGTGTTTCTACTTCTCTATTTTAAAGCTAGTTAAAGCCTTTCTATCACTTGGAGAATTAATTTAAAATTTGCAATAAAATAAAAGCTGTACTGGCTTGTTATTATTGAGTACATATTGCATATTAGCTACTGTACTAAGTATTACATACACCTCACTTGAGGTCTATCTACAGTGGAGGGGCTCCATGCAAAATGAAAATGAGGACCACTGCCTTCAAAAAGTGAGGAAAAATCAACAGTAAAAGTACTAAAAAATCCTCTTTCTTTCAAAGCTTCTTTCTCAATTCATCATGGTGCTTTGTTTTTTAATTTGCTACTTAATGGAAAATTAGTCCTCATTTCTCAAACTAAGTGCTTGCTGTTCCCAAATATGCAAGAATAACTTTTTACACTTTTTCCCTCTAACACTTTGATTAGCTGTGTAGAAATGAGGTTTTAAAATTAAAAAAAATAGTAAAAGGAGTAAGCATAATGAAATAAAAATAGTTTTTTTTTAAGATTTTATTTATTTATTTAACAGAGAGAAACACAGTGAGAGAGGGACACACAAGCAGGGGGAGTGAGAGAGGGAGAAGCAGGCTTCCCGCTGAGTGGGGAGCCTGATGGGGAGCTCGATCCCAGGATCCTGGGGTCATGACCTGAGCCAAAGGCAGACACTTAACGACAGAGCCACCCAAGCGCCCCGAAATAAAAATAAATAGTAAAGGAAAAGTAAACTTTAAGTTTTAAGTTTAAACTTTTAGTTTTAAGTTTATTAGTGTGAATTTTGCCACTCATCTTCACATAGTGCCAGCTTTAGTGTAAATATAAGAACATGGGACTTGTATGCAAAAATCACTGAAATTCTACAATTTGTATTTTGTAGCTTGTATATGCATATGTCCTTTGCTCATATCCTGATAGTAGAACTGTGGCAGAACACTAACTCCACTATTTCATTTCATTTGTTGATACGTGTGGATTTAACCAACACTTCACATTTAGCTTACTGATGACTAATGAAATATTGAAAGGAACAAGAATTATGTGTTGCCCTATCTTTCCCTCTCCTTCCATAGCATCGATTTCAGTGTACGTGGTACTAGTAAAACAGGCTATGAGAGAGTTCTTGGTTGGTTGAGTATAGTAGAGCGTGTTGACTTCTTTGTTTCAAAACGAAGCTTTGATTCTAATAGGAAGTGTAGCTTTTGGGGGTTGTTCATTACTCACACATACTCAATGTGGTTGTAACACTTGCACTCACTTTGAGTCTTGCTAGACTCCCATGCCTTATAAGTTTGCCAGAATTCTGTGTTCATAGGGCCTTGGAAACGCTCTATGTGGGTGGGGTGGCGAGGAACAGCACGCACAGATATTATGTGTGTTTTCTCTGTTCACGTGTATGCTGCATCGCCCCACTGGCTTCATTTACAAAACACAAGTCCAGAAATAAAAGGGACAAGAATTTCAATATGGCAGCAACAAAACATTAAACCAAGTGTGGGGCCCTTTGGGGAACAGTGCCCTGAGCCTCCAGTCCCATGCCAATGAAGCCGTCCTTGTCTCATGTTATCACAAGGTTGTATAGCTACGCCAGCCTATGAGGTAAGTGCAGCTACCATTCCCACTTCATAGACTGGGGCAGTGAGGCACAGTTGGTGTAAGTCATGGTGTGCAGATTCAATTTCAGATAGCTTAGCCCCACAGCCCATGTTTTTATCCATTATTTGCGATATCAGGTGGCACGTTTTTGAGCATTTACTATAGTACTTATCAGGTATTGTTCTAAAGGGTTTATGGGCATTAACTCATTAAATCTTAACAACAATCCTATTAGATGTTAGGCTTATCCCCAACTTACAAATTAATAACCTGAAGTTCAAATAGCACAGAAGAATTGTCAAAAGTTATCTAGCTTGTAAGCAGTGGAGCTAGATTCAAATCCATGTAGTCAGATCCAAACCCCTTTCTTATCAGCAAGTTAGTACTGCTTCTATGAGATTGTCTACTGTAGGCAGATATGTGGGCATTCAATAAAATTATTATTTTACTCAATAAAATAAAGTAGTTCAATAAAAATTTTTCCCTACTCATTAATTTTATTCGCTGAAAATATATACTTTTTTTCTACAAGTTTGCTAACTAAAAGAAAAGTAACGATTGAGAAATGTCAGAGCATGTCTCCTGTATTAGATACTGCCGGGGAGTAGCTGGATCATTGATGTGGATCTGTTATTAGCTCTTGGCTAGAGTTGTAGAGTAGTTCGTGGGTCCTGGTAGAAAACTGGCAAGCACAAGCTTCCACTAGTTACTTACTTTGCACAGAACAATTCCTGCTTCTGCACTTACTCGAAGCCCTATCTTTTTAAGTGGTCTATCACATTGTAGAGGTAGAAGTCTGATCTGCTTGCATTGTTATAAGAAATGATTGTAGACTGGGTAGCTAAAACAACAGGAATCTATTTTTACAGTTCTAGAGGGGCTAGGAAGTCTTAAATCAGGATGCCAGGACAGTCAAGTTCAGGTGAGGTCCCTCTTTCTGGCTTGCACATGTCTGTCTTCTTGTTTCATAATATAGCAACATGGGGGAGTGGGGAGAGAGAGAGAGCGAGTGAGTGCGCGTGCAAGGGAGAGACAGCAATTTCCTTCCATATAAGGGCAATAATTTCGATATTAAGGCCCACCCACATGTCCTAATTACTTCTCAAAGTCTCTATGACCAAATATTATCACATTGAGGATTACAGTTTCAATATACGAATTTGGGGGGGAGATAAACATGCAGTTCATAGCAGAGGTCTTTAATAAGAAAAAAAACTATGCAACTCCCCCTAGTACAGCCTGGCAAGTTCCATTATACATTGGGGTCTGTTAAAAATCTCTTTGTACACAGCTATTCTCAGAAGGGCTACCGGTAAATTACAGTTTTTCACTTTCAAACACTAATAAACATGATTGTATCTAATTGCAGACTAGCAGTAACATCCAGTAATTTTCTTCAGCAATATTGTGCTAGACAGCCAACATGGAAATAATCAACTGCATTATTCTAAATTATATTTATAAGAATTGACATCCACTGCAAACCCACAAGTGTTATATTTTTCCTTCTGACTTTGCTCGTTAAACTACAGAACTGAAGTCTAAATTTTGTTAACTTAACTTCTGTATATTTAAAATGGCAGTAATCCCATTTGGGAGGTTAAGTCTTAATATTCCAGGAATCTTAGTATTTTTATGATTTACACACATCTTTACAAAATGGTAACTGGGAATGAATTTATTGGCTTTCATTTTCGCTGATGAGTTCAATTTGTGCTACCTAGATACAAAGATCTGATTTGCTTTACATTACTGATGAGCTGGGTTGCTCAATTAAGTTAAAATAAAAGGATGTACAATTGGTATTTTGGTAAATGTATAAATAAATCAAATCACTGGCTAGTATTTAATTATGTGATTTTTATACAGTTAATATTTATCTTTAAGAAAGGTTCTTTCATAATGCTGTGGTTTGAATGTTTGTGTCCTCCCAAATTCATATGTTCAAATCCTAACCCCCAAAGATATGATATTAGGAGGTGGGGACTTTGAGAGGTGCTTAAGTCACAAATGAGATTAGGGCCTTATAAAAAAAGGTCCACTGATCACTAGCCCCTTCGGCAGGGTGAGGACTCCTGAGAAGGCCCTAGACACTGGCAATGGACCAGGGAGAGGGTCTTTGCCACACTGGCACCCTGATCTTGAACTTTCCAGTTCCCAGAACTGGGAGAAACAAATTACTGTTGCATAAAATTTGTGTTGTTGCAGTCTGTGATCTTTTGTATAGTAGCTCAAATGGGCAGAGACACACGTAAAGTTAGTTCAACTTCTGCCCATTAATTTTCAACAGTAAGACAATTTATGTGATTAACGTTCAATGTGTGGCTGAGTTGATTCTTCTTTTCTATTTGTTCTTTACCTGCTTTAGAAACAAATAATCAGACTGAATTGTATAATATCAGCTTTACTTTCTACTCTGTAACTATTGACCACAAATTTAGCTTTATTAGGTTATTACTTAACTTTACTATTTCAATTTAATAGGTACTATTTTAAATATCTCATGACCTCAATTTATAATAATGGAAAGAACACAAAACTAATCTTTTTTTTTTAATTCTCATATTTCCAAATTACCAATGTCCATAATTTCTAAGTGCAGCACCTTATATTTCTAAGTGGAGCTACCCTTTATGGTCTGTGTGTATATATGTAGGTATAGACAAATATAGATAACTTTATACTATTTTTTTGTATTTCTAATTTACAATGGGGTGAGTTTGTGGAGTTTTCTCCTTTCTTTCCTAAGCCCTCATAAAACCAAAAAGAATAGGGTAGTATGGAAGACATCAGTGCACAAAAGATTTTGACTTATATCTAAAACATGGAAAGTGAACACCTGCCAAAGGATAACAAAAAATAGAGGCAACAACTCAGAATAAATAGAAAGAGCTAGCAGAACCTCTCAGAGGCTCTCAGGCCAAAGTCAATTGGTTCCCAAGGGCAGAAGTAAGAATCAGGAGTCAAGCAGGAGCAATAATTAAAATAGTCTTAATAGAACCACTGTGTTGGTTGGCTTTCCACACCTTGTTACCTCCTGGTTAACCGCCACCTTGATCCCTATATACATTAAATGCTAGCATTGTAAAAAGATTGCTACCTGGGGAGACTGGCTTCCAAATACTGTTCTGCTCCAGAGAAAAAGAGGACTCTTTGTTGATACGGTTGATACAGTGACAGGGAAGGTAATAACAAGTTGTGGCAGAGAGAAAGTGCTTGAAGAAAAACAAAAAGAGATGAAGGTATTTCCAAAGAGGCAGAAACCAGCCAGCATGAAGAACTTCTAACTGACTACATTTGTGGAAAAAATACTAGTAATGTATTATAACTCAATCAACAAAATAAAATCCTATAATTCCAGACTGAAAACAAAGAATCAAGTAAGCAAGCAAACAAATCAATAAATAAATGCAAAAGACGTGATAGATTTAGACATTTATCGTTTGACAACATCATGGAAGTAATTACTTCAAGCAAAGTTATCAATAGATGCTAAAATGATTGAATACAATTTTATGAGGAACAAAATATTTATATAATTCCATAGGGTCTGTCCACATGTTATTCAATACTTGCAAGTCAAAGACACTTTATGGACAAACTTTTATTCAAAGGATTGAAGGTAGCACCCTCAATAATGGGGGAGAGTCGTGCCTTCTGATATGGTGCACTAAGAAAGAAAAGATGACACCCATACATATTCCTACAGCTTATGCATGATCTGAAGCTAATCGGACAAATTCACTGTGAGAGACGTTCTAAAGAACATCGGCCATGTCGTCTTCAAAACTGATAACAAAAGGCAAAGAGAAGTTAAGGGACTTGTCCAAATTAAGGGAGAATTAGATCTTGAAACAGGCAGATGGTGGGGATATTTTAGTGGAAATATTGTCAAAATATTAAAAATAGTACATGAATGTTAAATTTCCTAACTTTATTTTCTACCAAGAATCTTCCGTTCTTGAAAATACACAAGAACACTGAATTACTTAGGGGATAAAGGAGCATGATATCTGCAATGTACTCTTATATGGTTTTATGTATGTATATATTTATGATTGATTATATATACATGTATTTTATGATATAGAATACATAGTAAGATTTATTATTTATAATTATATATATATTCATGTATATGTGAATGAAAGCATGAGAGCAAGAAACAGAGAAAGCAAATGTGTCAAAATGTTCTCAATTGGTGAACTGGGGTGAAGTATAACGTGGAGTTTTTTTGTGGTAGCCTTGCAACTCTTTCATAAATTTCCTTAAAAGTCTGAACGTCAGATGAAGTAATTACATTAACCATGACAAAAAAAGGAAAGAAAGGGAAAGGGGCAGTGGGTTGGGTATACAAAATTATCTTCCTTAATAGCAGCATTTCCAATTGATAACCCCACATAAAGAGATATATATTACTGGTTGTAATCAGTAACCAGTGGAATAACTCCACACAGAAGCCTCTAAGAAATGAGAGTATAAGTGGAGAAGATTGAAGGGGGGACTGTGGCTTTTCTTTTTAAATTCCTCTGTACAGTATTTTGTTTAGTAGTATTTAAAATTTTTTTTAAAATATGATTTATCCATTCATTAAAAATCATTGCATGTTACCATAAAATATTTTATGACTAATAGCTATGTTTTCCAAAACAAAGGAATTTAGTGAAAAAAGTGGTATTATACTACATTTTGCAAATTTTGTTTATTTGTTTTTTGGTTTTGTTTTAAGTTTTTATTTAAATTCCAGTTAGTTAATGCACAGTGTAATATTAGTTTGTTCAGTAGTATTAAAATATGTGCATATAATACTTCAATGAAAACAAAAGAGCCTTCAAATCACTATTATTGGCACTGGTATAAGGTAATATAAACTTTCATGGACATATTGTGATTTTGAATATTTTGATATAGACTTAAGGATCATTTTCTTTTCTTTACGTTCAGTTTTCAAGTGTTGGGAACTGAATAATTTAATTCTAAGGTAAATAATTCTTGAGAAGAGTTATAAAATAATCTCTGATATCTGAATCAATAATTTGGATGTCCTGATAATTCCTCAAGTTAAATAATGGATGTATGAAAGGAAATTCAGAAATCGTTGGGGATTTGTGATGAGTATGTAATATCTTGGTATCAGAAGAGTACTATGGAGGCTTTCTTTATTTTTCTAAATAAAGTTAATTATAGTAGCAATAACACAAAATTATATTTCTTCATCCCTGCCTATAAAATGTTCTGTTTTCATGCAGTCAATAAGCACCCGGAGCACTCTTCTATTATACAATAATATAGTGGGTGGGACAGGGATCTCTCGGCAACCTCCTCAGCCTCCCTTCATTAAAAAGGAGTGATTTAATGCCAGGACAACAAGTCGGTTCCATCAGAAAATTCATCTGTGGTGGGGGAAATGCAGTCAAATAGTCAATCTGGTATCACTGGGTCTTATTACTTTGGAGATCCTGTGGCTAAATCAGTCATAGATAATTCTGGGCAGAACTGTGAAATTAGTAGGATTCGTTTCTCTATCTTGTCATTATTATTTGCCTTCCCTTTTAAAATATCTTCCCCAAGCAAAGGTTCTCTCTGTCCATCTCTCTCTCTTCTCCCTCTTAGTTTATCCAGGTCACCCACCTCTGCTCAACCCTATTATTCTTTCTGTGTGTTTGCTCAACACAGCAACCACTGATTTGCTTGCAATTCTGCAATTTGGGCTGGCATCAGTTGGGTGATACATCTGTTGGTTTTCTCTGGAGTCACTCATGTGACTGTTGGCATCTGGACCCTTGCCAACTGGATACTAGAAGGTCGTCTCACTCACATGTCTACTGGTTAGCTGAGGCTCTTGGCTGAGGAGCTTAGTTTTCTTCCATGTGGCCCCATGAGCAACACAGACTCAACTGCTAACACGGTGGTAGGAATACTCCAGAGGGCAAGCTACAATAACAGAGTACTTAGGCCTCTGCTTGTGTCCTATTTACACGAAATTCACAGTGGCCAAAGAAGTCATGTACTCAACCCAGAGTTAATAGGCAAGGACTACACAACGTGGAGGGCATGGTCATTGGTGGACATCAATTTCACGGCTGCCTATGCTGCCCCAGTACAAACAGAACCACAGTCTGCATTGCACATTTTTGATGCTGGTTCCATATACTTTCAGCAGCTCATGTGAGTTCCTGACTATTAAAAAAAAGCCCAATTCCTGGAAAGTTGAATGTTGAGAAGATGTACGTGGCCATGTCTGCCCCTCATGCAAAAGAAATGCTTCACCAGTTATTCTCAATAGCTTTGTCTTAGAAAAACCTCTTCTTCCTTGCTTATTCCTACTTCTGCTGCCAAGTGCTTTGATTTATAGAACAAGTGCTCTGTGTGTGAGATCCTAGAGATAAATCTCTAAATGAGGAAGTCAGAGTTCTGCCTTCACCAAGTGAGAAGTTCCGGCATTCAAGGACTAATCCAAACGTGATGGTTTGGATGAAATGGTGAGAACGACAAAGAAAGTCAGGGCAGGGGTATCCATGCTGACCTGCTGGATAAGAGAATAAAAGTCTGGAGTAGAAGTGGAAATGGGCCAAGCCAAGAAGAGTTAGAGTGGTTGGGGGATCCCATTCTAAGTACAACAAAAGCTTGTAATGGAAGAAAAAAAAGGGCACCAGGGGGTTTGTGATATCCAAGGTAAGCATATTTGGAAAGGCTGAAGAGAGAAGAGCAGGAGCAAAGCTGTGAAAGGCAGTGTATAGAAGGAACGGATGCTTGTTCTGACAGAAGAGTCCTGTGCCCCTGAGCTCTCATACCGTCTGTCCAGCCAGAGTGCTTTATCTCAGCTGTCTCTTCTCCTACCTGCTTCCAAATGCTTAAAGACTGTTCTTACCTCTCATATGCTTCTTTCCCATGTAGTTATGCAGGGTTTTCATTTAAATAATATATTACTCACTAGCATTTTTCCCCCCAGGAGGGAAACAAACACAGAGAAGCAAGAAAATAGGGAGCAGTTGCATTTGTTACTCATGGATGCTAAGGGAGAGACAGATGGGATGCTAGAGGACAGGAGACCCAAGGCAAATCTTGATTCAAAGTTATGTGCTGTTCAGAGCACAGACCTACAGCTTGGAGGGGTCCTGGTTTGGGGTTAACTGTGTGCACTCAGTGTGAGGAACATGTGTGAGGAGCATGAACCCTATTCTAGACAGTGCTAAGGAAAACCCTCCATGGTGAACTCTGATTAGAGAATAAAATAATTAGAAAATATTACCCAATGTGTACAAACTTCCTCACATTGTGTCAAAATGATCATTACCAAGCATATATGAAAATGCTTTTCTGTTCTTAATTTCTTGCGTAATAAAAATGTAAAACATGGAAATGGTTATCTTTTTGTAAGTAAACTAGTAAAATCCACTCCTAAGTGAAAAGTGTAGTTGATGATAGAAATAAGTAATGATATTGTGAGTATATGATTGGACGATGATATCAACCGAGTGCTGTAGGCAATTTGACTTTCATCCCCAGTCATAAAGACTAAAGTTTGTTATAACAATAACAACAACGACAACAAAAATCTCAAACAGACATTGGATGTCTGACCAAAAGACTACTGAATGAAGAAAGTACACAGGACAGCAAAGGGGCTGAGAGAGCGAGTGTGTCAATACACATACATAGTAGCTAGCTGGAAAACCAAAACACCCTAAACTTGGTAAACGTGAATATTTTGGTCCCCAAAGAAGAGTTGGTTATTTTTTAAGATGGGTGAAATATTACTTCCTTTCTCTCTCTCATTTATTGAAAGACTATTTGTATTGAAAGTTTGATTTGGTTAAGTTATCATGAGTGTTTATACACTGCTGCTTAATGTTTATTTTCCATTTTGAATTTCAAAAATTAAGAGGACTCATTAGTTCTGAAGTAATCTTCAGGCCTTTAAAGTACTCTCACCAGCCATAATAAAGCAAAATCCATTTTGACACATAAACACGGAATAAATACTTTAGTTCAGCAATGGTTGCTTCGATGTAGCCATTCTCTCACTTGGAATTAATTTTTAACATCAAAGCATCTTAGAAGTTGGCCTCTACCGTGTTCCTTTCCCTGCTATTTTAGGTGGGATCATAAAACAACCTTTTTCCAAATTCTACCACTGAGTGAGTCTATTTGGCTGAAATACAGGATGAAAAATTTCTATTTAGACGTTGCCTTTGACTTCGCATCCTTCTGTTATCTACTGTACATAGATTTTTACAGGTTTTCTTGTTAAAATCACTAACGTGTTGGAGAAAGAAGATTTCATAGTAGAAAAAATAAAGAGTAACAGGATTTTAAAATGTTTGTATTGGAGTATAACACACTAACAGAAAAGTACCTAAATCATAACTGTATAGATCAGTGAATTTTCAAAGACATATTCATGTAACCAGGACCGACATCAAGAAATGGAAGCCTCCACCTGCCTGGTCATTATATACTCCCAAAGCAGTGGTTACCTCGAGCTCTAACACCACAGAATAGTTTTATCTGTGTTTGAACTTTATGGAAATGTAGTGATATGATATATATTTATCATGTTGATATTTATATTGTAGTGTATATATTTATGCTTCTCCCAAGAGTAATTATTATTTCAACTATTAATGCCACAGATTAATTTTGTGTGTTTTTGAACTTTATTGAACTAGAACCATATAGTACATGAGTGTCTGATTTCTTTCACTTGACATATTATGAATCTAGATTTACTTTTATGAAAAAAACATAATGTTTATGAAACCAGGTTATTCTGTGCATTCATCCTCATCAACATATCCCTTATATAAATATACTGCAATACGTATGTCCCATTTTATGACTAATGGAGATAGATATAGATATAGATTTAGTTTATATATATATATATATATATATATATATATATATATATTTAGTTTTGGTTCATTATTTAGGAATGGTTTAGGAAAATGCAAATCAAAAGTACCATGAGATACCACCTCTTACTCAGTAGGATGGCTGCTATCAAACACACACATACACACACACCCCCAAACAGAAAATAACATGGAAAGAATGTGGAGAATTGGAATCCTTGTGCATTACTGGCGGGACTGTAAAATGGTGTAGCCACTGTGGAAAAGAGCATACTAGGTTCTTAAAATATTAAAAAATAGAATTACCATATGATCTAGTAATTCCACTTCTGGGTATATACTCAAAAGAACTGAAAGCAGGATGTTGAAGAAATACACACACACACACACACACACACACACACACACTGGATATTATTCAATATGAAAAAGGGGAAGAAAATTCTGACATATGATACAGCATGGATGAACCTTGAGAATATTATGCTAAGTGAAATAAATCAATCATAAAAAGACAACTACTGTACGATTCTACCTATGTGAGGTACTTAGAGTGGTCAAAATCATAGAGAGAAAATAGAATGGTTGTCTCCAGGGGAGAAAGGAATGGGGAATTATTGCTTAATGGGCATAGAGCTTCAGTTTTATAAATTACATCTGACCCAAAGTAAATAGAAACTACTCCAGTTATCATTTCCTTTTATATGTGAAGACTCGATTTCAATGCTCACAATTCAACTTTTTTTAGTCATGGAGATAAATATTAGGTGATATGCAATAATCACCAATGTTGTCTGGCTGCAAACTTCAGAGAAACATTCATTAATATTTTCAGAAAAAGAAAAAGAAAAAGAAAGGAAGAAAGGATGGAAGGAAAAAGGAAGGGAGGGAGGGAGGGAGGAAGAGAGTTAAAGTTTTAAATTATTAAAGTACCATAAATCACTAATTAGAAAACTCACAGTTTTTCATATTTTAGCATTTCTTCATTAAAATAAATCTCACAACTAGTGTGTCTTAACAACAATCACTGCTGTTCAGGTGGTATGGTTTACATTGACTAAGACGGTTGGTTCTCTGTGATGTGGATAATGGCAACTCCTTGATATTTCAATTAACAAACAATTACAGAACAAATGACAAACTCATATATGACCTTGGAAGTTCTCTGAAACTCCTCCTATCAGATCTTTCCGTAAGAGCAAGAAAGTACTAACATCAAAATTTGCCAAGTGTGTGTCACTCGGTTGGAAGGGAATACCAGAGACAATGGCAGAATATTCTTTTAAGGAATTCCACATCTCCAAAGTTTTTGATAGTGCAGCATGGTATTTCAGGGTTAAGAACAAACTTCAGCAACTCTGTCAAAAAGAGTCAAAAAGAGATTCTCAAGGGTTTGACTTAGAGTAAGGAGTATTTTAGAGAAACTATAATAAATTTACTTTACTTATATTCTCATATCAAAAATTATACAGATTTTGGCATGATAAATAGTAAAATGTCTAAACATGTCTGAAAGTATGCTTCAAAAGTATAAAATAAAACAGTGATAAGATGGTATCTTATAATAGTTTAACCGGTAACAATTTTGTTTTGTAATGGCATACAGGGTAAGGATGAGCCTTAAGATCGATGACATCATAGATTCGATGAAATATGACATAATAAAATATACTTCTGCTTAGAATAACTCATGAGGAGATATGCATAAAAAGAGGAAATATGACAAAATATTGATATATGTATATATACATATGCTTACAAATTACAATAATTAGTAACTTCTTATTTTCAGAAAAATTATAGTGTCACATTCATTTACCACTAAGTAAATAGTTTGATTATTATTTTAGAAAATGAGAGCCACAAAAAAGCTTGGATTGGTCTTATTTTACAAGTTGCTATTCGAATATGCTATATTTTAAAAAATTCTTTATCATCTTCAAATTGTTTTTGGTACATATTAGAAGAGAATTCTATCTGGAGAAAAACATAAATCTTGTAACTATGTCATTTTATGTAAACATGTTAAATATTTTATTCTGTTTTGTATCTTCTGGCGATAGATACAAGTTATATTAGCAAAAGAAGATTTAAATAAATCTTCTGTCATTAGGTTAAGCCCCACGAAACTGAAAGAAACTATTTTCATGTTTTTCATGTTTTTTATGACCCTTGTGTGCAATAAGATGCCTGTTTCCAAGCAGCAGGGTTAAACAGAATAAGAGTAATTATTATTGACACATAATGTAATTACCAATAATGTATTGGGTTCAAATGAAGAGGAGCATTTTAATCTTCCCATGAAGCGATTGATGTGTTTAGCTCCCATTTGTGTTAATGGCAAGTATTCCCATGAATCTCAGTGTCAGCAGAAGACAAATATACTCTAAAGAATCCTCATCAGAAATTCAAGCTGTTTTATTCAGCAGAAAGAAGAGCAGAGCTCCCCGAGAAAGATCTATTTTTTTAAATGAAAAGAGATTTCTACTCCATAGAGCATAACCAAAGACTCCCTGCCCTTCCAAACATTTCCAGAGCACTGTTTTCTCCTAAAAAGGATCCTTTCAGGCTTCCTGTTACATGAAGTGAAATTTCCCTCTGAAAAAGTAAATCGTTTGAGCAGAATTATTGCCAAAAATGTGCTTTTTGAAGATTCCAGAAAAATGGAATCTTTTGTGTATAAAACTGGAGATAGGAAAAGAGAATTATCTCTACTCCATGAAAATAGTCTCTTTTTCCCTCTAAGTTTTCAGCTGTAAATGAAAGAATAATTATTTTCCTAATTGATACAAAGATGTGAGAACATAAGCACTAGAATAAAAATGGAGCTTTCTAGATATCCTTCTTGGCATAATTTTTATGAAATCAAAATTTCACTCAAGTTATTTTCTATCTTAAGAGCAATAAAACATCAATAGTTTTTTTTCTTCTTTTTTAATATTTATTTGACACAGAGAGAGAGATCACAAGTAGGCAGAGAGGCAGGCAGAGAGAGAGGAGGAGGCAGGCTCCCTGCTGAGCAGAGAGCCGGATGTGAGGCTTGATCCCAGGACCCTGAGATCATGACCTGAGCCGAAGGCCGAGGCTTTAACCCACTGAGCCACCCAGGTGCCCCACATCAATAATTTTCTTAAGCCCTATCCAAACTGACTTAATGACTAACTCAAGCACATATTTAAAATAAAAGTGCTTGATTCATTTTAATTAGTTACTATGGCTTGAATGACCTTCAAAGTAACAACAACAACAACCACCCTTCCTACTTTGAGATCCTCCCGGGAACCATTTTATGAATAGATTAAAATTATGTATAACGAGCATGTTGTTTCCCTGTGAGTAAAACAATGCTTCTAAAGTATCCCCAAAGATTGGTAAAATACGTTGTGGCATAGTTAAACAACAAAATACTGAAGAACATGTTATAAGAGAATATTTAAATATCTTGGGAAAATATGTATGCCTTGATTACAGACGTGAAGAGTACAAATTAATACGTAAAATGAGATTTGTTTCAATGTGTAGCATCAAGTATAAGAGTTTTTGTAATTAACTCCAGAAAAATTG
The DNA here is from genome assembly GCA_002007465.1 of Ailurus styani. Taxonomy (NCBI): domain Eukaryota; kingdom Metazoa; phylum Chordata; class Mammalia; order Carnivora; family Ailuridae; genus Ailurus; species Ailurus styani. Next base: position 3,018,321 of record LNAC01000173.1, read on the forward strand.
GGGAGAAATTTGAAATACACTCAACTATTAAAAGAGCCTAGGTATTGGGAGCTCCCTTTCATCTGCTGTGTGGGATGCTGCCCAAGCCATGAATTGCTGAAAAAAAGAATAAAGCCAATTAGATCTTAAAAAAAAAAAAAGAAAAAGAAAAAGAGCCTATGGTGGACTGGTGGATTACAGGTGATTTTTTTTTTTTGGTCTATGTGCCTTTCCATATTGCTCAAACCTCATACATTTAAGAAGCTGCTACTGTCATCATCTAAAGAATGCCTTAAAATAACCTAGTGCAGGTGAAATACGTGTTTGTAGTACATATTTACATATGTAATATAGTTTGTTAGCATAGTTTTGTCAGATATAGTACAAAAATGAATTTTATATGCAGTAATCCCCCTCTAAATGATCACGTTTCAATTAGCAATCCTCAGTGTTGCAGTATAATTGCTTCCCTTTTGAATTAAAAATTTCCCAGATAATATCAGATAACATAATTATCTTATATAACACTAGATACAAGAATCCCCAAATATTTTGAGAGAAGTATAAACACAGCTCTTCAAACTATGGGAAATAGGCCATGCTGCTCACTTGTTTATTAAGCAGTGCAAATGGAAGGACAGAGAATTAACTGATTTCCTCTAAGGTTAGATAGTGAATTTTACTTGCAAGCATATCTTGTTTGCCTTCCATTTGAGAGATGTTTCAAGTTGGTTAGTGAAACTACAATATCGATATAACAGCCTCTATTGCAAAGCTTGCTGAATCCTATTTTTAAATACTTAAGCTACGTGTCTTTATTAACTTGGCCAGTCTGTTCTGAGAGCATGATACAAGAGACCACATAAAAATGTAATCATTAGAAAATACTTTCTAAGCTTGAGCTGGCCAGAAAATTTCATTATTTAAAATAGGAAATGTTATACTTTTGGAATAATTTGTTAAGCGTTTCTTTGGAAGACATAGGGAAGCAAAACTATAAACTTACACTTGCAGTGTCAATCCACCAGTGGCAAATCTTCTCACCTAAGAAAAAAGAAAGATTGAGGGTTTAGAGGGTAAAGTTATATCTCAATGCAATTACATGGTATCAAAGAAATGTGGGAACATAAAATTTTTAAGTGGCTCTAATAATGTTACATGAACAATAACATGTAAGCGAAATCAGTAATTTTTCCAAAGAAACAACTATAGTTCTCAATCATTTCAAGGTGTGGTGAGAAGAAAAATTTTACACAAATCCAAGCCCATTAATTATGATGTTGGGACAAGGGCAGAGTTGTGCAGGAAATTTCATAAAACTATGGAACTTATCTAAAAGACCTTCAGATGAATTTTAGATGTAACGTGATATTGTGGAAAAAACACTAGACTAGAATTGGAAGATGACTCTTTCAGCTACTAATTAGCTAGATAGATCTGCCCTGTCTTTGGACCTCTTACCTGTGAAATAGGACTTAGAAATTCTATTTTCCATTCAAAAATAATGTCACAGTGTGAAATAATTATTGTCCTGTGGTTTCCTACATACAGCTGGGAAGTATTTTTGCCCATATTAGAAACTCTATTTGGGATATATTTTAGATTTTTCTTCCCTTAAAGATCCATTGTGACATACAATGTAAGGTAAAACTAATCTTCAGCTCAATATAAAATGTAAGCTAAAACTATTTTCCATTTGTAGTGCTGTGGGATAGGGGGAGACCAGGCAGTGAACCAATGAATTTCCTACAAGACAGATGTGGTGTCATATCACTTACTGAAAACAATTATTCTTTGGTGCCACAATTTAAAAAGCCCAGGAAATTACTAAACAATTAAAATAAGAAGAAAGCACAGTTATAATATGACAACGGGGGTCAGTATTTTTTCATAAAAGAAAATATCCATTAGTTTTATCAAAACCAGCATGAGTTCTGTTCATTTCAGGTCATGTACTGGTTGCCTTTTACAAACCACAGAACATGTGAGGCTTTGGAAACACAACAGTGATTTTACAGTCAAATAAAGAGGAAGACATCAAGTTACACAAGGTCCATTGACTGTGTGTATTTATCTTTTCTCTCCATCAAAGCACCTCTAAAATGGACAAAGAAAATGTGATTGAAGGCAATTATAGATGAGAAATTTGAATACATTTTACAGGAAGAATTCAGATAGAGGAGGGGCACCTGTGTGACTTGGTTGAGCATACAACTCTTGGTTTCAGCTCAGGTCATGGTCTCAGGGTCATGAGATCCATCCAGCCCCATGTCAGGCTCTGTACTCAGTGGGGAGTCTGCTTGAGATTCTCTCTCTCCTTCTCCCTTTGCCCCCCCCAAAATAAATAAAATATTTTTTTTAAAAAGAAGTCAGATAGAGGAGGTGTAACTGACTGCACACAGAACACATGCTGTAGGCCCTGCAGAGGGTACACTAGTGAGAAGTAGCAAAGTTCCAGACTGAGGACCTCAGACAGTGGAGGTCAGGGATGAACGCCAACGATAAAAACAGGAAGATGCAGATAACATCCACACAGTAGTGAGCCAAACTTCTCTAAGTGGGGAACCTGCAGAAATCCAGGGATAATGCCACACATGCATACAAAAATACCACAGACAGTGAACATATTACCCTTTGATTTCCCCCAAGAAAGCCTTCCTATACGGGCAGTGCATGTCTGATCACCGTAAGGTGAAATGACCAGTCTATAAGGTTGGTCCCTACACTGAGTTTCAATCAGTTTTCCAGGAGTCTTCTTCTTATACAGGCATAGACAGCCCCAGGCCATCAGGCTTTTGAAGAAGCTTCTATAATAAAAGAGAGAAGTGAGACCAAACAAATGAAAAAACCAAACAAGTTTTGTAGGAAAAAAAATAGTTCAGGAAACAGACCAAAATCTTTGAAAGTATTTAATTAGTACTTCAGATAAGCAAAGATAATATATCCCTGAAATTAGAGTAAAAAGGGAATAATTAGAGGACAAAAAGAGAAATATTAAAATTTTAAAGGATAAAAAATTTAAAAGAAGAATTCAAGAGGTTCAAAACATTGGAAAGACAGAACTCAGGGAAGTGTATGAGAGTAATATTTAACAGAGATAAATCCTTAACTACAAGAAAAGAAATTGAGGAGAAACTATCTGAATTTTGTAAATGAAGAAATGTCAGCCTATGCATATTATTTAAAATCAGCAAAAGAATTGAATACACTGCCCCTGGGTGCCAGACCTCAAGATTAGGAAGAATGGAGAAGGAAACCACTATTAGTATTTTTATAAGAAACATTTAGTACTCTAAAAACATACTTGCACTATTAAACAAAAGTGAACTTTCAATAAAATAAGCAAACTTTTTTTGAATGTATTAATATAATGACCATAAATTGGTGATTTAAAAATTGTGGAACATACATCAAAAAAAAAAAAAAAAAGAACAGAAGAATATTCTAAGGATCTGGAAATTTCTGTAGTGGTAGAAGAGCAATTATTGAAAAAAGACAGTGACAGAACAATTTATGTCCTAGTTCCTGTACTCCTCTGTTAGGAGGGAAGCAGGCATTCCTTCCACTTGCACCAACATCTCACTCTGATGTAAAATGTTCTCTACCCCGACTTCATCATTAATGTCTCTAATTGACAAAATGACATAATTCATTCAGATTTGTTCTAGCTTCTGCACTTTTACAGCTGACTGTCTACTGGACATCTTTACTTGGATGTCGCCAAGACATCTCAGAATCATCATGTCCAAAACTGAACTCATGATATTCATCTCCGCCCTCCACCCATGTGTTCCTCAAACATTTCTCTTCTAGTGAATGGCACCTCCAACCACACTGCAGAGCTAGCCAAAAACTGGGGGACTCTCTTGGTCAACTCATTCTCCCTTTCTCCCCATAACCTGTCACCAAGACCAGTTGATTTTCCCTTTAAATAACTCCTCAAAGGCTCTCTCCTTCCCATGTATGCTAGCCCTGCCTTATTTCAAGCATGGCCAAATACAAAAACTAAGTAGTTTATTTAATGGAAAAACATTGACTAGAACAAGGATAATGGAGAAGGAGGTTGATTAGTTCATTTGGAAGTTAGAAGAAACTTGGACTCACCATCGACGAGAGGTTACCATGTTTTATATTAAGTCAGAAGCAACTATGTGTTTTGGAAGCATTTCTTACACATATTCTTCAAATTGTTTCCAGGACCTTCAGCCATATGTTTCCTCAGCTATTGTTTCATGTTACTGAAATGTTTATAATATACTGGAAGTTATTGTAAGAAAGCAAGGGAGTCCTATAATCAGATATATATTTTGGATGGTAATAGTGATGATGGAAAATAGAATAAATACCAATTTCTGAAATGTTATAATGTATTTATTTAGTTCTTGACTCTGTAGGTAGAAGGAAATTAGCTTTCCAAAAGTAAATCTTGTCATTTCCCATTTTTTTTTTAAGGTGGGAGATTCTTTCTCTGCAATAGAGAGATTCAATGCTCCCAGGCTGAATCGCCAGAATAACTCATTTTCATGGAAATTTCTGAGTCTCCAAAGGAAGGTTTCTAACGTAGTCCAATGAGTACACTCTCAAGTAGTTCTACTTGCCCAAGATTAAAATATGGCAGAACAGAAGAACAAAAGTTCTTGGGAAGATTGTCACTTTCACTGACTATCTTCTCTTCCATGCAATCTACTCCCCAAGAACTGAAAAGCAGAATTCATAGTAGCGGCAGGATGAAAAGACAGCTCAAAGGAGGGGGAGAAAATCAATGGGAAAAAAATCAATGTGAAAGTTGTGAAAGCTATACCAATTAGCTCTCTAATATATGGCCTTTTGAAGTGCCAAAGAGCATTTCTAAGTGCTACTTTTTATTTTTATTTGAATAGACTCACTGCTAATGGTACGGAAGCAATCATGTGAAACCAAAAAGACTAAACCCTAAAAAGAGCCTTCAGAAGCTAAAGGAGTATTTATAGTCTATACGATGGGTCCTTTATATTCACACCCAGTTTTTCTTGCTTCCTGTGAATTACCTTTCAATATATGTTGACATATGACTCTCACAGTGTGTTTTAATCTCTTGAATAGGGCAAAAGAACAAAACAGATACCATAATTTGTAACTTTTCCTGATATGTTGGAATACATTCATATTCTCTTACTCAAACATTATCACTAAGGTGTTTAAATTCCCAAAAAGAGTACTTTGGGTACATAGAAATAATAAGAATGGACGCTTTATTATTATCATTATTTAATCTCATTGGGTTCTCTGATTTCTGATGAAGACTATAATGAAAATACTGGAGGAATTTCTAATGAAGATTCTAATGAAAATATTGAGGGAGAGTGCTCCTTACTCAGTGTAAAGCATTTATTTCCCCGACTAAACCCTTACAGAGGAGAGAATATGGTGAAACAAAGTGAAAAAAAAAATCCTTGGGATAATAAATCATGCTCAGTTTTTAAGTAACACCAGCACTTATTTAGACAGTTCTTATCATAACCCAATACCGTTCTAAACACTTGTTAGCTCATTAGTTCCCCTAATCCTCACAACTACCCCATAAAGCAGGAGTATCATTATGATCCCCATTTACAGATGAGAAAACAGAGCCACAGGAAGAGTAAATAATTTGCCCAGAGTCCCATGAGCAAGTGATAGAGTGGTGTTTCCTCCCAAGCTGCTTGGTGCTATGCTCTTAAACACTCAGTTGATTTTCAGTAAAACATCCTTTGGTGGCTAAAAGTCATAGGACTTTATTTAGGGTAGAAGCATTAAAGCAGCATGCTGACAGCAACTTGGTTCAAAAGTCTTTGGATTCAAGATCATTAAATGAGAATTAATAGAAATGATCAAAATCCAAAAATCCTCTTTCACTATTTATCCCTGTATCACAGAAGTGACAGGCATACAGCAGGCATTAACTATCTGTTATTAAAGATATTATCTGAATTAATTAAATAGGGAAGCCCAGCTAGCCTATCATAAATATAATAAAGGATATTGTATCCCTCTCCAACTCTCTTCCACTGTGTCTGAGACTGAATAGAGTTACAGCTTACCTGGAAGGAAATATGTATATATATTATATAAATATATTTAAATAAATAAATATGATATAAATATATATAATTATATATTTTATAAAGTGGTCAGGCTTAGAGGAGACTGTTAGCTAACACCCATGATTACAGATGGTAGTATTGTCTTTTTTTTTTCTTGAAAGGGGATGTTCACTGTTTTAGAGATATTCTTTACAGTTAAGAAGATAACTTTCTCTTGTTTATTAAAGAGTTTTATTATGAAAGGAGGATTCATTTTATCAAGTTACCTCTCAGTATCTATCAAAATAAATCACTTGACTCTAAATTTATCCCTGTTATGGTAATAAAAATAATAATTAATAACAATGTATTTCTGAATGCAAAGTAATCCTTGCATTCTTAATAAACTCTCCTGTGTAAGGTTATCTCAGTCTGATGGATTCCATTTGCTAGTATTTTATTTAGGATATCTGCATCTATGGTAATATTTTTCTTTGCTTGACAACAATATGAATAGCACCAGGATCATTTTTCTTTGACAATAGAACTTTTATCTAAGGCGACCCTTGATTAGTGTGTCTTGGGAGTAGTTGTTTGATCGTCATAGTTATGGCTCTATTTCATTTCTTAATGTCCTTGAAAAATAGTGGTAATTCATATTTTCATAGAAAATTTTCTAGTTTTTCTATATTTTGAAATATATAAGTGTTTTACAGTAGTGTTCCCTCCATTTAAAAAATCTTTCTCCTATTCCTTGAAAATAATGCATTTTCTTTGAATTTATTTTGGCATTTCCTATCATGCACTTCCCTTTTTAAAATGTATTAGGGTTTTGGATTTTTTTTTTAAAAAAAACTTCGTTTATTATCATTTTAGAGAGAGACAGATACAGAGAAGGTAAGCTTGGGGAGGGGTAGAAGGAAAGAGAGAAATCCAAGCAAGCTCCACACTGAATGTGGAACCCGACATGGGGCTTGATCTCACAACCCTGAGATCACGACCTGAGAAGAAATCAAGAGTTGGACACTTAAATGACTGACCCACCCATATGACCCTAGGGTTTTGGATATTTTAATGTCCATTTGAGAGCACCAGCGCTTGCTTCATTTATCAATGTTATCTCTTTATTTTCCTTTCTAATTTTTTTTTAAGATTTTTATTTATTTCACACAGAGAGAGAAATCACAAGTAAGCTGAGAGTCAGGCAGAGAGAGAGGAGGAAGCAGGCTCCCCGCTGAGCAGAGAGCCCGATGCAGGCCTCGATCCCAGGACCCTGAGATCATGACCTGAGCCGAAGGCAGAGGCTTTAACCCACTGAGCCACCCAGCTGCCCTTTCCTTTCTAATTTCTGCTTGTTATCCATATCTTCTGTTTTCTTTTTTGAAAAAATGTTCTTAATTCTTAAATTCATTATTTAGTTTCATAAATCATTTCAATAATAGAAGCTTTTAAAGATTTAAATTTTCCTTTGAGAACAGCTAGATTATATCACAACTTTTGACATTTTATTATATTACATTTCACATTTTCTTAGTTTATGGTTTATTTTGACATAATAATCTTTAAAAGAGCATATTAATTTTCTCAAGTGTTTAGATTTTCGAGATGATCCTTTTGCTTTTAATTTCTACTGTTGTTGAGTTGTGGTTAGAGAACATGTCTTTTTAAATTTCTGCATTAGAGAATGAGTTCAAGTCATACTCTGCCTATGTATTTGTATATGTGGAAGTATATAGTACATCATCATATATTTTTATAGGTTACCCACACACAGTTCATGTACTTTGTTTCTTCTTATGGTAAAGTGGTTGAATATATACATATATTCATATGTATATATGAATATACATGAATATATTCATATATTCATATTCATACATATATATATGTATTTTTCACATATCATCTTGATGACATTATCTAGATACTTTATATCAGTTAACACTCTGAATCTCAGAGTACTGTAGGTGGTGGGTACTCTTTTGTAGAAGATACATAAAACATACTCATAAAATATTATATACAAATTCAAACAATTCTTGGTCCTTCTGAAAGAAAATCATGGATTCCTTCATGTCCACTGCCCATTATTAAGAACCTCTGCTCTGGGGTGCCTGGGTGGCTCAGTGGGTTAAAGCCTCTGCTTTCGGCTCAGGTCATGATCTCAGGGTCCTGGGATCGAGGCCCGCATCGGGCTCTCTGCTCAGCGGGGAGCCTGCTTCCTCCTCTCTCTCTGCCTGCCTCTCTGCCTCCTTGTGATCTCTCTCCCTCTGTGAAATAAATAAATAAAATCTTAAAAAAAAAAGAACCTCTGCTCTGTAACTTAATTATTTATATGATATCTGTTTTAAGCAGTAAAATCCAGAAAAAATACATTAAAATTTCCTATTATGATACAGAGTTATCAGACCCCTTTTGTACTTCTACTAATTTGGGCTTATATACATGGATACTACATGGACATTGCATGAAGATTGGTATATTGTGCCTTCTCTAGCCCTAGCACCTGATGTCAATATACAACATCCCTTTCCTTCTGTTTAGAATTATCTTGACCCATCTATTTGTGTTTTTATGTTGCTCATTTTCTCTAATTTAATGAATTTGAATAGTGTTTTACTTGAGTTTGTTGCAAATTTTATGTATAATCATAGTGTGCAAATTTATCTGCTCATTTCCAATATGTAAGTCTGATCTCTGTATTTTAATCTCATTGCACTGAATTGTTTATGTAATATTAAATAATGATAAAACTGGATATCTTTAATTGTTCTGATTTTAATGGATTTATCTTATTTACTATAAATTTAATGATAACTCTCGCTCTGAAATAGGTATTCTTTATTCTGTTAAAATTACTAGTATACATTTAGAGTAGTTAATTAGCCTTTCCTATCAATTTTTCTTTACTTCTCTCTCTCTTTTTTAAATTCTCAATTCTGATTGAGTGCATTACTGCAGTTTGACTTTTTGATTTATAGAAAAAGAAGCTCTTGTCTTTCTCTTCCTCTGACCTCTTTCTTCAAATATCCAACCACCACTGCTACTAACTAGAAACAAAACCGATTTAATGCACTTCCATTATCAGCGATTTCTGCTTCCCTCAATTCTACATGAATCATGGTACATCGATACACTATTCAGAAACAACACTGCAGTGGACATTATTGATATTACATATGAATGAGGGAGTGATTCGATTGAGAGCATGGGTTATGCTTGAGAACCCACAAAACTCTTCCTGATGCAGCACATGAGAAAACAATAGAGTGTCTGGATAGTTCCCAAAGATGCTGAGTAATTTTCCCTGCCTAGCAAAATAGCCTTTGTTTACCCTGCTCTTAATAAACTCCTCTGTATGAAAGGCACATCAAATTGGGGGAATGCATGAAGCAGATAATGAAATCTCCAGGTGTGTGAGTCTGAAGGCTATTCTTTATGTCATTGCTTGTTTTGAATGTAGTCATCTATGTTTTAAATGTGCAAGACAAAATTATCATTTAGGAGACCTAGTTTTAAGAAAAACTAATTTCTTTAGGCATATAGTGAAGTTGTCCTTATTAACAATGTGGAATGTGACCAGTGCTACTTTTAAACGTATGGCTTATAGCCTTTCCAGATAAAGGAATAACATCCAATATGGAATTTGTTGTAAAAGGATAATTATTAGATTACAAGCTTTTTGCTGGTAAAGACTTAAGGAGTATAATTTCTTTTTATCATAACGCTTTTCATTTTGTAGAAAATCAATTTGTAATTATTGACTTATTTCTCCTCTTTTTGCTTAATACTAATGTATTCTAGAGGCAATAAATGATTTTTAAGCACTCTTTGGCTTATCTTTGGTGTCCTAGAATTTTTTGGTGCCCTTATACAGGTCAGCAATAAAATATAAAGGAATATTGCAATTTGAAAGGCTTACAGAGTTAATGTTGAGTTCATTGTTATATAGTTACTTGAAAGCATGTGGTATATAATAATACTTTTTTATTTTTTGAATGACTGGTGTATTTGTCTCAGAGAACAAAATATCCTGAGAAGATTCCTGCCCCCTCCCATTGATTCCTTCCGAGATGGAAAGCCAAGGTTGCTTACAGAGTAGGCAAGAGAGCAGCCAACCCACTGAGCGCTGAGGGTTTTAAAAGCAGGATGCAAACAGGTATTTGAGCTGCATTACTCTAAAATTTATTAGCTATGGGAAAGAATCAATGAAAATTTAGGGCTTTATTTTAAATTTTTTCCAGCTTAGGTTGTAACGGACTCTGAACAGATCCTGTAATAGCTTGTCCTGCTGTTCCACAAGGTGTTTGAGCATTAATACAATGGGTAAAAGGGATTTTTACAGCAATATCACAACATGGGAAGACAGTCTATCCACGTGCAGACAAGTAGGTCCAAGTTTTAAGAGTTAACATTTGAGGACAAAAATTCCCAGTGTTGTCCAATTGTCCATCACCCTCATAAACTCAGTCCTCTTTTGTATTTTTCAGTTCAGTTCCTTGCAACATGTAAAGGAAGGGAAGCAGGAATTGCAGAGATGGAGTTTTTTTTTTTTAATTTTTAATAATTTTTTTAAAGTAAGCTCTTCATTCAACGTGGGACTTGAACTCATGACCTGAGATCAAAAGTCACATGTTCTACCAACTAAGCCAGCCAGGTGCCCCCAGAGTTGACGTTTGAATCCAGGCCTGTTTGATGCTAAGGCTGTGACTTCATGCTGCACAGAGAAACTATCACTGTATCCCATTTATTAATCTGAACAACTTTTTTTTTTCTCCAGGAATTTTTATATTTACTAGAGTTTCTTTTTTTTTTTAAACTGGAATTGATGAAAAATATTTTCCCTCTCCTTTCTTTCTGCCACTATCTAGACTCTGATGAACACAGGAATTAACATAAGTTATCTACCAAGTGTCAGAAAAGAGTGTAAATAACACACAGCTCTGAGTGCCTGCCAGTCAACTTTCAGGAGGCAGACCTCCATTTGGCCATATTTCAGGTTATCTCTGGTGATTGTTTCTTTCATCCTCTGGTAGTAGCAGGTGATGAATGAACCCCACTACTCTCTGGACCAGTACTGAAATGATCAAAATTAAAGCCTTCATCAATACTATTTTTTTCATAAAAATTAATCCTTATAATTATTATTATAGCTATAATGCACCAAATGCCTGTTGGATTGCCAACACTTTACAACACTCATAAAAATACAACCAGAAGAAACTGTTAAAGATTATTTAAAAACACAGTCTTTTTTTTTTTTTTTTTAATACCCGGTTTACAGAGAGGGGACCTGAAGCTCAGAGAGGTCAAACCCCTGTGCAATCACACATCAGTAGTTCATGTTCGACACGAATTCAAGTCCAGATCTGCCTATTGTCACAACATACACACTTTCTCACTTTACTCTGCTGCCCATCAACCAAATAAATAAAATGCAGACACGATGCACAGGGGAGGAAGCTAAGAAGACAGGCAGCCATCTAAACATACAAGTACCTTCCAGTTGCACTTCATGATGTCTCATATGTATAATCTCATTTAATTCTTAGATTCTACAAAAGCTGAGGCCAAGACTGTAAGGAGGGAGGTTGCAGAAAGACAGAGTGAAAGGAAAGTGGTGGCTGTTTTGTAAGGAAGCACTAAGGAAAAGAAAGGTCACATTGCCAGCTGGTGCTATGCTGTCTGTCATCAGGTTTTATAATATGGTGTAAACACTGGGGTCTGTGACACTGAACAAGGAGGGAATAGCTTATTACCTCCCAAAATAGCACAAATGCCAAGCAACTTTAAGTGGCTTAGCCTCGGGAAATTTCTCCATTCTCCAAGAATGTAAGGTCACATTAAATTATTCAGAGATGTAAGGCTTGAGTGTATCAAAAAGTTAAACCTCGGAGCATCATTTTGCTGATGGTTGAGTGAGTACTTGCTGTGCTCTTGAGTTCAGATTTCCTAAAAAGGCCTAATATTAAATCAGTTGTTGAATTATGAAAAAATGAACACAACGTCTTATTAAAGGAAAACTGAACTATACATGTATTAGTGAAAAACCTACTTGGCATATTCCTCTGAATTGAAAATAAAGAAGTTGTCTCCCAGGCAAAGGTTGTCATTCCATAGGGAAGACTTGAAATGAAATTATAAATCCCCAAACAGAGATTTTATTAGAGTGGAAAACCTGACAGAATCATAACCACAGAAGCAGAATAGCAAAGGCTATGATGAGCACTGGATCTCTAAGATTCTTAAACAATTAGGACAATAGAGAGAAGAAAACATTAATTAATAATCTTATGTGTACTCATGGATTTCTCACTAAAATGGTTATATTTTCCCTTTGTAAAATTAATTTTGATAATTCTCCTTGAGAAGCTGTTTGTTAAAAAAAGAAAAGAAAGAAAACTCTGAAGAAAGTTTCTAACTTGAGAAAACTTTTCAATCTAACCAAAGTGCCTGTTTTTCAGAAGAGAACAAACAAACAAACAAACGAAAAAACCTCCCAAACTCGGACTTTAAAAAATCTGTGATATTTCCTTCAAAAAATGAAGGAGGAGGTTGTTTATGCAATATCCATGTCTTCACTTCTATTATCCATTTGCCTCCTAGGTAGGCCTCTTACCTAAGAAAAATGCGCTCAATCCTGAGCAGTGGGATCCTATGTTCTAATACAGTTGTGTCTAGAGACCTGATGTATAAATCAAGTGCAAGGTCAGCCAGAGAGTTGAAGACTGGAAGTTGAGAGTAGAGAACAAAGCCCACTTCAGGTGGCTTCTCCTCCCCACTCAGGAAACCATGAGAAAAATGCTCCCAACCATATTCTTTTTTTTTTTTTTTTTTAAGATTTTATTTATTTGACAGAGAGAGAGATTACAAGTAGGCAGAGAAGCAGGCTCCCTGCTGAGCAGAGAGCCCGATGCGGGCCTCGATCCCAGGACCCTGAGATCATGACCTGAGCCGAAGGCAGAGGCTTTAACCCACTGAGCCACCCAGGCGCCCCCCAACCATATTCTTAACCATATTCTTAAACAATTAGGACAATAGAGAGAAGAAAACATTAATATTCTTATTGAAAACACCATATTCTTAACCATATTTGACTTGTTCAGATTCCATTCCACTCCATTCTCTGTGGGTTAAATGCCTATTCATGTTTCTAAACTCCTGCCGCATGTTGATCTTCAGGGATAATAACAGATAATCACAATGATAAGCCATAAGTCATTTTTTTCTATCATAGAGTTAACTAACAGTTATAAACTTTTTTGGATAAAAAATGGAATCATAATAACAGATATTAATATTATATACAAATACTGTAGTAAAAGATTATATTTCAATACTATATCAGTGGGGGTTCTCCAGAGGAAAAAAATCAATGGAGTGTGAAAGTTTGTGTGTGTGTGTGTGTGTGTGTGTGTGTGTGTGTGTGTGTTTTGAGAGATTTATTTTAAGGAAACAACCTGTGATTATTAGGGCCAGATTTCAGAAATCTGAATCTGTCCGGGAGGCATGCAGGCTGGAATGCCTCAGGTCTTAGTCTTGAGGCACAATTTCTTCTTTTTGGGGAAATTTCAGTTTTTGCCCTTAAGGCATTCTACTGATTGGATGCAGTCTACCTGTATAATTGGGGGCAATCTTGTTTACTTGAAGTCAAATTATTGTAGATTTCAATGACATCTACAAAATACCTTTATAGAAACACCTAGATTAGCTTTGATGAAATAATTGGGTACTATAGACAACACATAAAACTAACCATCAAAAATGAAATGTATAATAACTTTTCCTTGATATATACACACAAAGGAAATGCTAAATATAATAATGTAGTAATTTAAAGAAAGTACAACACATTTAATATTTAAAATTTACTGCACTTAACTTGAAGTTTTAAAACACACAAAAATATTATAGTTGCCTTATCTGATAGTTGATCTTTGTTTCATGAAAAATATTATAGGTGAAGAATTTTTTTTTTCATTTTAGGAATTTATTGATCTAATTGTTAAGGTGAGTTCAAAAGCATCTTTTAATTGATGTCATACAAGCTCATTTCCCTTTTTAAGAATCAATATTATTTTTGCTAAATTAGATTTTATATCAGTTTCTGTGTTCAGAGTATTACACAACACTCATATCTTCTATTTGAGACTCCTCTGTTAAAGTATTTACAAAGAACTCTAGCTTTTAGTGAATAGTCCAACACTTAAAAACTCCAGGAAACATCACTGGATAATATCCAAATGATTTAATATTTGGTCCTTTTAGAAGGGCTAAGGACATATATCGCATTTCCATGTTTAAAGACTTCTTTTACTTCTGACATGGATTATTTCTTAGAACATATCTTATAGGACTTAGATACGTATGCAATTATTCATATTTATTTTATCTGCAAAAATGTCAAACTGTTTGCAACAAGGTCACGTTACACACATGGCAACACCCATCAACAATACTAATTGACTAAATTGTGACCACTTCTCCTTGTTCCTGTTTTGGTTCCTAGATATGTAAGTGTTAACCTTCAGCTTTCCATGTCTGTATGTCCTTCTCTTACTTTTCACATAAGTGAATTCTTTTGAAACTGGGAGCATATTAATTGCTAAGCTTTCATGCCCATGAGAAACTCAAAATATATTTTCTTTTACCTGATTTGTCAACTTTAAAAAAAAAAAACTATTTTTTTTTTTTGGTTCACTTAACTTTTGTTTTGACACCTCTTTTTTTCTGAAATACCTGGGGGGGAGGGGGAGGGGGAGAGGAAGAGCAGACTCCCTGCTGAGCAAGGAAGCCTGATGACAAGGCTAGATCAAGGACCCAGAGATCATGACCTGCCCTGAAGACAGAGACGCTTAACCCACTGAGCCACCCAGGCGCCCCTTGACGCCTCTTTAAAAAAAAATCTTGAGGCAATTTTAAGATTCCCCATTCCCTTCTCTGGGGTGAGGAAATCAGCATTTGTTCAAATATATACGTAAACACATTCCTTACAATAACACAACAATCCTGATTCCTTCCTCCTGTCTCTGTATTATTATCATTCATTTTACTTGTATGTAAGTCAATCTACAAAAAGGCACAAACTTTCAGTTATAAGAGATATAAGTCCTGTGAATCTAATGTATAGCACGGTGAGTATAAAATAATAAGAAAAATAAAAGTTTTTATTTTAACTCCACTTATTTTTTCTTTGATTCTCTTCCTTTCCTTATGTAGCTCCAAGATTCTGACCTATATTAATTTTCTTCTCTCTAAAGAACTTCTTTTCACATCTCAGGCAAAGCAGGTCTACCAGCCACAAATGGTTCACAAACTCGGGAGTGCCTTGGGTAAAATCTGAAACTGGCCTCTTACATGGTGGGCAGGCAGAGACCCAAGAAAGAGGCCGCCACTCCAGACCCTTAGACGGCAGGTTTAACGAACAAGGGAACTTACGAGGCTTGTCTTGGTGGTGGCAAGACCCATAGATCTCCGCACCCACTCCCCAGAATCTGACACATTTATAGAGAGGCCTTAATGGGGTTCCACCACGTATACCGCTCAGATGGCCTCAGTGCTTGCTCGCTCAAGCCTCCATCTTTGAAGACAGCCGGCTGAGGGAATGGGAGGCTGTTTGCTCATTTCAAAGACAGAGGGTGCAGGAGCCTCCAAAAGCCCGGGGCAAACTGGCGGGTTAACCCGCGGCCATGTCCTCTCCATGACCTCCCCCGACACTCCGACCCTCAAGACCACCTCTTACAATCTCACAAGACTCCCTCTTCTGCAATGTGTGCAGCAGGGGCAGTGAGGGGCTTCGCTAGCATGGAGGAGGCTCCTTGGCTGCCCTGGAAACAGATACCACAGCAACAGTGCAGGTTTGTGCAAGAGAAAACACAGATTAAGATGATGATTCTCAAAATAAGGATTTTTTTTTTTCCACCGAGAGCCCACTGATTTACTGAGCCCTCTAGGCTGGGGTTATGCAGAGATTTCATTTGTGTCCTCCTGTGATTTAGTAAAATGAGGATAGGGTGTCAGACTCATCAGGTATGAACACACAAAGGTCTTGTCTCAATAATGATGCAAGTACCTCCTTGGAAGGCAATAGTAATGGCCAAGGCCATTCTGTTTTGGAGGACAGCTTTTCCAATTAGAGACCTTCAGTGTTTGGTAAGGACAGGCATTGCCAGCCACCATTTAAGGATCATTAGTGAATTTTGTAATGGCTTCTATATGTCCTATCACAACCCTCAAGCCAATGGAGGAGGCAAAAATGGCGGCCAAATGATCACACCAGCAGAAAACAGAAGGTGCCCTCTCTCTTGAGGAGAGTAGGGGCGGATTCTCCTCTGCGCCCAGTGAGAACCAAGGGTGTAGTGCCCCAACCACCCAAGTGTCAGCCAAGGCCAAAGATTGTGCCACATGGCCACTGAGTCCCATTTAGGGCCACCCAAGGAATACCTGAGGAGGAGTGATGGATCATTGCCAAACCACCTGCTATCCTTTAATCTGACAGAATGACCACATGGTTCAAATGATCTTCATCCTATATTCCTGACACAATTGGGTTGTTTCTGTTTAAAGTGATTTTTCTGTTTCCAGCACATGGGAGCCCCAGTGCGCAAATGACCATAAACTTTTGGTGAGCCACATGAACTTATCCCAAATCTGAGTGCAGCCACCCAGGGTTCCAATGGTGGTAGTTTTAGGATCTTCCTGATCAGCGGTTGGATGGGCCCGATGTTATCGATCGTGTGTGCCATAGGCCAGTTTTCTGGATCAGTACTGATAATAGCAGATGAATTCAGAGTACTGGTTCTAGGTTGTTTCCCTTAATCTACTGTTCTAGACTTTCCAGTCTCCTCCCTGAAGTGGTGATACCCAGCATGGCATTCTGACAAAGCTAGAGAGGGGCAGCTGTCAATATACCCAACAACAGTCTGCTGGGCACACCAGGGGGCCAACTATAGAAGGTACTTTCATCAAATGCCCACCCTGGGACCAGACACCACAGGAGGAGCAAAAGTCCAAAGTTGAAAAGAGAGTTATTTAGTAGGCACTTGTATGAGAAGACCTTCTCCTTCTATAGGAATTGTATCTGTGGTCTGATCCTTAGATGCTGATGTGGCTGCAGCATTAGAAACTTCACCTGGTTATGCATCCATGCATCTTAGCTGGGGGAGGCAGAACTCAGGCATGAGGAGAGAAGGTGGGGGTGGGATAAGCCAGATCAGGAAGCCTGCATTCTCCTCTCTTGCAATGGTGTGAGTTCCATTCTAAGTATACTGTGTTTCCAGAGGTCCAGCTTGCAGCAGGACAGTGGGATCCTAGTGGAGACTGAGCAGTTCCCCCCCACCCAGGAGTTCGGAAGTAACTCACCCATCCCGGTGGGGCATCCCACTGCAAATCCCAGTAGACTGACATCTTTCCCAGACATGATGGGCCTGGTGTTCTCAGCAGCATAGCATGTTGATCTGATCAGTAGTGAGAGTCTGGCCAATTTCTGTCTTCTATGACTGCCATACCTTTAAGGTGTTGGGTGACTTGGCAGGGTTCCCAATCTGGCATAAGGGGCAATAGACTCTACTGGCTGATCGTTCAAATGTACTGAAGCCTGGACAGGACTTCAGTCTACTTGGCCAAGGTAGTTTTACCTGTTAGTAATTTAACCTGCTGCTTTGATACTTCATTTTTCCTTTCTACCAACCCTGCTGCTTGTGGGTTGCAGGGGAGATGGAATCTCCATTCCATGGCATGCTTTTTTCCCATCTTGCACATCATGACCTGTGAAATGTGACTCCCAATGACTGTTTGATGAGGGTATCCATTCACATTACTTGGTTTCTCTAATCCCTCAGAAGTGACAGCCTGGTGTTCACCTGGGAGGGGAAAGCTTGGGTGAGACCAGAAACAATGTCCACATAAACCAAGCATACACAGAATCAATTTGCCAATCTGTCACCAACTGGAAACTCCCATAGATGGTCTCAGACTCCTCTGGCAGTTGCCTTGGGTATTGTTGAGAACATGGAGGACATGCTGTTGCTGCATTACCCAAGCCTTGTATTTCAAGGGTCATCTGGCAACCTGGCAACACACTATCCTACCCGGGCATGACAGTGGCCAGTTTTCCTATGCACCTAATCTGCTTTTTCTCCTGAAGTTCCGTGGTCGATTACCACAACATTCTCCTCCCCTCTCTCCAACCCTTGGCGTCCTAGTCAGGCTTTGTCACAGCACCTGGACCTTAATCCCCTCAGCCTGCACCCTCTTAGCTTTACCGAACCACATGCTAGGGTCTCCAACTGCTTCTCCTGCTCTCCCAACTGGGGCTTTCCCACCAGGGCTCTGCCAGCCCTGAAGCCAGCAGAATGGTGGATACTGCCCCACCTCCTCTAAGCTTGACTCTTCTTCCACTTTTCTAACTCAAGCTTCAGCCCACCCAATGCTGGGGCAGCCATTTGCCCTATGTTTGCCTCTCTCTTAGGCACAAAGAAGAGTTGTTGATTTTTCAGTCTGTTCCTGTTTTACTTATTGTTAAGATGGAGTGACAACTTCCAAGCTTCTCACCTGTGGTTTCTTCACCCTTTTTTATTAGCATACTAGTTATCTGTTGCCATGTAACAACGTGGCCAAAAAAAGTGCCAGGTAACAAAGCGCCACATTGCCCAAAAACAATGCATCAGGAATTTGGGGGCAGTTGAATTGGTTCTGTCTCAAGGTCCTTCACAAGGACTGCAGTCACAATGTGAGTTAAGGCTGGAGCTATCCGAGGCTTGACTGGAGAAAAGTCCACCTTCAAGCATGCTCGTGGGATTTTTGCCAGTCACGTTGTAAGCAGAGAGCTATGGGAAGAGGATGACATGACAGGTAATGATTCTGGGGAAAGGTGAAGGCAAGGCAGACCAGGTTAGATAAGTATGACAGGTCTTGCTAAGGAGCTTGGTCATTCTCTTCCCGTGGAGCACACTTGGAGGCTCTGAAGCAGGGAGAGCACGGGAAGAACTTAGTCAAAACTGTTCAGAGAAATGGAATGTTAGTGGCTTCGTTGCCTTATAGTGTGAGATCGAAAGGTGTTAATTAGGGGGGCCTGGGTGGCTCAGTCAGTTAAACATCCAGCTCTTGATTTCGGCTCAGGTTCTGATCTCAGGGTTCATGAGATTGAGCCCTATGTTGGGCTCCGTGCTCCGTGTGGAGTCTGCTTGGGGTTCTCTCTCTTCCTCTTCCTCTTCCCCTACCCTCACTCTCACTCACTTTCTCAAATCAATAAGATCTTTTTTAAAAAAGGTGTTAAATAACAGGTATAGCAAAAAGACCCCTTGGTCAAGGTTTACGTCAAGACAGAGGGTTCAACAGAACTCAACTGCCCCTCTGCCTGCAGATCTCAGGAAGCTCTGAGCCTCTGGTTATAATTAGCCTCTGAGCTAGCTTTGAACTAGAGAATGTGTCCCTGGGCTAGGTTCTGCTGTATACCAAGCATCCAAGCATACCAGGCATCACCGCCTTCCTCTTTGGATGTTTTCTGTAGCTCAGGCAATAGGAACGCTAATATGTATCAAACACTTATCAGTGGCATGCCTGCTCTAAGTGCTTTATGTGAATTAATACCTTTAATCCTCTAAGAGCTGCTTGATAAGTCACTATTATTACTCACATTTTACAGATATGATAACTGAGACATGGAGTGGTTAAGTGATTCACGGTTACAGAGATAATAAAGGGTGGTGTTGAAATTCAAGCCTAGGAAGTTAAACCAAAGACTTGAATTCAGTCTTCTCATTGATGCTACTTTCAGGGAAATTGCATAAATACTCAAGCTTGGAATTGTGTTTAGATGAATTAAATCTCCACTGCAGACAGCTCAAGGGAAGTAAGCATAAACAATCTAATCTAGAAGCTAAAATAAACCATGCTCTATTTTTTACTGTTTCTAAAGAACATTTTTCCTTGAATTCTGCTGATGCCAATACGATAAGAAAAATGGATTGTCGAAGTCCCATATAAAGGCATAGCATTATTGGTAAATGTTAGTGTAATTCTTCATGTTAAGCACCCTGTTTTGTTTTTTCCACTTTCAGAATTCCTGAACCCCTGAATGTATCTCATTTCCAATTCTCTGTAAGATGATTTGCCTCTTTCTCCTCAAAGTCAAACTATACCACAACACATGTGATTAGTCCACTACTTACTGAGACATAATCTGTATGTCAAAGTAAATTAGTTACACTGCTACATGGGTGTGGCTTAAAAGTGGAATTGACCAATATAATTGACACTGACCATCGGGTTTCTTTTTTGTTACACATGTGTTCTAGACCAACGGACTGTGAACTAGTTATCCAAATGTAAGTCTGCGTTTATTCTTCTCAAAATGGGAAATTACATAATTCATATTATATACATATCCTCAATTTGTTAGTCTCTAAATTTGTAGCTGTTGTTGTGGCTACTTCTGACCTACACCTATTTCTACTAAACTAGGGCCTTAGGTGTTAATTTTGATAATTCTCAGCTTGCTGTATGAAGAATGAACTTTGTCTTTAATTAGACTTGTACCGAGTATGCATCATAAAAACGAAAAACTAAATCTTTTTTTTTGCTTTTACTAAATTAGGTGGATGAACACTTTCAAGCATATTATCTTGTATTTATACTAGTTTTAATAAGTTTGGAAGATTAAGGGTATTTCTTTCTTGAACAAAGTTGGAAAGAATCGAATCCTTTTTTCTTTTTTTAGAATGTGTTACAAACAGTACTCTTCATAGCTGCCAGGTATGTCACAAATTACATTTTTCCACACTGTTTATTTTTAAATAAGAGGATTACATACATTGCCAATCTGCTGTAATCTCACTAAATTGCATTTTAACCAAACTCTACAGAATACAATTAAGAAAGGCCTCTCAAGATGATATAAGCACACACAATGAGCAGCCATATTTTCCAAGTCCTGCACGTACCCACCAGGGACGAAGTAGAGGACGCTTTCTGTGGCACCAGTGGACCTTATTCTTAATGGTCAGAACTCCTGTAGCTGGAACACAGAGGCCCTGGGAGTACCCAACATACTGTAGGAATTCTTTCTGCAACATCTCTGACAGGTGCTCATCCAGTCTTTCTTCCTTACTCTGAGCCTCTGCTCTGTTACTCAGTAACTTTGTTACTCTTCTCTCTGCTTAGAGTAACTGTGATCTTAGACCTTTGCATGGGTAGAGCCTCAACTTTAAGTTGACTCAGATAATACTTCCTCAGAAACTTTCCCTGGTAAATGAAAGAATGAAAGAAAATTCCAGCAGCTCCAGTGACAATGGCATGTTATGCTATGGGTTAGGCATTCCATCGTTCGGAGCTCTAACTGTTGAAACATCTGTATTAATTTTTGAGGGCTGCTGTAGCACAATACCACAGACTGGGTGGCTTAAAAGACATTGATTTTCTCACAGTTTTAGAGTCTGAAGCTCTGAGACCAAGGTGTTGACAGGTCTGGGTTCTCCTGAGGCATCTCTGCTTGACTTACAGATGGCCACCTTCTGGCTGTGTCCTCACACAGTTTTTCCTCTGTGCGCCCACATCCCTGGTGTCTCTCTCTGTGTCCGCATCTCCTCTCCTTACAAGGACACCAGTAAGATTGGATGACAGCCCATCCCAGAGGCCTCCTTTTACCTTAACCACCTCTTTAGACGCACTATCTCCAAATACAATCACCTCCTGTAGTAATGTGGGTTAAGCCTTCACCAAATGAATGTGGAGGGGGCATAAATCCAATTCATAACACCATTCTTTGCCCAAAGGATTCTTTCTGCTTTCTCGATACCCTCTTCTATGTCAATACTTGTCTTCGCAGCATTATCTCATGCCCTTCACGCACAATACTTAACTAAACTTATTTGAAAATGCCTGTTTATGGCAGATGAGAGAATGTGCCTCTTCAATGTCCTGCTGCAGCAACCACAACTGACTGAAGGCCTCACTGGGGTGCTCTGAATCCTTTGCTGTACCTGCACGGGTGGACATCCCGTTGGCTGCTCCCAGCCAATGACTCAATGCAGCAAGGATACTAAGGTGGGTTCTTTCCTATGAGACACACTGCTCCTCTGGCTAGAGACTTTGGCTTGAGCATTCTCAACAGTCTCAGGAAAATGTCTTCAAACTGCTCTGCAAGCTAAGACTTTCTTTCTATCCCTCTCCATCATAGGGGTGAGATCTTCCCTAGGCTGAGAGCTTCCCATCCTCCTCTGGCTGCCTTCTCATTTTCCCTCACAGGAATTCCTCCCAATAATCTCTTGCACATCTAATCATCTTGACATCTTCTTGGAAGACCTGGACAATTTGCCTCCACTGAGTAAATGAGAGCAGTCTTCTCTTTTCTGAGAATGTGACTTAAATTGAGAGAATGGGCTCAAGAGTGGGAATTCTAGCAGGCAAGGGGAAGTAGATATATTTTAAAGAGCAGAAATACCACTGAAATAATTCAACACTTATAACAAGTACACGAATTTAATTAAAGTGTGTCTCAGACTTCTCAATAAATCATTAGACATTTTAAAATATAAATTTACATTATCTGAAATTTTTATTCTGAACACAAGGATATTTTATTCCCTTTTATACTTACACAAGATGTATAATTTTTTCCTATCAAAATTACCAACAACAAATCAATAGGGGTCTTCAGGGATTAAGATCACACATTTAAGATAAAACCTTCCCATCTGAACCCCAGAACGTTATCCTCAGACCTAGCCCCAGTCCCACATACCCCCTATCCCTGCCTAGTCTGAGATCAGCCAGAACTAATCTCATTAAGCCCATTACCTGCTTGTGTCAATCACCACAGGGAGTCCCAGGCCTCCAGCTTTCCCCCTCACTGCACACATTTTAGTCACTATATGTCTTTGCATATCCTTTATTATGTCTCTTTCTTCCATCTTCCATAACTCCTAAAACCTCTCCAGTGAGCCTTCTGGAAGTTATGGTCCATCATAAATAAAACTCCCTGGTCTCTTCTCTAAAAATTAACTTCCACCCACCCTCAATGAAACTTAAATCTCTTGTAAGGGATGTGGCTTCCTCTGTAGGTACTCAGGCGGAAACTGTTTGGTCTCACCCAGCCCTCATCCCAGTGGGCTTGAACCTGGGTAAGTATTCTTGTCCTGACTGCAATCCCTCGATGGTCCTAAAACCCTGTAACATTGATTATGAGGCCATTCACTTTGGCCACGTATCTCCTGTCCGTCAATAAATCTGCTCCAAACACAACGGTTTCCTTAATTTTCCTCAATTCGTTGGAATACACCGTTCTTGGGGCCATAGTACTTCTTACTCCCTTTCTTATAATATGCTCTCAAATATTTGCTTAAGTTGCTTAAGTTTCTTCATCTTATTTAAAATTGTTTTGGTCAAATGTCAAAGAAAGGTATTCTGTCTACAGTATTTAAAATGGCAATCGTATAAGAGACTCTTAATCTCACGAAACAAACGGAGGGTTACTGGGGGTTGGGAGGGTAGGGACAGGGTGGATGGGTTATGGACATTGGGGAGGGTTTGTGCTATGGTGAGTGCTGTGAAGGGTGTAAGCCTGATGATTCACAGACCTGTACCCCTGGGACAAATAATAATAATAAAAAAAATGGCAACCGCTTTCTACAACATTTCTTATAATCCATTGCTTATAGTTTCTCTATGGCACCTATTTTTATTCGTATTCTCCATGAAGAACTTAAACTTCAGAAACATAGATTATGTTCTTCACTGATGAATAACCAGAGTCTACTACAGAACAGGTACTCAACACATTTATTGGATGAATACAATAAATTGAATTTATGGAAATTATAATCTTTCTCTCCTCCAAGGAAGTATAAGTTAAATACTCTTTTAAGAAAAATCACATTGCTTTCTGTCCTATTCAACATATTTCTATTGTTTTTTCTTTCTGTTATGTGCCTGATGTTCTGCTAATAATGCAAACATGAATAAAGCCCAATTTCTTACCTTGAATGTACCCTTTTTACCTATAAGACAGAAGTATACACAGATTATCATAATAACAGGGATAAATATCTATGCACATTTAGGTTTAATATTCTCTGGCAACTATGTACAGGATAGATTTGAGGGAGACAAAACCAGAGACCAGGAAACCAATTAGAAATGTACACAATGGCCAAATGACAGACCATGGTACCCTGTGTTAAACTTTTTGTTTGGAATGGGAAGGGGCAGACACATAGAATATATTTAATAGGCAAAATTCAGGAAAAATAAATTTGATTATATTTAAAAAGTGAGAAAATACAAAGGATTGTGTGATAAAGAGATATTAGAGGATGTCAGTGGAGAAAGATGAGAAATTAACATTTCATCTGATGAATGTTGCTATCTATGTCTAGATACCTAGAAGAATATATCCTGTATATTGATCTCAGTATAAAGCATGATAGAGAAATATGGGATGGAAAAATACATTTGGGACTTCTCAGTGTGTCTGTAGTAGTTTAAGCCTTAGAAATAAATGAGATAGCCTAGGATAATACATAAGGTCAAAATAATCAAGGCACAAAGAATCACTAAGAACAAGAACGTGGAACACTTGTAGAAAGGGGGATGATTTTATTGAGAGAATAAAATGTCAAAGAGATCACTCCCCAAGAAAGCATAGTTCCTACTGTGGTGTAATGTAAACCAAGAGATTCGAGAGTGTGAAGAATGAAAAGGTAAGCAGAATTTCCAAAAGCAGCAGAGAAGCTCAGTAAACTCAGAAATGACAATTCTCATTGGATTCAAAATTAGGAGACCACCAATGACTACCAAAGCAGTTTCAGTGCACTGGAGAGAAAAGCAGGCAGCATGCAGGGCCCTGGAGCACTGAATGGGCTTGAAACTGCGGTTGGTGTGGCAACAAAGCTTTCATTAACTGCAGATAAAATCGAATTGTGCATGGGGCAGTAGCTGGCTAGGAGATGCCAGGGGAGGCTTAGGTACATTTAGAGGCTAAGAGGAAGAGGCAGACAAGAGAACACTGAAGATGCAAATGAGAGAGCAATCCAGGGCAGGAGAAACATTCTGGACACAATGCTCAGGGGTGGAATAAAGAGCTGATTTGGAGGGGCCAAGAGAGGCCAGAGGACTGATGGTCTTAGGTGTGGATGTAGGTTGGCGTTTAGGAAGGGGACAGCTGAGTCGATGTAAATTGACACTGGTGGTCTCATTTTTTTTTTAATTTAATAAGGGAGGTAAGGTTCCTGTTGATAATTATAGGCAAGGAGTTCAAGTATTAAGTAAGACATCCGTGAGAGCTTGGAATATTCACAGAAGGGAATAGAAGAGAATGTTAGTGTTTACAAGTCATTGGAATGAAGACATAAACGTCTTGGGGAAACAACCTGCATGGTTGGCTAATATCCTCTAATAAATCCTTAGCCATCCACAACCGCAAATGATAAGGCAGGCGCTGACAGTGATCCCGTGTTAGAGTTTTACTGAGAAAGTGTGGTAAAACAAGGTAATTGAGAGACCAGAGGGGAAAGAAGTAGAATTGATGATCGCTCCTGCTTTCTAGGAGGGGCCAGGAGGGAAGAAAAGCCAGCAGGAGTTGATAGAAAAGGAAGAAAGGGATCAAGAATCTTTAAATTTCTTGCAACCAGAGTGGAAATGGTAGATATGAAATCATGGTAGATTTGGGAGGAGAGGAATTCAAGATTTAGAGAGACGGTTCTTGGAGGAGAATCTTTTGGGAACATTTGTTCCAGATGATTTCACATTCAAGAAATTGTCTGATAAGAAAAGGGATAAATTTTATGAGATTTTAGGATGTCCATGAATTCGAGAGTAGGTAGGGTTTGGAAATCTAAAGAAAATATGGAACTATTACAGTTTAATGTTTAGACAATGGATCTGAGAGAGAAGTAACTTGTTTGAGGGCACACAACTACTTTGTGGGAGAATCGGGATCAGAGCAAGATCCTTCTGATGAATAGAGTAGATTTTTAAATTTATTATTTTTTATTTTTTTATTTTATTTTTTTTTAAAGATTTTTATTTATTTATTTCACAGAGGGAGAGAGATCACAAGGAGGCAGAGAGGCAGGCAGAGAGAGAGGGGGAAGCAGGCTCCCTGCTGAGCAGAGAGCCCGATGCGGGCCTCGATCCCAGGACCCTGAGATCATGACCTGGGCCGAAAGCAGAGGCTTTAACCCACTGAGCCACCCAGGCGCCCTAAATTTATTTTAATATTGCTTCTTGTTATCTAATATTGGGGAGTATGGCGATATCTTCTGATTCTTCCCTGGAGTTTAGGAATCAAGTGCTTGAGGTAAGCAGTGGGATCTTTGTGAATAAGAAGCATTAAGAAAAGTAAGCAATGATAAGAAATGAAGATTTGATTTTCTTTTGCTCATGAATTCATTCTACATTTTTTATTAATAAAAATCCTCTCTCTCCCTGTTTGTATATACACCTTATAGAAGAGGAAAGTTGTAAGGTTGGTTAGAGATTTCGATGGAATTTATTATTGTCTTTTATTACTTTCAAATACTAGTCCATGTGGAAATCTAATAAGCATATTATTAAAAAAGGAAAACAACTTTCATTTGCATATTGAGTTGTGTGTGTGTTTGCAGCATTGCTGCAAATATTTCCTCCAAATTTCCTACGTTGACTCAAAGTTATTCTAGAATTCTAGAGTTGGGGTGCTGATATGCTGATTACCTGTCTCCCATAAAAAGAAAAGTCTACTTTGAAGGTGGTTTAAGGAGCGATGCCCAAATTTGCACACATTATTAGCTCTTTGGCAACAGGTGTCTTGTCTCTGTGGGAACACAGAACAGGTATGGCAACTCACTGAGCTGACTCCCACAACAGATTTTTAGTTAGCTTTCAAAAGATAAATAAAATTGCCTTCTCATCTCTTCAAGAAGGTACTGCATAAGCACATGCCAAATGGCTGTGACTAATTCTACAAAGTCAGCTGTGACAAGGAGCAGTTAAGCATACCTTGACTCTTTGTAGGGAGGGAGGTACTTTTTTATAGTAATAATATGAGTAATGTAATTTACTGAGTCAGTAATCAATTCTGGCAGATACAGTTAACTCTAATCCCATTAGATAACTATTATACATTATTAGTTAAGTAGCTTTAAGTCCAAGTGTTTGAAAATACAATAGATGATAAACTTCTATCATGAAACTAATGATAATACCTTATATTAAAAGTGTTAAGGAAATATATTTATTTATCAGGTATTTGAGGCATATGAATCTAGAAAAGTATTCAAGGTAGGTGATGTTCAGCTTGATATAAGACTTAGAATTTGGGAAGTGTACTCCAGGTAGAGGGAGCATGGAGATATGGAAGAAAGAAGTATGGGGAATAACAGCTAATTTTGAATTAATGGAACATGGGATGTGTGTGAAGTAGGGATAGAGGCAAAGCTAAGGCTATGCTGGAGGTAGGCAGGGTCGTGGTCCTAAAGCAATAGTTGATTAGGTATAGGGCCAGGATCAAAGCCAATCAAGGAGAATAGAAATTAGAAATATCATTATGCACAAAAGTTGAAGTAAAACTTATAATTCACCAATAATATTCTCTGTAAATATCATGGAAACTGTGGTAGAAGTATTACCTTGTATAATATGGTTAAGTTATTGTTATTTTCCAACGAATGAAAATGCACAGATTTATCTCAAGAGACATGCTTCAAATGAAATTGTGTGGCTTATTCTCAGTCCTTGACCTATTTGATTATTTTTCAGTATATTATACTATGAAATATTACCACCATTGAAAATATTCCTGATTGGCCTACATAAAAATACACTATCTAATCATTTCTGCAGTGCTTCCTCAAACCTGTGCTTCTAGCTGAATCAAATATTTCCTCTGCCCCTCCAGTAAGTAAATGTGTTAACTCTCTGATAACCTCACTCTAGGCTACCATGACTGCCTCTACACTGCACACTTATCTTCACAGGGACAACCACTTCCCCTCTTGCACTTGTCAAAACCTATTCGGGTCATTTTTTACTTGAAGTTCTAATTAACCAGGAAGAATTAGTCTTCCCTCTTGTTCCTATAGATGTGTATAACTCTTTAATCCAAGACTAGTCTTGTTACCTTCTTTCTTGAATTATCTATCCGCCACACAAACCTCCAAAACAAGATGTTGAGTTATGGAGAGGTAAGGCCCTGACCACTGTCCTGTCTTGTAAGACATCTTTTTTGTTCAGTTGTTGATTTCTGCATCCCTCCTTCCTACATATCTCCGGTGGTGAATCTCTGCTAGATAGGCATCTAATCCCAGTGCCCAGGGCTAGTTCTGACAGACCAACTTTCAGGTACAATGATTTAAGGCATATACCCATCCATACTGGCCATGGATACATTCGGTTTTATGCTAAGACATGAAACTCTCTACCAGTTACTCTGACTCAGCTACTCAGCTGATCCTTCCTCCATTCTTTTACCCTGGACTGTTCTGTTAATCTTCATGGTAAGGGATAATACCTTTAAGTCTTTTGGTTTCCACCCAGGTCACTGTTCGAGTTCGTAGACAGTAGGTGTTCAATAAATGTCTGTTGGATGAGTCAATGAGAATAGTGTGTGCATGAATCAGTGAATGAATGATAAAGACTTGGTAGATACACGCATTGATTGCCACTGTCCTGCGAAGGACACTCGACATATAGGCCTCTCCTCAGGTATAAAATTTTTTCCACTATGGAGTTTTCTTTCTGATCAGAAGGGTGTGTTATTTAAGGAATGATCTGCCAGAGTAAATCCTGCCCTCTCTGTGTGATAAACAGGAGGGGAGACTCCTTCTATAAATAAACTTTCTGGTATTCAATAATGTCACTAATTACACGTATAAGTGGGCAATATAAACCTTTTAAAGCAGTAAGGGAACCTCATGATTATTTACAATTTATCCTTTACACAAAAGAGGCTCCTGAGAATAAAAAAGGTCAAGCTACTTGCCTAAGTTTCAAGGAAAACTGCAGTAGAATTGAGACAAAAGTCATGGTTTCCTAACTTATTATCCAGTGTTCCTTTCATCATAAGTACATTTACTTTATGACATTAGGAATGAAGTAATTGAATATCGCTTAATTTTTATATTTCCTGAACAGCGATTAAATTTTTAGTATGTTATTACTGTGACATGAAATTACCAAGAATCTTTATAAGGATGTATTGTTTAAAGGGTGATTTTTTAAATACATTACTCTTTCCTTGACACGAATGAGCTTCATATAACATTTTTGCCACAAATTGATCTGCCCAACAGCTTTTTTAAAAAAGCAGTAAATGTAGAGCTAAAAATTCAGAGTAAATACTCTTTCAATTCCCAAGACAACAACTTACAAAGGGAAGACAACAAAGGCCAGTGGAGGAGACCCTAAGACACCTGTTTTGTGGCCCTCGTGGAACTTTGCACTTCCTGAAATCTCTGGAGGAAGGGAAGCCACTTGTGTTAGTACCTCTGGGGTGAGATGGTCCCTGAGAGTAAGTTAGGGGACTGCTTTGGATGTTGCTCTTTGCTCCTTCCGGCCCCTGTGAGACTTCTTAGCACACTTGAAGCAATAAAGGAAGGAATCAATTCAACTTTTGTGCTTATAGAGCAGATTCAGAGGTAATCCTTGTGTGAAAACATTCTGCTTTCATATGGCTAGAATTTATGGTTGTACTCAATGCTGTTGTACTAGTTTGCCGGGATTGCCATAAAAAAGTACCACAGATGGGGTGGCTTAAACCACAGTTTGTTTCTTCAGACAGGGGTCCATGGACTGGCCCGGCTGGCAGCAAGGATCGGGGGAATGTAAGACTTCAGAGAGCTCAGCCTCATGTCTACCCACAGGCGTCCACTCCAAGGCTTGCAGACCCACCCCTTCCTACCAGCGCCCTTGCCTTTCCAGAGGAAGGGAGTCAAGTCAAGGATGGTCAAGTAGGCTGTGGGGTCATTAAAACACAGTAGGGTTGGATTTGATGGGTTTGTGGTGTTGGCCAAAGACTGGCCTGAAAAATGGCCCCTCTTCCTCATCTCTGCACCCCAACAATCCCAGGGCCAGAGGAACTACCTTCTCCCGTCCTCAGAAGTCATCCATTTCCCACCAAAGGGTAAGTGGCAGTTTCTTTTTTTCAGGAAAAGAACTTGGTATACTCTGTTATACCCCACACTCAGGAAAATCCATTTCCCTTTAAAAAGTTCACACAATCCTATGAGAATCCTTTACTGGGAATCAAAGTCAAGCACAGCTGGCAGAGCGACGGGACCAGAGCACTGCAGGACAAAATCAAGAGGAAAGGGGACTACTGTAAAACCATGCCTGACTGTGGAGAGTTCACCTCAGGCATCAAATAATTTGGGTGAAAAACTGTGAATTCAGAAAAATCCATCTTGTTATTAATTTTTGAGAATAAAATAAAGTGATACATACAGTGTTCATGCAATGGGACAAAATCATTCTGATTTGCAATCAGAGCTACCCAAACCCGAACCTACTTAAAAATAGATGAGCCAATCTGCCAGTGAGTCTGGGAGCGCCCGGCAATGGCAGGGTCTGTGCTTGGATTGTTCTTTCAGTAGATAGGACCAAATGGCATTAATGGGATTTGAACTCTGAAGTTCCAGCCAGAGCCTAAAAAGTCCTTTGCTCCATTCCCAGATCCCCTACTACCTGGAAATCACCGAGTTGAAAACGCCTCCAGTTCTAATCCATTAAAGTTAACAACTTTCAGAGCCATTAGAGATAACAACTTCCTCTGTCACAGTTTCTCATAGGAACCCCCTGTGAAGGATTTATGCAAATAAGCGGATCAAAGGAAAACAAACAAATTCAAATTTTGTGACACACTGACAGGAGAGATGAGGGGAAAGTGCAGGGTCCAGGATTGTTTGTACATCCTGCTCTGACAGGAGTCTGACCCTGCGTTTTTACTTCAGGATGGAAATCGGTGCCTGAGAGCGGCGAGCCAGGCTTCAAGACGCACATCTTTCTTCCCTTGGTGTCTGCGAACAACGGCATGATGGGAAGAGAGCCCGTCATGGGGGAGGTTGGAGTCCTTTGCTGGAAACTCATTCCTTCAGGCTTGCCTCTTGGGGGGAGGGTGCTCCCACAGCCCCTCCTTCAGGGGTTCTTTGGGGTGAGGCTATCTCTTGTTGGAATTTGGCATTTGCTTGTTCTAAGGCTTAACTGTATTATTTTTATTCATTTCCGTTTCTCAGTGGTCAGAGAGCACAGCTTCTGCCTCAGAGAATGTGCCCTCCTCCCTTCCTACCACATTCACTCATCCGCTCCTTTCTTATGCTTGACCCGATTCTGTATCTTTCAACAAGAAACCAAAATCCATAGTATTGTGAAAAAGAGGGCCTTCCTTAGGTGCTCCTTTAAACCTGCAAACATTCAACGTGTTTTTCTTTATACTGTTTTAGACTTTTTTAACAATTCCATAGGCAAATGTCATTTTTAGAGTAAAGGAGACTATAGTTTCACTCTACTTCAGAAACAGTATCCAACATTGGACAACAGAAACAGAATCGTTCATGGATACGGAAGTCAGACTTGACCAAGTTCAAATCCTAGAGAATCTAGGGCTTGATAGCTCTGTGACTTGGGACAGATTGCCGACATGTCTCTGCCCCAGCATCCCGGTCTCTAGGGTGAGGATGGGGATATTACCTACCTCCTAGGTAGCAAGTGTGAAGCTCTCGGCCTGACAAAAAGTAAAACATTTCCTACTTCTTTTCTGATGCCTTAGTTAGGTATTCATTAACCCAGAGATTCCAAGCTAAATTGTATTCATTCTGGTGAGACTAAAGAAAGAATGCTTGTGTCTCTCATTTGGCTCACAGAGCTGCTACAGGTGTCTCAGTTACGGCAAGAGTCCACGCAGTAATGATACTCACAGCCTGTCTCAGGTAGTCTGAGAGGCACTTTGGAATGGCAGAAACCAGAGTAAAGGGAATAAAGATGGTGAAAGAAATAGAATTGAACATGTGAGATTTAGGAGCGTCAGTCAGAAAAAGAGGCATGTTTCTGAGTATCTAAAGAGGAACAGAAGTGAACAGGGGACCAGATCTGGCCAGTCTTACTAAATACAAAGCAGAGCATAAATAGCAGATGAGAAAAGGTGTTTCTCTGGCAAAACAAACAAACAAAAAAAATCAACAACAAGAATCAATCCATCAATAATAAAAAAATAAATAAAGTAGCTTGCCTGCCAAAGCCATGCCTCCCCGAGTTCTAACGTGGTGGCTTTGGGTGCTGGCTCAGGGAACAGCACCCTTACGTCACTGGAGATGGTCCCTCTCACCTGTTTCCCTCTGGACAAGCCCACGGGCTATGTTTTCATGCATCTAACATATGAGTAACTGCATGAGTAATTTTGTGTGTGTAACATTCATTTCAACAGTTTATTTTGAAATATTTTAGGCTTACTAGAGAGTTGCCATTTTTATAGATCATTCATCCAGCTTCTCCTAATTTGAACACCTTATGTTACCACAGTGCAATTACTGAGACCAGGAAACCAATCCTCATGCGATGCTATTAACTAATATAGGGCTGAGCTGAATTTTACCAGTTTTCCCACAACCAGTACAGCAAACTCCAGGAAAATCTAGCTGATTTTTGTCCAGAATTTTTGGCGCTAGGGAGAGGAATCATGAGTCCTCTGATGTTGTGGTTCCATTTTGTCTTTAGGACCCTAACTTTGCACTATCCAATTTGAAAAAGGGGGCTTCTTCCATCCTGCCTGCTTCTGACTCTCCCAGAACCAAATTTTTTGAAGACAGTTCCTTCAAAACATGTGCACTTTTCAATGTCTTCCTTTCCTTTGTCTTTGTTTGATGTCATTTGGTTTTGTGTTTTCGGATTTGAAGTGGATTTAGTATTTATTTCTTAAAAATTTTTTTTTTTTTTTTTAATCAAGTAGGCTCCAACCCAGCACGGGGCCCAATGTGGGGATTGAACTCAAGGCCTTGAGACCAAGACCTGAGCTGAGATCAAGAGCCAGCCAGGTGCCCTGGATTAGTATATTTCTGGCACTGGTTTTAGATCATTCTTAACCCCATCAGTATTTTCCCTCTTCTCTTTTCCATAATTTTCTTTTCTCCATTTGCCTTTGTTCATGGCACAACAAGAATCAATCCATCGATAATAAAAAAATAAATAAAGTAGCTTGCCTGCCAAAGCCATGCCTCCCATGGCAGTGAGGTAAGGATGGGGTGTGAGGAAGAGATAGTATGTGCTGCGATTTGTGGTTTTTCTTTATACAGTTATTTAAAATCTGGGTATTCTCTATCTTAAGTTATGCTGAGGGCCTGGTTTTATGTCAATAAACTCTTCCTTTCTTACTGCTTTTATTATGTTCCAGTTATCCAGAAATTCTCAGGTTTTTTTTTTTTTTGGTTTGTTTGTTTTGCTTTGTTTTATTTTGTTTTCTTTTGGATAAAGACACAGGTGGTAAGTGGACAGTATCCTGAAGGGTCCCACGGTCTAGTCTCCTGTCATCAGGGAATGTTTGCCCCCTACCGGTGCCACATGATCTGAATTTAAGGAAAGAAGTTTCTATTAAAGATAAGGCTTAAAGGGCACCTGGGTGGCTCAGTGGGTTAAAGCCTCTGCCTTCGGTTCAGGTCATGATCTCAGGGTCCTGGGATCAAGGCCCGCATCAGCTCCCTGCTCAGCATGGAGACTGCTTCCTCCTCTCTCTGCCTGCCTCTCTGCCTACTTGTGATCTCTCTCTCTCTCTGTCAAACAGACAAACAAACAAATAAATAAATCTTTAAATAAAAAAGAAAAAGATAAGGCTTACAAAGAATTCTCCCACATTCTCAAAAATCTCATACCACATGGAAACTTATTACATTTTTTCATCATGTAGGTTCAGTAATTTCAGGATGATATTAAAAAGTGTGGGCAAACATAGTAAGCAGCATGTCATGGTTGAAAGTTAACTGCTAATGAAACATAAGGATTAACTTTGTTTTTGTTAAATTATAGGGAAAGAAAAAGAATCTTATTCATTGTCAGAACTTCAAAGATGTAATCATTTTAACAAGTAAAGTTTTCTCTTGGATTTTTCTTTACTTACTAGTTAAACAAATTTTCATCTGAGTATTCCTTGATGTAGGGGATGCTTAGTGTTACAGATGGAATGTCTGTGTTCTCCCAAAATGCATTATGTTGAATATTAACCCACAATGTGATGGCAGGAGGGAATGGGACCTTTCGGAGAATATCAGGTCCTAAGCGTGGAGCCCCCATGAATGAGATTAGTGCCCCTATAAAAGAGACCCCAGAGATCTCTCTTCCCTCTTCCTCCATGAAAGAATACAAGAAGTCAGCAGCCTGCAGACCAGAGGAAGGCCTCACCAGAACCCTGTCCTCAGATTTCTAGCCTCCAGCAGTGTGAGAAATCAATTTCTGTTGCTTATGAGCCACCCAGTAATTTGTTAAGCAGCTTGCACTAAGACACTTAGCTTGTTGTGCATAGTAAAATAGAGTTAAAAGTCAAAGTTTCAAGGTCTTTGTTCATATATACCCCATATCTACAATTTTTTTGTCAGATTATTTTTAATGTCAGCTGCAGCTACCAACAAGATTTATGATCTCACTTTTTTTTGCTAGTAGTTCAAGTAGCGTGTTAGGGGAACTCATTCGTAAGTGGACAGTATACAAACCTTAACTGTGGTTGATTTTGACCATCAGCTCAATTGGTGGTATGGCTGATCTGTACCTTGGCACCATTAATTTTCAAATCATGTCTATTGTACCATAAGGATGATAAAAGCCTAAGGAACTTGAAGTCACAGCGCACATGACTTCAGGGTCATAAACATGTCATGTTGACGACATGACAGTCTATCAAGCATTTTGATGCTGGCAGAGATCTTTAATCCTTCATGGCCCACTATTTCACATGACACAGGATGGGAAGGATCCTACTTTAAGCCCACTTTTTTTTTTTAAGATTTATTTATTTATTTATTTGACAGAGAGAGAGAGAGAGCGATTACAAGCAGGCAGAGAGACAGGCAGAGAGTGGAAGAAGCAGACTCCCTGCTGAGCAGAGAGCCCTATGCAGGGCCGGATCCCAGGACCCTGAGATCATGACCTGAGCCAAAGGCAGAGGCTTTAACCCACTGAGCCACCCAGGCGCCCCTAAGTCCACTCTTAAACATCTTGATCTTAACCACTTTACAGATGTCTTTTTTTGTTCCTAGCATTACCAACTTTGTCTTTTCAAATAAAAGCTTCTCCCATTTATGTGCTCCATATGACTTTATCTTTCTCCTTTTAAACCACTGAAAGAGGTTCTCAGTAAATCACCATTTCTCTTTCAAGTTATATCAATATTTAAAGAAGCAAATTTCTTGTAGTTCTTTCAACTGAAAATGGAATTATATCAATTGTTGGCCTATGAACCATTCCCTTATATGTTTAGGGAGTTTTGATATAAGAAGGAAATGAGGTTCAGAATTTCAAAAGTTCTCTTTATGATTTAGGTTCTATCCTCCAGATCCTTGATTTTCAGTGTTTTATACGATAATGTTTCTGGTGGTTTGCTTTCGTCTACTCATCACTGTGGGTCCCTTCTTAATCTTGGACTCACATTTTGGGTTTTATTTTTCTGATCTTATGCCCTATTGATTCTTCAGCTTGCTTCTTGTTATCGCTTTGCCAGACTCCACATCCCTGTTTTGAGACGAAGTTTTAACCAAGAGTTCTGTATGGTCTAGAAAACAGTACTGACTCTTTCAATTTTTTCATTTATTATAACAACTTTATTACTCAAACATAATGTACATCCACTGTGACAGAAACTGAGGATGCAGTCTTGCCTGCCCTGAAGACATTCAATCTAGTGGAGTAGATAAAAGAACTAGAATACACTATGGAGAGTGTTAGGATTGAGGTTTGGACAAGGTGATGCGCCACCACAGAGAAGGCACAGCAAAAGAAGACCCTCCGTGAGCCGAGAGTGGAGTCGGGAGCAATCAGAAAGCTTTACAAAGGAGGTGGCTTTTCATCTGAGTCACGAAAAATTAATAGGAATTTAATAAGCTCTTTCTCCTTGTCTACTAACTCTTACTTTCAACAAAAGCTTTGATTTTAAAACATCACTTTTTATCCTTTATGTCTTTCTTCTGTTACCAGCCTACTTCACTTTTTTCTCATCAGGGCTCACCTTCTTGAAAAAATAGTCTGCTCTATTTTCTTAACAACCAAGAGCTATCAGAGCTATCCAGATTGTGCTCCAGCCATGACCAAAAGCTATCCGTCAGTTCTCATAGATGACGTCCTAATTGCCGAATTCAATACCAACATTTCTTTCCTGTCTTATTTGACCTTTCTGTATCATTTGGCACAAGTTACCACCTCCTTCTTGAAACTGTCATCTAGTTACTTTCCTGCTATCACTTTCTCTACTTTTCTTCATTTCTGGATGGTCATGCGAAAGTTCTCCTTAGGTAATTTCTCTTCCACCTTGTACTACTTAAAGAATCCTACAGAATACAGAGCTCTAGGGTTCCCCTGATTAATTAGATACTTTATTTAATAATAGCTCAGTGTATGATCCAGAACTATCTAGAGATGAGGGCTGGACCTGCGTTCTCTGGAGCAGATGTCCTGTCTGCGGGGATATCATTATTCTGACATAAGCTGATGCATATTCAGTGTCTGTATGGTGTCTACTTTTTGTAAGATTCTAAGGACAAAAGAGGTGTGTACATGACTAGTTAACACATTATATGTGACGATCAAATGGGGTTATATTTGCTTTCCTTCTTCTTCTATTAATATTCTTATATTAATAGTCTTATTTGTTTGGCAGCAATAATTTTGTCTTATATATTTACACTTGCTTTGGCCTTATGGTTCTTTTCTGTTTGCAGTATTTCCAGCAGCAACTGACTCAACTCCTATACAATCCTCAGTCATGTATTATTCACTCCTTCTATGTCATTAGGAATAATGCTGAATTGGAAAAGGATGATGATCCGTCCTAATAGTACCTCATTAGATACTCCTCTCCAACTGTATGGTGAGCTATTTATTCAGTCCCCATGACCAGCATCCTCTTACCTACAATTCATCAATAACAACTTTAACCAGGCTGTCATTATTTACCAATTTCCCAAATTTCTCTTCTTCATTTTTCTCTTTAAAAAATAGAGCCATATAAAACCCATTATCAATGGCTCATTGATTTTTATGTCCCTCCCTATTTGTTAGCAGGCTTTTATTTTCTCTGCCCTCTTTTTTTTTTTTTTTACACTTTCAATATATAAAAACTCTATTCACTAGCTCAGTCTGCATATTTTCCTCTGACGGTCTTCCCCACTGGAAGTTTCCTTTTGCAGATTCTGTTCTTTGGTTCTTAGCAGACTTTTGTTTGTTCGTATATCTTATCAGTTCCATACTAGACATTAACCTATCGGAGAGAAAGGAAAAGACGATGTGCGTGTTTTTAAAGTGAGTGCTTCACGAATGATGTCTTTTCGAGGTGATAATGAGTGAGAAGTTTTATGAAGTTATTCCCTCTTGTTGTTCAGCTTTTGGCAGCGTTTATTTTCAGAAATAGTAGTGAACTCCTAAGACACGGAAGGGATTGGAGGAGCTGAGAATCTTTAGCTGTAGGAGCCACATTTTAAGGATTTTCCTTTGGCTTTGCATCTTGCTGTTGCAACAAAGATTGTTGTCATTGATCATCACATCCTTAAGTGCTGGAGAAAATGTTCTCCACAAAACCAACGCCATCTGCTGAGTTTCATATCTTATATAATTTTCATATTGTGTTTCGTATTGTGTATTTAAATATTTTAATTACTAGTACCTTTTAGTTTTCATGCGTTCAGGAATTTTTAAAGCAAAGGGCACTACTACACACATTAAATAAAACAACAATTACAGGGAGTTATGTGGAAGGAGGTGGTAGAAGTTATCTGGATTCTCTAACAAATTATTGCGTGCCTCTCACTCTGTATAGAAAAAAAAAATTAGGGCACCTGGGTGGCTCAGTGGGTTAAAGTCTCTGCCTTCAGCTCAGGTCATGATCTCAGGGTCCTGGGATCGAGCCCCGCATCGGGCTCTCTGCTCAGCAGGGAGCCTGCTTCCTCCTCTCTCTCTGCCTGCCTCTCTGCCTACTTGTGATCTCTCTCTCTCTGTCAAATAAATAAATAAAAATATTTAAAAAAAAAGAAAAAAAAAGAAAAAAAATTAATCGAAACTTTCTTACAATACAGCAATATGAAGGGGAGAACTGAATCTTATAGTTCTATAAAGATTATATTCAGAAACTTTGATTTTCAATTACATTTGATTTGTGTCTCCTAAATCAGAGATACTTTTAAATTTCTTTTATTCTTATATTCTCAACTGTTATATAGGCCTTATTTATTATAATATTACCTGCTTTTTCTATACTAAAAAGCCAAAAATAATTGCAGGTTAATGTTATTAACTGCCTTTTCTTTTCCTTGGAGCATTCCCTTTATGGTTCTCAATATTTGCTGATTCCATTTATTGTGTTATTCTTCCATGGCACGTGAGAACTTACCATCTTACAGACAGCCTTATTAAGAAAGGTTTTCCTAAGAAGGAAATGTGACTATATACAGAAAATTTAGAAAATCAAGTCAAATCCAGTCTTACTAATATTACTCCTGTATACCTCATCCCTACCAATGCCAGTGTTGACTTTTCTTCCCCTCCGCCCCCATTTTGGGAATAAATTTCTTCCGGAACTATCTGCCAACTTTTTTTGATTCTAATCACCTTCAAAACCTAATGAGGAGTAACTGATGCTGGAATTTCTATCCCACAGTAACAACTAGAAAACAGAATGAAATATAGAAATAATTGCTTTCAGATACTGAATAACAGAACAGGGCTCTGACTCAGAGTGGAGGGAAACAAAGTGAGTCCTCTGATTGGCCCTGGCTTTCACTGTGAATCTGCTTTCTGGGCTCTAGTACAGGGAGGGGGAACTCAAATAGATGGCAGAAATATTGCTGCCTTGAAGAGGTAGAGATCAGACACTGAGGAGACCAAAGTGGCAGGTAACTGGGGGGCACAGTGGCGTAGAGAATGGAGCTCTGCATGGAGAGAAGGAGATCAAGGAATATTTATTGGGCTCATCTGGAGTCTTTGCTGAATACTAAGCTGTGCAAACACTGGTTCTAGAAGATACTATTCAACCTGGCTCTATTCTAGAAGCAAGCTAGATCTAGGAAAAGTGGCATAGAGCAATAATCAGGAAGCTGTAAGATAAACTGTTCCCAGCTCTCACAAGTGCTTAGAAACATTCAAGTGCCAACAAAGCAATAATGGAGACACTTTGTTAAACACTGGCTTTAAGGAGAGAGACCAGAGTGAACACACTTTACTGGAAAGGATAAAAGATCCCTGGAATAAAGACTACTGGAGATAAGTTCTGACAAATTCTAAAATGAATAAGCCTATCAACAAATAAACTCAACTGCCTGATAGAAGACAACTCTATTCTACCTTTTAAAATAAGAATGCAAAACTCAGACTCTTGACAATGTAATTATCATAATGTTCAACATCCTATAAAAATTGCTAGATATCTAAGGAAACAGGGAAATCTTGGCATAATTTAGAGAAAAATTATAAAGAGATTCAAAACTGACAAAGTAGTGGAATTGGCAAAGATGAAACTTTAAAACAGTGTAAAAGATCATTGAACATGAAGATATTGACATAGAAACTATCCAAACTGAGAGAAAAAAAGGCTGAAATGTATAAACAGAAACTCTGAGCAGGTCTGTTGATATCAAGGGAGATAGAATGTGAGTCCCACAAAGTAGAGTGCCCAGAAGTAAAATGGAATAAATAGGGGTCATATTTTTCAAAATTTGCTGAAAAATTTTAACTTTTATATCTAAGATATTCAATAAATCACATGCATAATGTCAATGTTACATTATAAGAAGAGCATATAGGATGGAACCTATATTTGTATGGCCGTTCTTGGAGAATACCATCTATAAGCATAAGGTCAATGTACAAAAATCAACCGTGCTTCTCTATACCAGCAATGAAGATTTAGAAAATAGATGATTAAAAAATAGCAATTATAATAGCTTAAAAATAACATGAAATAACTAGCAGTAAGTTAAAACTACATGTGGAAAGCCTGTACAATGAAAACTAAACAATATGGTTGAAATAAATAAAAGAGGACCTAAGTAAAGGGAAAGATATACCCTATTCTTGGACTGAAATTGTCAGTGTTATTATGACATTATTCTCCAAACATATCAGCTGACCCAAGGGGATTCCATTCAAAATGCTAGCAGGCTTTCAAAATTAAATTTATTTATTTAGAAAAGGAGTAGAAAACGAGAAGTTGATTCTAAAATGTATACACAGGCAGTGACCTTTTCGACATCGGCCACAGTAACTTCTTTCAAGATACGTCTCCAAAGGCAAAGGAAACAAAAGCGAAAATGAACTTTTGAGACTTAATCAAGATAAAAAGCTTCTGCACAGCAAAGGAGACAGTCAACAAAACAAAGGCGCAACCCACAAACTGGGAGAAGATATTCACAAATGACACTACAGACAAAGGGCTGATGTCCAAGATCTTTAAAGATCTCCTCCAACTCCATGCCCAAAAAACAGATAATCATGTCAAAAAATGGGCAGAAGGCATGAACAGACACTTCTCCAAAGATGACATACAAATGGCTAACAGACACATGAAAACATGTTCATCATCACTAGCCATCAGGGAAACTCAAATCAAAAGCACATTGAGATATCACCTTACACCAGATAAAATAGCCAAAGTCAACAGGACAGGAAACAACACGTGTTGGAGAAGATGTGGTGAAAGGGAAAACTTCTTACACTCTTGGTGGGAATGCAAACTGGTGCAACCACTTTGGAAAAAAGTGTGAAGATTCCTCAAAAAATTAAAAATAGAGCTACCCTATGACCTTGCAATTGCCCTACTGGGTATATACCCCAAAGATACAGATGTAGTGAAAAGAAGGGCTATATGTATCCCAATGTTCATAGCAGCAATGTCCACAATCGCCAAACTGTAGAAAGAGCCGAGATGCCCTTCAACAGACAAATGGATAAAGAAGATGTGGTCCATACAGACAATGCAGTATTACTCAGCCATCAGAAAGGATGAAGACCCAACTTTTGTATCAACATGGATGGGTCTGGAGGAGATAATGCTGAGTAAAATAAGTCAAGCAGAGAAAGTCAATTATCATATGGTTTCACTTACTTGTGGAACATAAGGAATAAAATGGAGGACATTAAGAGAAGGAAAGGAAAAGTGAATTGGGGTAAATCAGAGGTGGAGATGAAAGATGAGAGACTATGGATTCTGAGAAACAAACTGAGGGTTATGGAGGGAGGAGGGGGGAATGGGTGAGCCTGGTGGTGGGTATTAAGGACGGCACATATTGCATGGAGCACTGGGTGTGGGGCTTGATTTCACCACCCTGAGATTATGACCTGAGCCAAAATCAAGAGTAGGATGCTTAACCAACTGCATCACCCAGTGACTCTTCCTTCATCTAACTCTTAATTGTTGCCCATCTTAGGATTTGTCCTAGATCCTCATGTAGACATGATCTCCCTGGACATGAATGAACAAATCTCATTCATTTCCATGGTTTCAATACCATCCATATGTTTATAAGTCACAAAACTACACTTTCATGCCAATGTTTTTCCCCTGTAGTCAACATCTACAAATGGAACTCCTCATTGGCTTTATAACCGGAATGCCCACCATGGTCTACAACTCTCATTTATGCTGCCGACATTCAGTGATTCAGTG
Source organism: Ailurus styani (assembly GCA_002007465.1). NCBI lineage: Eukaryota > Metazoa > Chordata > Mammalia > Carnivora > Ailuridae > Ailurus > Ailurus styani. The sequence goes on from LNAC01000173.1 coordinate 3,060,156, forward strand.
AATCACTAAGTCTTGTTGCATCTACTTCAAAAATACTTTTGTACATCTGTACATCAAAAATACATTTTTCTTTCTTTTCTTTTTTTTTTCCTTTTTTTGGTTGGGGGCAGGGTGATGTTGAGGATCTTCATCTTTATTAATTCTAGTTCAGGCTATCACCATTTACCCTTCTGTATTCTCTCCATTTTCATTAATCTCTATACCTTCCCACTGATTTGGGGGGCGGGGGCAGAAAATTTTCTTTGTAAAGGACCAGAGAGTAACTATTTTAGGTTTTGTGACTCACGCAGTCACTGTTGCAACTTCTCAATTCTGCCACAGTAGCATGAAAGTACTCACAGGCAAAATGAAAATGGTCATGCATGTATTTCAATAAAACCTTGTTTAAAGAAGTAAAATAGGGTAAAGGCCAGAATTCCTTTATAGCCTGAATTGCTATTCTTCCCAAAACTTTTCCCTAACTTTTACTTTTTCTTTAGATCTCAACTTAGATATTATCTGCCTTTGTTTCTTTCCATGTGTTTCCCAAACTTTATTTTTCCTATTACATTTTATTCCAGTTATATATTTAATTGCCTGTTAAATACCCCATTAACTTACAAACTGCAATAGAGTAGCAACCAAACCTAGTCTTTGTATTCCTAGGATTTGTACAGTATTTGCCCCAAGGTAGGCACTAGTAAGTATATCTGGATGAATGAAAGCATACTCAAAAGTATGGATTTGGAAATAAGCTAGATGTATTTAGGGGAAACCAGAACTGCCTAAAGGCAAAACAAACTATGGGTATGGGTAGCAATTTGATGTGAGATATGATTATACTTTCCTAGAAGATGCATAGAATCAGTAAATTATCTTGAAAACATTCTAAGGTTTGAAATAGCCTTAGAAATTATATATTGCAGCGGTGAAGTGGACTCAAATTTTATTTTGCTTCCACATGATTCAAAGGCATAATGCACTTCCATCAATAGAGCACGCCTAATGAATTTTCAGTGTAGGTTGGAGGGGTTTTGGTGAGCGTAAAGGAAATTGGTCCCAGGACCTGAATGCCTGCCCAATTTGGACTCAATCTAATTGTCCTTTCTCATGAATATTTTCTCAAAGCCAAATGCCTCATTTCAATTACTTTCGCAGGCATTTTTTTTCTCCCCTGCCCCTGAATCTTTTCATCTGCTATTACTTCCTCCTTATGCAACTATCTCTCTGCTCTAATTTGGCTTCTTCCTTCTCAGTCTTCAAGTTTCAGAGGGGATTCTTCGGGTTCACTAACTACATATATACCAAACATCCTACCCCTTGTAGTCCCTTTTCACTCTATCAGATTCCCTTTTAGGACCAATCACCAGCTATTGGAAATTGGCAGTGTTATTGGAAATGCATTGTGCCCCAGATTCTCTGCGAGGAGAAGATAAGGATGGTACTTACCACACTGGTTTATGTGAGAATTGAATAAAGTCTTGAACCTTTTCTGTAAAATAATATAGGTTGGCTATGTAAAATGGATGATTAATTTAAATAATAATTATAGGATTATTAATGGTGATTGTCTTACTACTTACTACTTATTTGATTAACAAATATTAACTATTGTTTATTAATGATCTCACTCACTAGACTGTATAATCAATTAGAAAAGGGCCATATGTGATTTGTTCTAAATTATATATCCAGTGCGTATGACTGTGACTGGCACTGCAGTTACTGTTGCATGAATGTGAGACAGTCCTGGTAGCCTTCTCTCCACCGTCCCCAGTGAAACTCCTTGAGCTAACCAGTGTCCGGGGCTAGACCAGGAGGCAGAGACCTACAGAGGGCTACACCTTGCTCAGGTCACCTAGTCAGCATGTATGAAATAGGGAATTAAGCTGGAGAAATTTATCCTGTCCAGGCCTGCCTATGTCAGGTGTTATTTCACAAATGCTAAATATTTACAAGGTTTTCAATGTCACCCAAGATTTTCCATTTCTTTACCAGTTTCCATTGGTAAAGCAGTTGCGTATGGAAAGTTTTCATTTCAAATATTGTCTCACTCCAACGTTTGTTCTTATGTCCAAGTTCATGAGTACAAGGGGGTATTAGATAAGCCAGTTATTTGCTTTTACCAGAGGTTGGTTGTCACTAGTTCCCTCTGGTGTACCTCTTTGTGTATCTTTGAAATTTCACAAGTTGAAACTTTTGTACTTAAAATAAAATTAGAAGTGAGGAAGAAACCAATGGCAGCCAGTCAGGCAAAGTGGGGGCTGCATGGTTCACATAAAATGAATAAAAGCATTTCTAGTACTAGAGGATGAATATTCCAAACTACATAGCTTACACTTGAATGATAAATATAAATTTAAAATATTTGACTGATGCTAAAACAGGCACTTAATTCCTAAGAAAACTGTTTTGAAACTATTGCATAGATACCAGAGGAAAAGCAGCTTATCTATTTTGGAAAATAAGACTGTTACATTTACTTTCAAGTATACTGGTAAACAAACATTCAAGGTTACAACTTACAATGTATTTTTACGGTAACAATATTTCCCATTAAGCACAACACAATAAATCTTTTTAAGGCTTTTTTGGATGTATTTTTCTCTGAGCTGTATTTAGCCTTGAACAAGGCATCCTGATGAAAAAATTTCCTAGAAACCAATGTTGAAAAATAAGAACTTATGAAATCCCATTTTATCTACAAAGAGACAGCAATGAAAAGAAAAAAAAAACTTATTACAACAAAATGGAAAATTGTAACTCCTTTGCTACTAAAAATTCCTTTTATTGTATTAACACACTGTCAGAACACATAAACCTATTTTGTATATCAATCAATTCTAAAACAATTACAAAGCTTGCGACACAGCTCTGGGAAAATCTTTGAGTTGTCCTGGCTGAAAAAATTCTCTGAAAATAACAGATTATAATTTTGAAGGAAAAGGCCTAGAATTTGTTTTTCCTCAGGAAGAATATTTAAAAAAATTAAAAAAAATAAAACTAGAAACACTGATACACATAAAAATAGAAATCATCTTTAATATTTGGTATCCATGGGTCATTTTTGTGTGCATTTAGATATATAGCCATTTGTTCTTTTTATTCTGTGTGTGTTTTTTTTAAATCTGAATGGGATGCCACTAACTCTAAAGGGATAACATTTTGAGCAAGTTTGAGTGTTTTTCTTTCCTTCCTTACCACAGAGCTAGGTGAAAGTTATCCTCATAGAGAAACTCTTTGCCAACATGGCACCTAAAAAAGTAGAGTAGCAATAACTGAAAGACAGGCAAAACCCCTTGTTTCTCAGTTCTACATATAATTTGTAATGTGTAAAAAAGTTACCATGGATATCTCTTAGAAGAGCAGAGTGCATGAGGTTAAATTTGCGTATCTAGATAAACCAGGGATTAGGAACAGAAGTGTGTCCTGTAGGACTAGAAGCCCTGCTGGGAGGCATCAGTAGAACTAAGCGAAAAACAAAAAGCAGAAGAAATGAACTACCTACTAGAATGGAGGACAGCACTCAGACCAGATGACCCTCCCTAGGGTGACCCAGACACTTAAGGTCTCGTGGAAATTCAGATTAATCCTGGTAATCCTGGGGAGAAAAGGAGGTGAAGAAACTTGGTATGACAATAATAATCACAAAGAGACTGAGATTGCACTGGGGGGGCGGGGTGCTTGAAAGACCTGCGGATCCCCTTACCCAAGAATTTAACACTGCCACTGGATGCAAACAGCAAGAGGTTTATTTCCACGCAGGTACCGGCGGGTGGTCGGCAGCTCCAGCTAACCGAGCACACCGACCGGAGAGAAACAGGGTCTTATATAGGAAGGCACAAACAAGTTTTGGGTGGGGCGCAACTGATTGGTTGACAATTTGAACTTTGAAAAAGGCATACTTGGAGTTTGCTGATTGGTTTTGAGTACCCGCGCACGCGAAGTGAGAGGCGGGAAGGGGGAACAAGCTGATTGGTTCTGAGGGCCCGCTCGCGCAAGAGAGGGGAACAAGAAGGGGGAAGGTAGGAAAGCCATCATGGCGTCTCTATTATTTCTATAAGCCAAGCAGTGACAGTAAAGCAAAAGAGCAATTAATATGCGACTAATAACCCGATTAATAACCTAATTTATACCTAAAAGCCAGCGGTTTACAGAAAAGCAAAAAAAAAGCGGTTAGTTATCCTATCTACCTTCTAGGGGAAGGGTCTTTCAGTGCTCAGCTTCTGTGAATTAGAAAGCTTAACTTTTTTGGCAACAGTCAACAGAGGGGTTCTGACCTGACCTTTAGTGTACTTACGGCTAAAGAGACCTCACTGCATATTCACGATGCATATTTTAACCTATTACATAAACCTTCATAAATGTAACACTGTTTCTGAAATGCTAATATACTTTATTTTAAAATTTGTTTATTAATTTATTATTATTATTATTATTATTTAGTAATCTCTACCTCCAATGTGGGGCTAGAATTCATGACCCCAAGATCAAAAGTAGCATGTTCTACCAAATGAGCCAGCCAGGCACCCTTCAAATGTCAATATATTTTAAACATTTTTCCATAGCAGTATCTCTACCAAATAATTCAAATGCAATGCCCATATAATTTTTTATTGTATGAGTTTATTATAATATATTTAACAAATTCCTTATTTTTGGCTATGCCTTGTTTCTCACATCTTTATATAGGTGTACATAAATTATTTTCATCATTTCCTTTAAATGAAAAGTCTAACTCTGTAATCGCTAGATCACATGATGGCTACCTTTTAAGTATTTTATGTGGAATATCAAATATTCCTCTATAAATACTGTGCCAGTACACATGGCTGAACAGTATCCATAATGGATCTTTTTACTATGTCTGGGGAGTGATGAATAGGGAAATATTTGGAAATTTGATGAGCATTTAATATTATCTCAGGTTTTTAAAGTCACTTTTATTACAAGTAGATTTAAATGTTTGTCTTTAGGTAACTGGTTATTTATTTTTCATTTACTTATTTTTCAAATTACATTTATCTGATTGTTTTCATATACAATATTAATATTGATCCTGCCTATATTAAAATATTTCCTGTTGATCTCTCACTTTATTTTTAATAAACTTTTTAGAATAACTTTAGTTTCTCATAGCATTAGGTAACATACATAGTAAATAGTGCTCTTGTATACCCTCTAATTTTCCCTAATGTTAACATCTTACATAACTATGGTACATTTGAGAAAACTAAGAATTTCACTCTGGTACAATATATTAACTAAACTATAGACTTCATTTAGACTTCACCAGTTTTCCCACTAATGTCCTTTTTCTGTTCCAAAATTGAATCCTGGATACCCCATTTCATCTGTTATCCTGACTTTTTTAGTCCACTTCAGCCCGTGATAATTTTTCTGTCTTGCTTTTCATGACTGAAACTTTCAAAGACTACGAGTCAAGTATTTTGTAGAAAGGTCTTCAATTTGTGTTTGCCTGATGTTTTCTCATGATTGTACCAAGATTATTATGGGTGTGGGGGAAGAAGACCACCAAGGTGAGGCGTACTTCTACCATGGTTAGTCTTATATGTCAACTTTGCGGGGCTATATTTCCCAGTTTTTTGTTTTTTTTTTAATATTTTATTTATTCATTTGACACACAGAGAGAGATTACAAGTAGGCAGAGAGGCAGGCAGAGAGAGAGGAGAGAGGAGGAAGCAGGCTCCCCGCCGAGCAGAGAGCCCGATGTGGGCCTCGATCCCAGGACCCTGGGATCATGACCTGAGCCGAAGGCAGCGGCTTTAACCCACTGAGCCACCCAGGCGCCCTATTTCCCAGTTTTTTAATAAAACACTAATTTAGGTGTCGTGAAGGCATTTTGTACATGTGATTAATATTTACGATCAACTGACATTAAAGGGATTATTCTAAAAAGCGTGGGTGGATGTCAACCCACCATTGAAAAGCTTTAAGAGCAAAGACAGATTTCCTGGAAAAGGAATTCTGCCTTACGGGTACAGAATCAAATCCTGTCTGAGTTTCTATTTCCCTACAAGTTTTAGATTGCCAGTCCCAACAATCGCCTGAGCCAATTTCTTTAAAAAAAAATGTATATCTTTATATCGCCATATCTACCTACTGCCCACTGTCCATGTATCCACCTTCCAACCCATCTCTCTATATCTACTACTATTACTATTTTCTGGAGAGTACCGACTGATGCATTTTTCCCCATTTTTTCATTTAACCTTTTATTTATATCAATATTGATGACTATATAATTATTTTGTACTTTGGATTTTAATACAATATTATCATTTATTTTATTGCCCAAGTTTTTCCATGTGTGGCCATTGGCAATTCTTTTAATTGGTTCCTGTGTCCTTTTTACACACCCCCAGCTTTGCTTTGCTTTCTTTGAACTTTGACCTTCCTTTCTGGCACTTCAAGATCTCCCAAATAATCTTGTCATATTTGCCAAGCCCCAAGAATCAGTCATTTTTCCAAAGGACCTTCATTAAACTTACTGGGGAACTGTCTTTGGAAACCAAGAGCTGAGATCTCAGTGTGCTGGCTGCTACTGATATGTCATTGTTTGTAAGCCTTGTCATTGGACAAAACTAACAAGTATGTGTGTGTACACAAAGCTGTGCATAGGCACACATCTGAAGTGTTTCCAGTGCTAATCCAGTACCACAGGACATTCTAGACTTCCTCTCTTGTTTATTTTTAACATTTTTATTCGACAGTGAGGAAACTGGTTACCATTAAATATACTTTTTTTACTTGCTGCTTTAACTGTGGAATACATGTAAAGTAGTTTCAGTCTTAGTAACACATACTTATGGGAAATCAAGTTAATAACTAGAGTACAATCTTTATATATGTTTCTTTTTGTCTGCAGCCTTAGAAATATTCAGTAGAAACATTGTTTCCAAGCTACTCAGGTCAGTTTCTTTTTACCTTCACTTTCTTCAATGAAGTCATACTGTACATTTGTAATACATTTAGATTTATATGTCAACTTCTGTACTCCAGGTTAGGATCCCTTGACATTATGGTTGATATTTTAAATTTTTCATATCATGAAGTTCACTCTCTATGGGTTTTGACAAATACCAACACTGTACACAACACTACAGTTTCATACAGAACAGTTCCATAACCTTAAAAATTCTCCTGTGTTGCCTCTTTTTCATTAACCAATTTCCTCTGCACCAACCCCTCTGCTGGTTTAAAAAAAAAATGTTAATTTGCAGTTTCTTCTACTCAATGTAGGGACAATGCTCTTTGTAATGCAGCACATCATTAAATTGATTCTAGTAGTCTGGAATTGTTGATAAAGGCTTCAAGGAATTCAATGGGGAATACTTTTAAAAAATTGTATGAGATGGAGTGGATATCATATACCTTCTAAAGTTGACCATTAATTCATACCATACTCAAATATTAACTTAAAATGGATTATAGATCCAAAGGTTTAATCAGAAATCATAAGGTTCTAAGAAGAAACTCATTAAAAATTTGGGGTAGGCAATGTTTTCTCACATAGAACACATATAATGAAAACTATAATATATATCTTTAAAACTAGGCATAGAATCGCGTATCTATATCTATAAATTTGACTTCATGCAAATGAAAACTTTTCTTTCTGAAAGACACTATTATGAAAATAAAAAGGCAATAATTAGATCGGGAGAAAAGTACTTATAAGATATTTATCAGACAAAGAAGCTGTATGCAGAATGTATAAAGATCTCTTACAATTCAATGTTAAGACCACAAGCCATGATTTTAAAACATTGATAAAACCTGGGCCCCTGGGTGGCTTAGCTGGTTAAGCGTCTGACTCGTGGTTTCAGCTCAGGTCATGATCTCACGGGTCCTGAGATCCAGCCACCCCTCCACACACCAGCCCCCTGCCCTCAGCCCTTAAATTTGCTTGGGATTCTCTCCCTCTGCCCCTCCCCCATCGGTGGGCGCCTGCACTCTCCTTTTCTCTAAAAGAAATAGATAAATCTTGAAGAAAAACATTGATAAAACCTCAGACACTTCACGAAATATGCAAAGGTTCAATAAACCCATGAAAAAATGCACCGTATTTTACTTATGAGAGAAACTGCAAAATTAAAATCTCAATGACACAGCACCACCAACCAATTGCAGTTACTAAAATTAACTTGAAAAACCCTTACCATGATTTTTGCTCTCAAGGATGTGTAGGAACTTGAACGCTCATATATTACTGGTGGAAATGTTCAAGTGGTACAACCATGTTGGAAAATACCTCGTCTCTTTGTAATCTCTCTCTCTGTGTCAAATAAATAATTAAATCTTAAAAAAAAAGAAAAGAAAATACCTCATCTCTTTTTACAAAGTGAAGCATACACATACTGTGACCTTTTGGCACTTCCTCAAAAGAGACATTAAAAAAAATGTGTATAAAGATGTTTGCATCAACGTTATACCAGTAGTTCAAACCCGGAAACCAAGAGTTTGAGTCATCCTCCGATGAATCCGCAAACTGTGGTACACTTAAAAGTAGACACTCTGAGGGGTCCTGGGGGGTGGGAGGGGAGGGACGGGGTGGCTGGGTGATGGACACTGGGGAGGGTCTGTGCTATGGGGAGGGCTGTGAAACGTGTAAGCCTGATGGTTCACAGACCTGTACCCCTGGGACAAATAAAAAAAAAAGTAAATACAAAAAGGCAGGGCGGGGGGTGTGCGTGGCAAACGATTGGTAAAGACAGATACATCTCTTGGGGCGCCTGGGTGGCTCAGTGGGTTAAGCCTCTGCTTTCCGCTCAGGTCATGATCTCAGGGTCGTGGGATCGAGCCCCGCATCGGGCTCCCTGCTTGGCAGGGAGCCTGCTTCCTCCTCTCTCTGCCTGCCTCTCTGCCTACTTGTGATCTCTCTCTCTCTCTGTCAAATAAATAAATAAAAATCTTAAAAAAAAAGATACATCTCCACATGGTTATTCTGATGGAAAGAACGCAGGAGGGGGGAAAAAAAGGACTAATAGTAACTGATTCCGTTTGCCGATAATTCCTGGAAATGAAAACTCACCTGTCGTCGCAGAAAGCACATCACGATGCCTGGGGCTCTATTCGTGGACGTGATGTAAAGGAGTACGAAGAAATTTTTGATGGTGAACAGAAATGTCCTCCGTCTCGGATGGGGTGACCGTTTTATGTAGTACCCGCATGCATTCTGAAAACTATGAAAACACAGAGACCTTACTAAAACTGTTACCAGAACGTAGCAGGTCGGGGAGGAGACGGCCTCCGAGCCGCCGGGGGGCGACCACGCCGATCCCAGCAGGCCCTTGGCGCGGCCACCACGACGGCGGGGCGAGACGGAGCTGTGAGCGCCCTCCAGGGCCGACCGACCACGGCGGGCGCGGCTC
>LNAC01000173.1:3070008-3223287 GCA_002007465.1 Ailurus styani
CCGGCGCTCTTCACCGAGGGCCCGGCCTGGCGCTGCCTCGTGGTGTTGGGAACGCGGCCCGGGACCGGGAGCAGCCGCCGGGGGCCTCCTAGCGACCACGGGCAAACCCTCGGGCACCGCGTCCTGCGAGCGCGCTCCGCCTCCAGCGCGCCTCGTGGATCTGATGCGCCGGGCGGCCTCGTGCAAGTTCATCCAACCGTTCACCGGAAACATGCATCCGGAATCTCCCATCCACGAATCCCACCTGGCGCAGCTCTGCTGAAGTGTGCTGGCCCCGCTGTTCGGTGGCCTGGACCCAAGACATTCCATCTGAGTTCTGTCCGTCTCTGCTGGGCCGCGCGATGGGTCGGTGGAAGGGTCCCGAAGCCTGCACTCTTCTTGCCCTTGCAGAGACTGAGCACATACTGCAGGTCAAGAGAGAGAAAAGTGGGTTCGCCGAAAGGTCGTGCAGCCCGAGTAACCACTAGTTCACGGACCAGGACAAGAAGGACTGGATTCTGCTCAAAGGCGTGGAAGCCCTTTGCCTGGGTAGCATGGAGGCGCTGGAGGTCAAGTGTGACCAAGAGTCAAAAAGGCTGTTTAGAGATGTATTTTCTTAATGAGTTCTTGACCCTGGAACAAGCCCGCAGGATACAGGCCGCAAAGCAAACGCCCTTCTAGGGCATTGAATGATCACACAGGCCGAGTCAGTATAAATCACAGACAGGTAACAAATCCTGAGACCGTTTTATTCGTTGGACAACGTATTCTTAAGAAGGACTTTCATTAAGTAAAATAGGAAAAAGGAATCGCTACCCTATAAAATGGCTTCAGCTGTGATGAAGAATCCTTCTGATTGTTCAAAGTCATCCATCATTCATTCCTAAGATAGACTGAAGTTCGGCTCCAGAACTTAACACCGTCGCTTGCCCGCAGAGCAACAGGGAATGCAGCGTACTCTAGGCTTACAGTGTGAGTGATTTCATTATTTATGTACAGTGGTTAATAAGTAAGGTGTCTGTGTCAGGAGGGGATACTTTATTTTCTGATCTGCAACCACAGAAAACCATGATTTCCTGGGTTAATCTCTTTTAAAAACAGTACTTCATGAAAAAACTAAATGCTGCCTTTCATACCCTACCTTTCTTGCTCTCATTTTTGGAGATGAGGAAGAGCAATGAAAAAGAGGTAGAGTAAGGAATTCTATTCATAAAATGGTTCCCGGGAGGATCTCAAAGTAGGAAGGGTTGTTGTTGTTGTTACTTTGAAGGTCATTCAAGCCATAGTAACTAATTAAAATGAATAAGCACTTTTATTTTAAATATGTGCTTAAGTTAGTCATTAAGTCAGTTTGGATAGGGCTTAAGAAAATTATTGATGTGGGGCACCTGGGTGGCTCAGTGGGTTAAAGCCTCAGCCTTCGGCTCAGGTCATGATCTCAGGGTCCTGGGATCAAGCCTCACATCCGGCTCTCTGCTCAGCAGGGAGCCTGCCTCCTCCTCTCTCTCTGCCTGCCTCTCTGCCTACTTGTGATCTTTCTCTCTCTGTCAAATAAAGATAAAAAATCTTAAAAAAAAAAAGAAATATGAAATCTGGGGGTGCCTAGGTAGCTCAGTTAGTTAAGTGTCTGCCTTCAACCCAGGTCATGATCCTGGGGTCCTGATATGGAGCCTCACATTAGGCTCCTGGCTCAGCGAGGAGTCTGCTTGTCCCACTGACCCTCTCCCCACTTGTGCTTTCCCTCTGAAATAAATTAAAAAAAAAAATCTTAAAAAAATAGAAAAATGAAATCTGGTGTTGGAAACTTGTAAATCTCTAATTTTTGTGTTGTTTAGGAAGTGAAGATAGGTCTCCTGAGGAAAAGTATTAAGTAAAGCCAACTTGACATTAGAAATTACAGTAGACAATGAAAGAAAATTTTTGTTATTTTCAAAGAAAATAACAAAAAAGTCAATACTTGACTTTTCAGAAAGTTTCTAATTTAGTTTTCTAGTCCCTTGCCTATGTTCTACTATAATTGAATTTATTACAGTCTTAAAAGAAAGTACTAAATGGACACTACTGAACTGCAAAATCCATCTGATGAATTTCAATAGCAACTTGGATATAACAGGTTAAAGAATCCAAGAAATGAAGGCAAATATAGATAGGCTATTCAAATTAAAGCATGTAAAGAAAACAAAACAAAAAAACAAACAATAGTTTCAGCTGTGGGACAGTATCAAGCTAGGAATGTGTATGTCATTGGATTAGTATTAGAACTAATAATGTTGCCCGCCTAGAGTGCTTTACTACCAGATCTAATTTCTCACTCAACATGCAGTTCCAGGGTTTCACAACCCCCCATGATTTTTTGACCCCCACTCCTCCCATAGATATCAATGCCTACTCATTCTTTTGCATTTCTTAATTTTGCAGTATTTTACTTTTATTTTTGTACCTTTAACAATTCATTGAATGTTTTATTTACATTTGTCTTTCTCTGCCACTATAAAACTGAGACAAGGATGATTTATTTATTTATTATTTATATGTATATAAATAATATATTTATATTTATTTATTTATATTTATTTATCTAGTATCTAGTACTGTGATGACACATGGTTATTTTTGAATGATTATTCATTAAATGAGAGAAAGAATACTAAAAAAAGAAATTTGAAAAGATAAAACACAGGGAAGAAAAATACCTAAAACTCATTACTGTGAAACCTAAATGAATATAAGAAACTACTCCATGAAAGAGAAATGGCGCAAAGTATTATGCTTGACAAAGAATTGATAAATAAACAAATAATTATAAATAATTCCAATTCCCTTAAAATTGATTTAGAGGGGCATGGAAAACAGACTACATTTTGAACTGATAGAACGCAGGGCTTGTGAATCCAAACAAATGAGTTGCTTCGTGTTTCTGCAACACACGTCTTTCATTGATGTTCATCTTCTTTTTCCTGTCTGATAAGACGTTAAATTGGTCGGCATAGGTCTTTCATTTACTCTGTTAACTTTAATCTATTTTGGGGTTAAAGTGTTTCTTCTCATTTTAAAATAATTTAAAAGCAATTGTCTCTAGCATGCGATGAGATCACTGTCTCACACTGGTTCTTTGCTGACCTGCTGAGGATTTAGTCGTTCTCTCCTGAGGGGTCTTCACTGGGACATGGAAGCCTCATGTACGTGAAATGATCTTCTGAGAGTTTCCTTTTTTGGTGAGGGACATGGCTTAAATGACCTTTCTCCACTCGGGGAATTTCCATATCACATGTTTATAAAAAGTTTCATGACGAATGTGAGACCAGAATTTTTTGTAAGCTCCCATCTCTTTATGAGCATTGCCTCCTGAGTCAGGTAAATCCCTACCTTATACTTTGATCGTACATGAGTATCATGCATGCCCTATACAATTAAGAACAGAGGGGACATAAAAAGGCCCATTAGTAGGGATGCTAAGTATCAGGTGGAGTGGACTACATGCCATTATATGTCTTTCCATTTCTAGGACTGTATGATGCTCAGGAATCAGCAGGATCTCAATGAAACAACAGGCAATGTTATTAAATAATAATGCTGATGGAACAATCAAATATTTAGAGAGCACTACTATCTAGCATAGAGTGGCTGGAATCTTAAAATTTTTTTTTTAATTTTAGCAAAATGTATGCCTATAACACTTATTTTCTCAGCATGATTGTGGCATACATGCTTACTCTCCAGAGTTTCCATGGAGATTTGGCACTATGGTTTGTTTTTGCTTTGTTACCCTACTTACATTTTTCCTTTTAGTAATTTTAGTTCTCCTAGTGAACAAATCTGTTAATGATCTTCAAAAGTGTAATTCTTGGATTTGAGAGGTTGTCTCCTTTCTTGTCATTATTTATTTGTCCAAGTACTTTGAATATATCAGTCGTCTTGTTTATCACATGGACATTGCATGGAAGAATATTATTTTATTAAATATTAAAGAATTCTGGGTATTTATTTATACTACTTGTATACCTTTATATATGAATGTAAAGTCTAAAAGCTGGAATGATTTATCTAATCCTCTAATTTTATGTATCGGGGAGCTGAGCGGTAGAGAACTGAAATGACGTGTGTTAACCAGTTTGCAGAAGTCCCAGGAATAGCTAATTTCCTTGTCAGTTCTCTTCTGCCATGTCAGATATAGTTGGTTTGTCCCTGTCGCCTTTTGGATTGGAAAAGGCACTGTCTCCGTTTCCCCATTCAGAGAATTGTTCAAATGAAATAGATAGCTTCTTGGCGGTGGGTGAACTCAGGTGTCTCCTCCGCTGAGAAATTTGCTTTTGCAAACTGTGAATCACTATGCAGCAGCTGCTTGCAGGGAGAACACCTGTGTCTGGTGTCTGTGCTTTGGCACCTTCTTGCCACCTCCGGTTGTAGTTAGAGCAACAGTTTTTTATTTTTAGAGGACACCAAGGTTCTATACAGTAACTTATTTTTCTCTCGAAGTTCCGTTTTGGAATCTCTACGCTCTCACAACATGTAAGGACCCATTTTTAGGTTCTCTTTTGTCAAGTTGTGACTGGACTGTAAAATATTACTTACTCTTTCCTGTGGTAATCCCATCACTGTGGGGAAGACATATGTGATTCATTTTTATCTCACGTTGGAAGTATAACCTCACCTCAGGCAACTCTTACAATCTCACAACTGTGAGTTTCCAAACAACCTCACTAGGATGTGTGCTATTTTGCTGTTGGACACCGTGCATTATCATCATAATCATTGGTGCTGTAAAGACAAACACATTAAGTGTAATACAGACCAAACAGAGCACAAAGTTTCTGCCTTCTGGGAACGTGAATTTTAATGAGTGCTATTATTTAACTGAAAACGTATTATGCCAGAAGGTATTCCAACGTACTGTGAAATAGGTTGATGAAAGTGTTATTTTTCATAACAAATCGAGGAAAATTGAACAAGCAGAGGGACAGAGCAAATTTCATTAGAAGGTATAGTGTATCTCATTCAGAGTTTAGTTTATGGGTTCCTTTCTTGTATCCTTAAAGCAGAGATTCATAAAATGTTACCATTTCTCTGAATGAGATGACAAATGTAAAAATTTCCTTTATTCATCATTTCTTACTCTAAACCTATCCACATTCATCATTATTTTCAGTAGCACAGTGGTAGATACTCAGTGAAATAACTCATATATACGTTTAGAGGATTTTGAAGCCAGCTTGGGGTTTGAATATTTTATATTTGATGGTACTTGTTTAATGAATGACTGGGTTCCCCAGTCCTGTCCTGCCAGTCATCTCTCTTCTAATGAAATCCTCAAGGGAACTGAATAAAGGGATAAGAGCAAGTGAGAATCAGCATGTCATTTTATTGCCGGCTAGGTAGATACCAAATTCTAGTGAGCAGCTTGAGGCACATGCTTTATGTTGGAGGCCTTCAGGGGCCATTATTTCCCTTAAGGTTTAAATCTCAATTTTTGAGAAAGTACAGTCCTCTGGTTGCTTGCATAATCTTGGAACCTGAAGGAATTGCCAACATATGTAAGTGTTCAAATGGGGAAAAATATAGTAAAAAATATCTGTCCTAGGATGGTAGTTTTGGGCCAGTTTATCTATTTCTTGTAGGAGAAGACAGGAAAGAGGACATGGCTGTTTATGTTAAGTCCTTCTTGGGTCTTCTCATTATATAAAGGTAAACAGTAGGTGGTCATATCTTGGAAGGAGGCCAGTAAATTCAGATGGTTTCTACATATGGGTATATATGCCCTCAAATAGTATCCTCTAGTCTGAAATAGTAGAGTAAGGCTTTATTCATCTTGAGGGAATAGAGGACTGGGGAGTCGCAGAGGCAGGCAAGACCTCTTTCTGGAATGGAGAGCCTCCCCATTCCTCCTGCAGAAACGAACACTGACTACCAGACTAGACTGGTATTCAAAGGAAATACTTTCTTATTCCTCGCACAGAATCACAGAAGCATGGTCAAGTCTTGTCGTTTTGTATAGTGTACTTCTCTCGTTAGTGGGAGATAGCTCCTGGAGATTTTTAAATTGCACAAATACTTGAATATGTGTATTCTTAATGAATTTTATGAGGACTAACAGTTTTCTATTCTCTCCTTTGCAGTTTACTTTCATTTCTTTCAATTCTCTGTTACTTCCCTCTGTCACTAACAAACTTAAGTATCTGGAAGAAGCCAAAATAGACCTCAAGTCAATAATACAAATGCTCATGAAAAAGAGAAGTTGCTTCTATTACACTAATAGACGAGCCTCTCAGATCTTTACATATATTGTCTTATCTCAGTTTGCAAAGAAGTCTAACAATCAAGATTATACAAGATCTCAGACTGTAGGCAATTAGAAAGAACAAATTGAGAAGGGGTGACTTATATGCTATTCATTGAGAATAGCAACAAATAGCTTAATAGCCAGAAGATAAACCTATAAAAAGGAAATATAAGAATCTTATAAGGTGGGCACCTGGGTGGCTCAGTCGGTTAAGCGGCTGCCTGTGGCTCAGGTCATGATTCCAGGGTTGTGCATCGGGCTCCTTGTTCAGTGGAGAGCCTGCTTCTCCCTCTCCCTCTGCCTGCCTCTCTGCCTACTTGTGCTCTCTCTCTCTCTGTCAAATAAATAAATAAAATCTTAAAAAAAAAAGATTCTCCTATTCAAATTCAAATTAAGATATGAAATTCATATTAAGATATGAAATAAAAATAATTATTTCATTTTACCCCTGTCTTATTACACACAAAATATAAATCACCTGTATGTAGAACCATATACAAATTTTTATTTTCACAAATAAAAGTTATTAATATAGTACATATTTATTTCATGATGTAGGTTTTTGTTGTTTTTAGCAAGTGTAGAGAATTTATTATCATACTAGATATATGAGAAGTTGCGCGTAAGAATAGAAAAGGGGGACTTCAGAAGAATAGTAATTAAAACAAGGGCCTGAAGTCTAATGAGCCCATGTTCAATCCCTTGATTTAATATTTGACTCTCCTGCATTCCAGTTTCTTCCCCTAATACCATTATTGTAAAGATTTAATGCTTATTCCCATCATTTAGACTTAGTTTGATCATTAGATGATAGTTAGTAGGGGCTATTTGGGCTGTCTATTGAGTAATACAGAATAGAGGAATAATAGATAATGGATGTAGCTTGTTCAGCTCATCTCTAACATAGGCCTTGAGAATTAAGCACTTAGAACCAATCTCCTAAAAATAAACTTACTTATTGAGTGAATAAATGTGAATAAATACAGGACATAGAGAAACTGTTTGTCCTCCAGTGTCTGCAACTCTTGAACCAATAGCAGGCATCGTAGTATCATGACCCCAGCACTGTCCTTCAAGATAGAGGTGGCTGGGGAAGTATGCCAATTGCATGACTCCATTTGGAAAAATTGCTTAAAAAATACTTATTTCCCAAAGTTATTCATTTATCTCAGGACAGTGGGGTTGAACCACAAAACACTGTCCAAGCAGAAAGTATGTGTGTATGCAAGGCAGCCCCATATCTTGGCCAAATCCTTTTCTCTAAGTGTTTTTCCACTAAGTGAGAGACAAAAGTCGGGCTACTTTCACCCAAGGTTGTGACATCATATGTGATATCTCTAAGGCTGGGTCACTGAAACCAAAGCATTTTTTCTCTGTTCGAATGCTTGGCTTAATGTAATGGTACTTGCAGTACCAGGAATTACATTATTGCTATCAGTAGTTTCTCACCAGGGTTGTCAATGTTCATTTTATGTTTTCTTTTTTTAACTCAGAGTTCTTGCCTTCTGTAAACTCTCTGATGCTTGTTCTGATTTTCACATATATTGAAGTGTTAAAATGGCAGAATTTTCCAAATATACCAAATTTGAAATGTAAATATTAGATCCTTTCTGTTTGAATATTAATTGCATACGATTGTCTTGGATTTTTTTGAGATTATTTATATTAGAGAGAGAGAGTGAGATGGGAGGGACACAGGGTGAGGGAGAGAGAGCTTTAAGCAGACTCCATGCTGAGTGAAGAGCCCCACAGAACTTGAACTCATGATCCTGAGATCATGACCTGAGCTGAAATCAAGAGTCAGATGCTCCACTGACTGAGCAACCCAGGCACCCCAAGACCCAGGTTTTTTTTTTCTTTTAATGGAATCATTGGCTCAGAGAATTTCAGTCACATATCAATGTACTGTCTTAAAATACTAGATACATTTACAGAAGAGTTAATGCCCCCAAATAACTGTCAGTTCGTGTGTTTAACTTCTCATTAAACACTGTTGTCAAAGTGACAGTTTTTCATCTGGAATTAAGATGTTTGGTTGTTAAACACCGTTACCTCAATAATGGGGCACGGAGAGCTGATAAATTCAGTCATTCTGTGTCCTGGTTGCTGTATATCAAAGTAAAAAAAGCTAATTGAGTCACCTAAGGATACATGTGTGAAAGCAAGGGAAACAGGCTTTAGGATAAACATGTTGCAAATTTCAGAAAAATTCTGGCTTCACTGGAGGGCCTAAGTGCACATTAGGATTAGTGCAGTTGAAATATTAAGCTTAAGTTTACATTGGCACTGTGTGTGGGGTTGAAACCTTATGCTTCTTAAATCTGTAGGGACACAACAGTGAAGGAAGGGCACGTTTGAACTTCAAGAACAAGAGATTCTCAGTATTACTCCTTTCTCTAAAGGCTCATCTTTATACATCTGAAATCCAGGGATATCGCTTGTTAACATTTTGGCAAATACAGTTCCATTTCAGTACTTTTTTTTGGGTATATATCATTTATATTTTAAAATTTGATATTTTTAGGAATAGGTGAATACATTATAATTTTTACTATAATTTTTTTTAAAAATTGTTAAATATTTTCAAAATTCTTAAAAACTATAATTCTACTCTGGATATTTAATTTGTTTTCACTGGTTTGCTATTATAAACATGAACATCTCTGTGTATACATTTGTGTACATAGTATTGCTAGAATTAGAATTAATGGGTCAAAGAATATTAATCTAGTTATTTTTTTAGCACATACTGGACTTTTTTTCTGGATAGTTTATATCTATTTATCTTTTGTTGGACAGAAATGCTTTACCACACACTTACCTTTACTGGGTATTATTAACATTTTTCTTAGAGCTTTAAAAATATCTTGGGATTTGTTTTCTAAATTAAGCTAGATATACAAGACATCATTCTTGTGTAAAATAACGTGGGACCATGTAGAAACTAGCCTTCTGGTTCTTATATGGATTACTGGTCTACCACCAGCAAAGAATGGTGGAAAATCGTGGTCCTTCTAGACCCATGCCAACATAGAAGACTGACTGTTTAGTTAGTATCTACCAAAGAATAAAAGGAGAGTCACAAGAAACACTTTCCTCCTTACACATGAAATGAGAAAGACTTCATGGAAATACTTTGTTACACTGTTAAGTAGCTATTAATAAGGTTCCAAATGACTTATGACTTTCTTGTGTCATTCAGATCATAATGGTACATCATTAAAAAAATCAACCTTTGGTCTAAAGTAATTATTACTTGTAGTGAAGAAAGGTTTCAACTTACTGAATATAATTTAAGGCTTCTGGTTGAATCAACATTAGATAAACAGGTAATTTGAAGCACTGTGCTATTTAAAGTTTGCTTTATGGTTTTGTTTTGATTTTTTTGATGCGGGAAGCCTGGTATTTCACCTAGCGTTTTAATCTTACTATGTGTAACCACCTGACTCAACTTACGTTTGCTACTGTTTCAGACAGGACCAATCCTGTCCAAAAACAACTTTAAAATATGTATCCGTAGGTCTAGTTAGAGTGCTGAAGCTGAGTTAAATAAATCTCATAATGCCATTCCAAATGATGAAAACTGATTATGACATGTAACTTTTAGTAAACAGTCTGCAGTTGATATAGGAGTGTCTTATATCAAAATCAAGATATATTAAGGACAAAAGAATAAAATCAAAGAAAGAATCATAATAAACTCAAGGAAAACTGTTCATGAATCAACCTCAGGATTTAGGACAGCCACGAGCAAGAGTCTTGGGGCAGGATTCACATCTGTATTTAGATCCTAGTGCTGTATATCCTCAGAGAATGTTACTGCAGCTGGGAGCAAGTGTAAAAATAATGTCCATAAACACAAGTTGTGGACTGAGGTCAGGCTTTGGGATATAAGAGGCCTTGCATGGCTCCTGGGAGGCAAACTGGAGTACTAAGTATGACCTTCTCTGTTCATTGTCCTGGGCCAAGAGACAAACCAAATTAGTTTAACTGAGTGGCCTTACTTTATTTTGGGAACATAAATGAGGAATTAATTAGTTCCGTGGGGGGATACTGTGCAATTATTCTCCTTGCATACTTGCTCCCTCTACACTCTTGTGTTACTCATCTATTTTTGTTTGTTTGCTTTTCAGTATTTGTTGCCTTGAAATATTATATACTTAGGGTAGACACAATACAAATGTAAAGCTAAATGGTTGACGGCGCAACATGCAGGTACCCATCAACAAAGTCAAAAACAGACTTGAAACAAGTCCTCACACACTCAAAACCCTCCTAGTGCTTCATTCTAGGCAGTTATTGTTCTCTTTCCAGAGAATGCACACTCTATCCTGATTTTATGGTTTTTTTTCCATTTTCATGATTTTTTAAAGAATATACTTTATTTTTAGAGTATTTTTAGGTTGACAAGAAAATTGAGCCAAGGCACAGAGATTTCCCATATATCCTCTGATTCCACTCATGCATAGTCACTCCCATTATCAAGAACCCCCACCATAGTGATACATTTGTTACAATTGACGAACCTACATTGACAGGTCATTATTACCCAAAGTCCATAGCTTATATTAGGGTTTGCTTTTCGTGTTTTATACCCTATGGTTTTGAAAAATGTATGATGACATGTATCATTCACCATTATAGTTTTTTTTTAAGATTTTATTTATTTGACAGAGAGAGAGAGAGCAGATCACAAGTAGGCAGAGAGGCAGGCAGAGAGTGAGAGGAGGAAGCAGGCTCCCTGCTGAGCAGAGAGCCCGATGCAGGCCTCGATCCCAGGATCCTGAGATCATGACATGAGCCGAAGGCAGAGGCTTTAACCCACTGAGCCACCCAGGTGCCCCACACCATTATAGTTTTATGTAGAATAGTTTCCTAGTCCTAAAAATCCTCTGTGCTCTACCTATTCATCCCTTCCACCCTCTGAAACTGTAACTACTCCTGATCTTTTTACTATATCCACACTTTAACCTTTTCCAGAAAGTCATATTGTTGGAATCATATAATATGTAGCCTTTTCAGGTTGGTTCTTTCACTTAGTGATATGTACTGAAGTTCCTTCCTGTCCTTTCATGGCTTGATAGCTCATCGTAGTACATAATATTCCATTGTCTGGATGTATTGCAGTTTATTTGTCCGTTCATCTATGGGAAGTCATCTTGGTTTCTTCAAGGTATGGAAATTATGAATAAAGCTACTATAAACACTGGTACGCAGGTTTTTATGTAGATACAAGTTTTCAACTTCTCTCATCATAGAGCATGACTGCTGGGTCATATAGTCAGCATATATTTAGTTTTATAAGATGCTGCTAGATTATCTTCCAGAGTGTCTGTACCATCTTGCATTATCATTGACAATAAACGAGAATCTCTGTTGCTCAACATCCTTTCCAGCATTTGGTGTCATCTGTTGTTAGTATTCTGGATTTTGGCCATTCTAATGGTTGTGATGTGATGTTTCATTGTTGTATTAATTTGCAATTCATTAACAATATGATGTGGACCATTTCTTCATATGCCTATTTGCCATCTGTGTATCTTCTTTGGTGAGGTGTCCACTAAGGTTTTCGGCTCATTTTCTTAATCAAGTTGTTCATTTTCTTATTTTTGAGTTTTAAGAGTTTTTATACATTTAAAGTTCTTGTATAATAGGAGTTCTTATATTATTTAAGAGTTCTGATAACAGTCCTTAATGAGATTATTTTTCAAGTATTTTCTCCAAGTCTGTGCTTATAGTTTCTCATTTTCTTTACAGTATCTTTTATAAGACAGAAATGTTTCATTTTTAATAAAGTAAATTAATTTAATTGATAAAGTCAATTAATTTAGTAAAGTCAAGCTTATAATTTATTTATTTCATGGACTATGCCTTTGGTGTTTCTCTAAAAAGGCAGTGATATACCCAAGAATATTTGGAATTCCTCCTATGTTATCTTCTTGGAGTTCTGTAGTTTTTTGCATTTTACTTTTAAGTTTGTAATCCATTTTGGATTAATTTTTGTGAAGGGTGTAAGCTCTGTGTCTAGATTTATTTTTTTGCATATTCCACATAGCACCATTTGTTTAAAAGACAATTTTGCTCCAGTGTATTGCCTTTGCTCCTTTTTCAAAGATCAAAGGAATGTTAGTTATATGGGTCCATTTCTGGGCTTTATATTCTCTTCCATTGATCTGTCTATTCTTTCATCAATATCAAACTGTTTCGATTATTGTAGCTTTATAGTGAGTCTTGATTCAGGTAGTGTCAGTCTTCTAACTTTTTTCTTCTCCTTCAGTATTGTGTTCACTATTCTGGGTCTTTTGCTTCTTCATATAAACTTTAGAATCAGTTTGTTAATTCCATAAAATCACATGTTGGGGTTTTGATTGGGATTGCATTGAAGCAGTAGTTCAAGTTAGGAAGAAATAACATCTTGACAATATTGACACTTCTTATCCAAGAATGTGGAATATTTTTCCATTTATTAGGTCTTTGATTTTGTTCATCAGAGTTTTATAGTTTCCCTCATATGGATCTTGTACATACTTTGTTAGATTTACACCTAAGTATTCTGGTTTGGGGATTCTAAGGTAAATGGAATTGTGTTTTCAATTTCAAATTCCATTTATTCATCACTGATAAATAGGAATTAGATTGATTTTTATATTTTAGTCTTATATCTTATAGTCTTGCTATATTTGCTTATTAGTTCCAGGAATTATTTATATTGATTCTTTTGAATTTTCTGCATAAACAATCATATCATCTGCAAGCAAAAATTGTCTTATTTCTTCCTTTCCAGTCAGTCTATTTTTTATTTCCTTTTGTTATTGTAATAGCTGGGTCTTCCAGTATAGTTTTAAAAAGAAGTCATTTGAAAGGACGTCCTTGCTTTGTTCTAGATCTTAGTGATAAAGCTTCAAGTTTCTGACCGTTGAGTATGATGTTAGCTGTAGGTTTTGTAGATGTTCTTTATTAGTTTGAGGAAGTTCCCCTCTATTGCTCATTTATTGAGAATTTTTATTATTAATGGGTGTTGGATTTTTGTCAGATGGCTTTTCTGCATCTATTGATATGACTGTGTGATTTTTCTCTTTTAGCTTGTTGTTGTAATAGATTACATTAATTGGTTTATTCCTTGAATGTTTGGTGGAATTCACCAATGAACCCATCTAGACTTGGTGTTTTCTGTTTTGGAAGATTAGTAATTATTGTATCAATTTCTTTAGTAGGTAGAGGGCTACTCATATTGTCTATTTCTTATATGCGTTTTAGCAGATCTTATCTTTCAAGGAATTGGCCCATTTCATCTAGATTATCAAATTTGTGACCACAGAATTTTTCATAGTTTTCCTTTATTATCCTTTTAATGTCCTTGGGATTTGTATTTCTGTCCCCTTCATTTCTGGTATTTTGTAGTTTGTGTCTTCTCTCTTTTTTTCTTAGCCTGACATTAGACTTATCAATATTATCCATGTTTTCAAAGAAACAACTTTGGTTTTACTGACTTCTCTAGTGGTCTTGTTTTCAGTTTCATTGATTTCTGCTATAATTCTTATTTTTCTTTCTCTGCTTATTTTGACATCTATTTTATCATTCTCTCTCTCTTTATCTTTCAAGTTTCCTAAGGTGGAAGCTTAGATTATTGGTTTTAGATCTTTCTTTTTTTCTAGTATATGCATTCAATGATATAAATTTCCCTCTAAGTACTACTTTCAGTATATCCCACCACTTTTATCAAGTTGTTTTCATTTTCATTTAGTTCAAAATAGCATTTAATTTCTCTTGAGATTTCTTCTTGCCCCATGTGTTATTTTTATAAGTGTGTTATTTAGTCTCCCAAGTGTTTCTGAATTTTAAGCTATCTTTCTGTTATTGATTTCTAGTTTAATTCCAACTGGAAACAGACATTTTATGATTTCTATCTTTTTTCAACTTGTTAAGATATGTTTTATGGCCCAGTAAGTGGCTGTCTTGGTGAATATGTATACCGATTGCATTCCCACCAGCACTGTATGAAAGTGTTGATCCATATCCTTACCAATTGTGGGTTTTAGTTTTAATTTATTCTAGTGTGTTCTTAAAGAAATGTTACTGTGACCTTAATTTGTATGGCTGTCTTTGGTTGGGTTTCTTCTTGAAAGCAGAGCCTAAGAAAAGAAGTTATATGTAGGATGCCATCCAAGGAAGTAGGAAAGAAGAACCTTAGGGACTGACTGAAAAATGAAAACCCAATATAAATGTGTGTTAGAGAGGTCACTACTGTGGGCAACTAAGGTTTGTTCCTTTCTGGTACCTAATGAAGAACGCACAGAATGTCTGTTACCTAATGAAGAACACACAGAATGTCATTCAGAATCCTCTGCTCAAGAATCAACTAGGAGGATAATTGATATTGAGTATAGCCCTCCTTTGTAGAGGATTACTTAAGCTTCCTTGCACTTCCACACCTGCCCAGTAGGCTTTTACTGGTGTTCTTAACATTGGAGAAGCCCTGAGCAGGCAGAAACACATGAGACACTCTTAAGGCAAGATGCTGCCTAAGTAAGACTGAGCGATATGCCTGAAATGAGAGATAAAACAGAGGGGATGTAGGGAGGTGCACAGTGGCTTATAAGGCAAGTTCGATGATAACTAATGGAGCAATGCACATTTTGTGCTTATTGACCATTTGGACTTATCTTTTATAAAGTGATACTTGAAGCTTCTTGAACATTGTTTTATGATATAATCTGTGTTTTACTTTTCATTTGTAGCGATGTTTTATATAAAGCAGTTACAATTACTTTATCACTTACATGTGCTGTAAATATCATTTCATCCTTTCATCTTGCCTTTCTATTTTCTTAACTATGGGTTTGCTGAACAGGAGATCCTATTTTAATGTAGTTTAATTTTTCAAGCTTTGTATTTGTAATTAGTATTTTCATGCCTTACGTAAGGAATCTTTTCCTATAAAAGCTTGATAGAGATATTTTATATTATTATTAGAAGGCTTTTGCTTGGGGCATCAGGATGGCTCAGTGGGTTAAGCATCCAACTCTTGATTTGGGCTCAGGTTGTGATCTCAGGGTCCTGAGAGCAAGCCACCCCACGTAGCGCTCTGTGCTCAGTGCAGAGTCTGTTTGTCCTTCTTCTCCTTCTCTCATTCTCAAATAAATAAATAAATAAATAAGATCTTTAAAAAAGGGAGGATTTTGCTTGTCTTTCAGGGTGAGATCTACAATCCATGTGTATTGATTTATATATATGATGCATTATATCATATGTTAAAGTATATAATATATATATATATATGTTACATATATAGTGTGTGTGCGTTTTGTGCCCAGCCTCATCCTTTTTCTTTTTTTATAAGGATCTCTTGTACATCTCACCCCCATGTAAATGGTAACCTTGCAATTAGTGATTTTCTTTTGTTTTTAAAAAATTATTTATCTATTTGAGAGAGAAGGAGCACATGAGCTGGAGGAGAGAGAGAAGCAGGATCCCAGCTGAGCAGGGAGCCTGATGCAGGGCTCGATCCTGGGACTGCAGGCTAGTGACCTGAGCCTAAGGCAGATGCTTAACCAACTGAGCCACCCAGGCGCCCCAATTAATGATCTTCTTACAAGACCCAGTTTTCCTTCCAAAATTGTTTGGATCAGTTATGGAGGCTTATTTTATATTACCTGTTCTTTCTCTGGCAGTGGATGCTCCAAAGTGAAAAGATTGGGATCTACCAAAATAATGAGGAGAGACTTGAGACCCAGAGAGAAGGGGTTGGGATGGGGAGAGAAAGCACTGAAAACATTCTAGTCCTTAGTTTCTCATATTTTCAAGCTAACAATCCTGCCTTTCTTCAGAATTTATTCCTCCATTTGTAAATCAATGAGTCTCCCTTTGCCTAAGCAGGAGTTGGATGTCTCTCGCAAGAGCAAAAACCTCTGTCTCTCTGTTTCTGTAGACCAGAATACTAGAAGTACTAGAAGTAAACCCATTGCTCATAACACATTCATATTTTATATTTCTATTTTATTGCCAGTTGCCTTCCAGAATGGGTTTAAATAATCGAATTTCAATCAATTATGTATGAGTAACTTTTTTCCTTACACAATTTTCTACCACACACATTATTAGCTTTTTCTCTTTTACTTTTTCTAAATCTATTAGTCCCCCTAATTTCCATGATTGTTGCAACATTAGCCGTTCTTTCAATAAAGGGAGGAAGGAACAGATGAGTCTTGTAGAAAAAGAGAAACAAGTGCCTAAAATTCAAGAACAACAAGATTAAGGAAGATTTTTTTTTTTGGTCCCAGAATTGTTTTAATTTTCTTCTGTAACTTCAACACTGGTGTTTGACAGTCTTAGGCTCAAAAATAAATGGAGAAGAAGGATGAGAACAGGCTGGAGATTGACCATTACAAATGTGTCAGTGTTCAGTTCCCCTGGCAAGGTAACTGGACAAGCCTAAGAGCCATTATATTCCCTGATGTTACCAAGACACAGCTACTTTTTGGAAATAATACATGAATTTTGAAATTGAATGATTCTTATTATCTCGAATAGATATTTTATTTTATTTTTTTCTCACATAGATATTTTAAAATACATAGCTCTTGTCTCCCATCTGGTCCATCTCCTCTGTTCAAAAGTATAATTTGGGGAGGACCTGAAATATGATTTACATATCTAATTTTAATAAATGAACAGAATGTAGAGGACTGAGCTGGCCTCATGATAACCTCTAATAACAAAAACATCTTCAATGATAACAAGCATTAACTGAGTGCCTACGTGTTTAAGTGGGACACACATTTTACATTTGATAATTATATTACCTCCCATCATAGCAGTAGGAAGTATTATTAATTTATTCTTTTTTTTTTTACAAAATACCTTTTTTTTTAAGAATTCTAGACAAACTCCATAGATGTAGGTATTAACTTTTTCAGCTGTTCCACTGGCAGCTTCCATGAGTTAACCTGACATCATTATAGGGAATCAGAGGAAATTGTACTCTTGTTTGAAGATGAAGTAGGGAGATGTAAGCTCCTGTATGAGGTTTGAGGATGACCACTCTGTTATCACCCTGGAAATGTCATAGGAAGTATAATGCCTAAAAGCAAAATATTTTAGGGTAGAGAAAGTGTCTGGGAAAGTGTCTTAGTCAACGTAGAAGAGAGACATCTGATAAATGAGGTAGAAAAGAAAAATCATTTTGCACTGTGATATGCAATAGGTGGTATAATTCTAAACTGAGGACCATAGGTTTTCTAATTAGTTGTGTTTTTGCATAAGTTGGATTTCTCTGTTCCTACATTGATTCATCTTTAAAATCAAGGTAACAATATATTGATTTAACTAATGGGGAAACACATAAAAATATATACATATAACTTAGTCATTGATAAATACAAGGCAATGTAGGACTAATAAAATAATATTCACTGGTTAATTGGAAGATGTTTCTTGATTTGGTATTCTGGAGCTATGGATAATTAAGAATTTCTGACAAGTAGATCATCTGAACAAAGGATTCAGTGGTTGTTAATTGAATTATGTCTATGTGTTTGTTACTTCCTTTTGTTTGCTTGCATCTATTAAGTTCACATAATAGATACATTAAAACTGCTTACCACCCTATGTCTGCTGGTTAAAGGATTAATTAAGTCAGGTTGAATGCAATTCAATTAATGCTTTTTATCTGGCTGCTGTTTGTTTGCTTCTAGATACTTCTGCTAGTGTCTATAATGAAATCAGATACCAGCCGTAGGTTTGAGGTATGGTGGTAGCAGTGAGAATGCCTGAGCCTGGCAAGTTCATTTCTGTCGATTAATGATATCTCACTGAGGCATACACTTAGGGACATGGCAAAAAAATGAGTGATGCAAAAACCAAACCAAAAAAAACAAAGCAAAACAAAAAAAAAATAAAGGAAAAAAAAAAAACAAACCCAAAACAAAATGATGCAGCTGTCAGCTTCCAGCAAAACGTACAGATCTCACCTGACTTATGATGGGGTTATGTCTTGATAAATCCATCATAAGTTGAAAATAACAGAAATCAAAAATGCATTTAATACAGGTAACCCCCTGAACACCATAACTTGGCCTAGACTAACTTAATCATGCTCAGAACCCTTACATTAGCCTTCAGTTGGGCAAAATCATCTAACACAAAGCCTGTTGTATCATAAAGTGAGGAATATCTCATATAAATCATTGAATATTGTATTGAAAGTGAAAAACAGACCCCTGTATGGGCACAGATGGTTGTCAGTGTATCGGTTGTTGACCCTCACGATCACCGGCAAATTGGGGCCTGCGGCTTACGTATGAAAGAAGATTGCACCACATTTCCCTGGCCTGGGAAAAGGTCAAAATGAAAAATTTGAAGTATAGTTTCTACTCAATGAGTACCACTTTCACGCCATTGTAAAGTCAAAGAATCATTAAATCGGGACCATCTGTATTCCATAGGTAACTTGCCTTTGTTTCGGAAATATGAGGCAGGGCACAAAAATTTGAGTTTTTCTCTGATATCTTTAATTTTCAGGATGGTTTGTAATGGAATGGGAGGAGCTCTGCACAGTGTCTATAGGTTCTACAAAATTCTGGAATCAGGTGTGTGTGTGTGTATGGATGGGGGCAATTTCACAGCTTTTTATCATTTATCAAGAATGAAACAACTACTGTATACATTTTCATCCCACTTGAAATATTGATCAGTATCAGTAGAGGAAAGAAAACCCAGAAATGACTTGGTCTTTTTATTTCTTTAGAATGAATCCTTGGGTAGGCACAATAAATTGTTTCACAGCATAATTCATCGGGGGCTCTTGAGCTTCAGTTTGTATTATATATTCATAGCTTTTTGTGGCAGCCATAGGCCGTGAGTCTTAGGCCTGACATGATGAGTCTACAGGGAGAAGGTTACAGATGCCCTTAAGAGAGTTCCCAGCTGTGTACTCTGCTTTTAAAATGGATGCAAAATTAAACTTAACCATAATGACTTCTGTTGAAGTTCGTGAGAATTAGTCTTCAGCTATACAGGTGCTCCAAGATAAAATGACTTATTTAAGCACTCATAAGAGATTTCTGCAATTGAGAATTGAGAAAATGAACACACAAGTTTATGTCTCCTGCATCTTTTTTAATCCTTGAAACGAATGTATAAACTTCTGAAAAAGAAAAAAGAAACACCTATCTGAAGCCAGGCTAAATGAGGGGAATGAATGCCATTCTAAAATTCTTCACTTCCAAAAGGAAGTCTTCCAAAGAGGTCGTATAAGAAAGATAGATTTAGAGAAATCTAACTGAGGGAGAATCTTTACAAAAGGTTTGTTTTTAGGTTTAGAGAAAGAGAACTCGTTTTTTGTACCCTAAGGTAAGATTGATGTTTCTGCATGGAACGTATCTATAGATATGGCTTCAAAGGGCTCTCTCTATTAGAAGGTATGCATCTGTATCCAGGTTGAAAATGGCATTATTCTTGTCAAAATCTTGGTTGTGATACGGTAGGCACTCTTCTAACATTAGTTAGAGTGGTCACAGGAACAATCCTAAGGAGTATTCGTCTGAAGAATTTTAGTGGCATAAAGAATAGGGAAGCAAAAGCACTATCTGGAGTTAACTTGATCTTCACTTCAGAATCCTAGAAAGTACACCAAGAACTGTGGAAACATCAGATTATGAAAGACAAGTGCAACATTGAAGAACTATGCTCTGTGCAAGTGTTTTTACAATTCCAAACCTAGGGTGCCACATTGCTCTGAAGTCATTTGGGATTATAAAGCCACTATGGCATCCTATCTTCTAGCCATATAAAGTAAGTTTCTCTTTTATTTGTAAGCTCACACAGCTTTTCTCCTGGGCTGCCGATACAAGGACCTACCAAAATTTAGCAGAAACAGGTGGATATCTGGAGCAAGGAACCAAAGCAGCCTTCCTAAACATAGGAATTCTCTAAGATTCTCCAAGATTCTAGGAAACATGGAAGAAACCTAGAAAACTAGAGCAGTACTAAAATCCAAATAAACAATAGAGTTCCCGATCGCGTCTTAGAGAGGTTTCTGATCAGTAATTCCTAACTTGAACATAAACTATGTAGCTTGTCTATTTCCTGGGCAAATATATCTGGAACTTAGAAGAAGAACTGATGGTGTTTGGAGCTCAGCAAAGCTTTTTTTTATGAGAAGCCAGTCAGAGTGAACTTGCCCTGGTTTGTATTTACTTGCCCTTCCAGATGTTCTTGACTCTAGATGCCACTTTATTCTTGGTTGCTTGCCCTGCTTGCTGGATGAGAGGCCCAGAAATGCCTTAGGCCATTGCAGGGTCATGAAGTTTCACCGCATCATTATTACTTCATCTCCTATCATGATATATGACTCAGACTTCCTGATGGCAATGTCAAGATTTTGGAAACCACAGCAGTTCCTGATTTCAAATCCCAATGTGATAGGACACACAGAACCTCTGACTATCTCAGGTAAGGCTCACAGATTTGGAGAAATATACAGTCTCTACTGGGGTTCTGTCTCTTGGGAAAATTTGGCCTGATGTAAGAGAAGTGATATAAAGGACTGGAAGAGAAGGTTTTTCACTTTTCTTTTCTACTTGTATGTTGTCTTAGGTACAGCAGTTTTACATGGTCTCCTAAAGGTATCCTGAAAAACAAAAAGTTATATTTTCCTGAGATATTGTGGCCAGTTTGACTATGTACAACATTATATTTATGTATCCTTTCTTTTTATGCCCTACTTTGCTTTTTCCCTCATTCTTGTTTCTTTCAGTTGAACCCCACTCTCAAAGCATTATTACCATGTGAGTTTGGCCTCAAGTTCTGTTTTCTAGATTAGGTCTAAAATAAAACTTAACCAAAGAAAGATAATCAGATAGACAAGATTAACCTAGTCATTAGAGCTTAGAGCTTAGTTTAAAAGAAAAACCATGATTATAGAATAGCATCATTTACTTCTCAGTTTAGACTCCACTGTACCTGTGTTTGCCATGTGAAATAGTGGAACAAGTATAAGGATTAAATATGAACCCCAAAAAAACCCCTTATTCCCTTAAACAGCTATGGGACTGGAGCACAAACAATACTATTTTTAATGCCCTGTGAACACTATACTTTGTAACTATAGACTTACACTAAAATAATTAGATTTGTAGTGTAGGACCTTTTCATGTAGCAAACTCCAGGCCCAGTTGGCTTCACTGGGGAAAGCCACCAAACACTTTTGGAAGAAGTAATATTTATACACAAACTCTTCGGAAAAAAAGACAAAAAAGGGGGATTTTCAGACAATTTTCGGTTTCTTGACAATGTCCATATGATTTTTGAGTTGTGAATGGAAGAAAAGAAGTAGGCATTTTTTACCCCTACATCGATCAGATATTAAATGGGGGCTATACTTGGAGGGGAATTACAGTTTCAAACAAAGCCCCTTCCTCTGGGTAAAGGCAGTTTCCGGGGGGGAACTGGACTTTGGGCTCATACCACCCAATCTTTCTAGCAGCTCAGTGAATGAGTGTTCCACTCTGAAGCTGGGTGTCTATGGGGTACACTGCAGTCCCCACCACAGATCTATTAGTGCATGACTGATTATGATTTAGACTGAGGATTCTAGAAGGAAAAAAATAATTGCTTCAGCAGTTCTACGTCTCCACCACATCACAGACTTGGTGGTAGTCAGTAAGATTTGGAAGTACTTGTGAGCAGGAGGTAAAGACCCTTTAGGAACAAGTGTTATCTAGCAAAATTGGTGGAGGTGGTTTGTCTCATTGGAAGCAGCAGACATTATGGAGTATGGATGTCTGCCAGTAGATGGTGGACAACAGGAATGGATTTCTCTGGAGGGGAAAGAAGAAATACATGGCGAATGCTAATCAGTAGTTAATATTCTTTATTTACAAGAGTTCATGTTACAGCCTTAAAACACCTCTAGGTCTTGTTCTTGGTGGTGGTGGTAGTGGTGGTGGTGGTGTGTGTGCAGGTATGTTTATTTGAAACCTTAACTGAGACTTCTACTTTCCTGAGCTTCAGTTTTTGCTTCACACCAGCCACTGTGTGCCTCCATTCCGGAGGGTCCTGTTCCAATTTTTCCTTTTTGTTTCTGACCTTTGAGATGAGGCACAGTGACTTGACCCTCACCCATGTACTGCTACTAAGCTGTTTTCCACTGTTATGAGGCCTTAAATAGGCCATATTTCCTTTTAATGGCTACCCAAACCCAAAACCTAGAGCATCACTTTTTATAAATCTATGCTTAAGGACAGTAAGTAACCATTATTTGTGTTATTTAAACAGATCCTTCTTTCTTGTTTCCATAATAAATTTAATTACATTCTAGATAGTATACTTATAAATATTTTCTATGAAGGTAATCTCAAATTAAGAAAATGGAGTTTTGCTGTTAAAGAGTATATGCTTTCCTGAAGAAACAGTCACACATTCTGTAATATACAAGTCCCATGGGAAAAATAAGGTTGAGCCAGACCACTCAAAATCTTTGCAACTTTATATTCAGAATATTATCAGAAGCAATTATTGGTTTGTCAACAGGTACCTTGAAGAGTAGCCAGACACCTCGGTGTGGCCGAATGCTGCTTCAGGAGCTTTAAAATACATTAAAAAATAGTGTCAAAATGATAGCTTCTGAGCTCTGAGAGAATACAGATGGACATAGAACCCTGAGCACAGGAGGAAGTGCCAGCTGCCAGAGGTGACAGCAAGGTGTGCTTCTGGGTAGATGAGGCCTCTGTGCAACTAAAAGTGCTCCTGTCTGTATATGAGCCACACTGAGGGTCTTTCTTTTTCCCACAGAAGATTAAAATACTGTACAAACTATTCTAGCTTCAAGTTGCATATGGACCAACCCAACACTCAACTTAAATTGACAAAATTATCCTCTTGAATGATCACAAAAGAAATAATTCATGTAAGAGAAATATATGTTTCATCAAAATAGACTATAGCTCCAAATATAGCACAGGCAGTTTATATTGCTTATGGGCTTAGTATTAAGTATGGGCCTACGTGACATTTGCCATGAGCTTGTGAACTTTGTAAGGCAGATTCTGCATATGCCATATTAATTACAGGCACAACAGAGAACACCATGTTTGAACTTAAGTAGATGCTTAAATTTTGATAGAACTTTTTTTATAGTTCAAACAAAAACTAGTATCTCATATATGCATGCTCACTAATGTTTTCATTTACATTAACCCATGAACTACAGTAGGTTTATTACTGAATCTTTACATATATGAATATCAAATCTCAGGGACTTCAGTGACCAAAACTAGCATTAAACATTAAAGTGGGGAGTAAAAACCCCCACTTCTTTCCTTCCACTCCATGTTGTCTTCCATGAAGTAAATTCCAGGTTATTTGAAGCTTATATGCAGTTAAATAAAAAGGGATAAGATACTATCAGGGAAATGAATTACAGATGATACACTATACTTGAAATATTAAAAGTAGATAAAGTGACTAAAGTACATAAAACTTATGTGAAACTAAAAAGAATAAATGTGGTAAAATCACTAGATTTAACATCTTCTTTATATAACCTGAATTGTTCTTTACATACCTACTGCCCCAAATACTTTTTATCGATTATCTTCTTAGTCTCGCTTATTTTAAATGTTTGGAAAAGACTAGAAATTTATGAATTTATAAAAACATTTATGTACAATGAAACGATCATCCTCAAATACTCATACACACATAGACACCAATACCATATAAAACAGTGAAACACTGTAACACGTAACATATAAGAGTCTGAAATTGCTTAAATTGTAGGATGGCATTAGTGAGACTTTAAATGATTTAGGCATGACTGCATAGGTAGCCTGCCTGCAGGTCTCAGGATTTTGGAGCCAATTGTCAATTACTTTAAGTGTCTAAACTCATAGTATTCATTATTATGAGGGTTACTATAGGATTTTATTGTATTTATATATAATTTGACCCGTAACAATTTTTAGTAGTGAATGTAATTTAAATACTCATCTTTTAAATTAAATAATGTAAATTTAGATAAAGTATTAGAGTTGAATAGCTATCTTTCCAATATATAGGAAATATTTTTAGTTCTTGTTCATTCTTGTAGGCATTGTACAAACATATTTATAAAAGATTTGCCTGCACTCTTAAAAAATAATGGACATTGGGGAGGGTATGTGCTATGAACTGTGTAAGACTGATGATTCACGGACCTGTACCCCTGAAGCAAATAATACATTATATGTTAATAAAATAAAAATAAATAAAGTACCAAAGAGAAGGGCCAATATTATCCTGATACTAAAGCCAGTAAAGATATCAAAACACCAGCATTATCCTGATCCCCAAACCAAACTACTAGAAAAGAAAACTACTGGCTAATATCTTTGATGGATATAGAAGTAAAATATTTCAGTGATATACTAGCAAATCAAACTCAGCACATTAAACGAATCATACACATGCTCAAGTGGGATTTATCCCTGGGATGTAAGGATGGATCAATATATGTAAATCAGTGTGATAGATCACATTAATAGAATGAAAGGAAAGACTCATATGATTGGATTAGCAGACACAGAAAAAGCATTTGACAAAATTCAGTATTTATTCATGATAATGATAACACTCTTAACAATTAGGTATAGAAGGAACTTATCTCAATATAATAAAGGCTATATATGGCAAGCCATCTAACATCATACTCAGTGGTGAAAGGTTGAAAGCTTTCCATCTAAGATAAGAAATAGATAAGGTGCCACTCTCACCATTCTTATTCAGCCTAGTACTAGAAATCCTAGCCAGACCAATCAGGCAACAAAAACAAATAAAAGGTATTAGAATTGGGAAGGAAGAAGTAAAATTGTCTCTTTTGGAAGATGGCATGAATTTATATTTAGAAGACTCTGAAGACTAAACCAAAAAACTGTTAGATCTAATCAGCAAATTCAGTGAAGTTGTAGAATACAAAATTAACATATAATAATCAATAGTGTTTCTGTATACTAACGATGAATTTTCTGAAACATGAATAAACACGTCCCATTTGTAATAACATCAAAAATGTTAAAATACCTAAGAATAAATTTTAGGTGAAAGACCTCTACTCTGAAAACCAGAAGACACTGATAAAAGAAATCGAAGAAGACACAAATAAATGGAAAGATACCTTGAGTTCAGAGATTGAAACAGTTAAAATTGTTAAAAAGTTAATACTACCTAAAGCCATTTCTAGATTGAATGCATTGCCTATCAAGATACCATGACAGTTTTACAGAAGTAGAAAAGTAATACTCCTATAATTTATATGGAACCCAAAAGACTCCAAATAGCTAAAGAAATCCTGAGAAAGAATAACAAGACAAGAGACATTGTACTTCCTGATTTCAAGGACTATATTATGAAACTATCGTTATCAAAATAGTATGGTTACTGGCATAAAAACAGGTGAGTAGGCCAGTGGAGCAGATTTGAGAGCCCAGAAATAATTCCAAACATCTATAATATATTTGACAAAGGAGCCAAGGATACTTAATGGAGAAAAGACCATCTTTTCAGTCAGTGGTACTGGGATAACTGGATATTAACATGTAAAAGAATGAAACTGGGCCTATATCACATACCACTTACAAAAATTAACTCAAAATGGATTAAAGATTAAATGTAAGATCCATAACTATGAAAGTCATAGAAGAAAACATAGGAATAAAGCTATTTGACATGGTTTTTGGCAATTATTTTTTATTTATTTTATTTTTAAAGCACAAGCAACAAACTCAAAAATAAACAAGTGGGACTACATCAAATTTAAAAGCTTCTGCACCTGGGTGGCTCAGTGGGTTAAAGCCTCTGCTTTCGGCTCGGGTCATGATCCCAGGGTCCTGGGATCGAGGCCCGCATCGGGCTCTCTGCTCCGCAGGGAGCCTGCCTCCTCCTCTCTCTCTGCCTGCCTCTCTGCCTACTTGTGATCTCTCTCTGTTGAATAAATAAATAAAATCTTTAAAAAAAAAAAAAAAAAAAAAAAAGCTTCTGCACAGCAAAAGAATCTCTCAACAAAATGAAAAGACAGTTTGTGGAATGAGAAAAGATATTTGCAAACTATATCTGATAAGAGGTTAATATTCAAAATATATAAACAACTGATACATTACTATGTTGTACACCTGAAACTAATATAATGTTACATGTCAACTTTATAAGAACAGAAAATCTCATAAAACTCGACAGCAAAAAATAAATAAGTGAACATATAAGTAAATAAGCCCAATTAAAAATGGGAAATGGACCCAAATAGACATTTTCAAAAGAAGATATACGAAAGGCCAACAGATACATGAAAAGATGCTCAACATCACTAGTTATTAGTGATATGCTTCAGTGTGATACCACTTCATGCCTGTTACAGGCCATCAAGAGATAAGAGACAACAAATACTGATGTGGATATGGAGCAAAGGGAACCCTTGTACACTATTGGTGGCATTGTAAATTGGTGTGGCCACCATGGATAGCAGTATGGAGTTTCTCAAAAGTTAAAAATAGAATTACCATATGATGCAGCAATTCCACTTCTGGGAATGCATCTGAAGGTAGTGAAAACACTAACTCAAAAAGATAACTTCATCCCCATGTTCATAACAGCATTATTTAAGTAGCCAAGGCAAGGAAACAACCTGTGTCTAGTGATGGATGAATGAATAAAGAAGTTATGATATGATGTATATACACAGTGAGATATTATTCAGCCATAAAAAAACAAGGAAGTCCTATCATTTGTAAAAACATGAATGGACCTTGAAAGCATTGTGCTAAGTCAGATAAGTCAGGGAAAGACAAATACTGTATGATCTCACTTATATGTAGAATCTTAAAAACAACAAAATAGGAAAAGAGATCAGACTTATGATTACCAGAGGCAGAGGTGGCAGGAAAAGGAATTGGGAGAAGGTAGTCAAAAGGCACAAACTTCCAGTTATAAGGTAAATATTAGGGTTGTAATGTGCAACATATTGGCATGCAAACACTACTGTATAATATATAAGAAAGTGGTTAAGAAAGAAAATCCCATGAGTTCTCATCACAAGGAGGAAATGTTTTTCCCTTTTTCTTTTCCTTTCCTTTTTATTGTCTCTATATGAGAAGATGGATGTTAACTGAACCTCTTGTAATTATTTAACAATATATATAAATCAAAGAAACCATCATGTTATACACCTTAAACTTATAGAGTGATATATGTCAAGTATTTCTTAATAAAACAGGAAATTTTCAATTACATATTCAGGTAGAAACCATTCATATGCAATTTATGGAAGAACAGTCATAGCTGACAACATAGTTGTAACTGATATGCTGTGTTAAATATGAAAGACTTAGGGTAGGATCAAGTACTTAGGTAAGAGAGTAAGTAAATAGTCAAACATGAAACATTTTGTGTGACAAAATAAAATAAAATGTCTTTTTAAAAATCAAATATAAGAACTATAATCACAACATCAATGATATTTTCTTTTTTAATGCAAATAAATTAAAAACTTCTATTCTTTCTGAAATATAGTATTATGAAAGTATATACATTTATAGAAGCTATTGCTACTCCCAAAATATATGCAGTAGATTTTTTTAGACTGAGTGAAGACAATAATGTCGCTTTTATTGTTAGATAGAATTTCAGAAAAAATAATCTGTATTTGATTTATTCTGTGATACTAGATAAAAACAAATATGTATTTGATTTATTCTGTGTTATTATTGTTTCATTTAAGACCATTTATGGTGATGTATCCAAGTAGCATTAATGTCACTTCATGTTTACATTGTTTGTTACTGATTATATTAGCTAATATTTGTGCTTGGAAGGATAAATTATGAAAACAATTCTCCCTGTAAAATAAAAGTGAAATGGATTAGGCATTCAAAAATACTGAAACCATAGCTTTCTTGTTTACCCAAATCAATGTAATTAGAAAACAAATTTCAGGAGGGTTTACTTACTGTATGAAATAATCAACTTCATAAAAGTCTATCTTTAATACCAAAGATAAAATTTCAAATTCATGAAACTGAAACATTTACATAAGAGTTGGAATTCTTAAGTTTTTAAAAATTCTAACTTGTCTGGAAATGGAGAGAAAAATGGTGGCTTGGTTAAAGGAGGAAAATCCAAATTTGAAAACTTTGAAAAATGTGAATGCATCATCATTTTTTACTGATTATTCTTAGGTGAAAACATTACATTCTCAGGATTATTCTGATTCTTAATAGTCCAGGATAAATTAAATATTGGGATGAAAAATATTCATATGCCCATTTCATAAATATGAAGAGACTCTAAATTTAACTTCTCTACTTACACTTTGTTGTAATGTCAATATATTGACATCTCAGATATTACAGTGTCATTTAACTCTGAGAAAACAATAATACAGAAATTGTTGAGAAATCCAGAGTTGTTAGGAAATACAAAGGAATACTTAGCTAAATCATTTTGTTTTTATAGGTATTTGTTCAAATAGACCATTTATTATAACGTATAAAATTTAAAATTTTGTGATGCTTTTCATCTTTAATAAACTTAGTAATAAACATCCTGTTCAAATACAACCAAGGCAGAATATTTATAGTTAGAAGCATAGAAACATAATACTAAATTTTGCACAGCCTAATAGCCATACTTAACTCCAGAACAGTCAGGAAAATGACATTAAAAATCCTTATTTTCTTTATTGGTGTTTCAGTTGTGAACATTTGCTTTGAAATAAAAAATACATCTACACTCAACTATTAACATGAACATCCATAACTGCACAAATCTATAATAATGGATATTTCTTGGCAACTAATTATGCCAGTTAGTTTATTGATAAAGGCAACACTGAATAGATTAGGTGTACTGTTCATTTTTTATTAAAATTTCTTGAGAAATGACGAAAGATTGGTTACTTATATCCATCATTCCACCAAAGGAAAATGATAACCCTGGATTCTTTCATGGTGAAATATGTGTAAGCTATTGATATGCAGTGGTTGAAAAGTCATAAAGACATGAGATCTTCTCTAAGAAGATGTGAGCTAAATTTTTTAGTACTTGAAAAGAAATATTGATACTAGCTCTGTAAAGTTGCAGACACCAGCCTCTGGCTAAATCCAGATATACTACTGGCCATTTGATGTCCCAAAGCAATAGGTGAATGAGAGAATATGAAATTGGGTGGGTAAATTGTGGTGTGGGACTTTTTTAGGTGAGTGTGTAATAGGACAACCACCTGGTCCTACCTTGCAGGTTTAAAAACTACTATGGAAGAGATCTGTACTCATGTTTGCAGTGGAGATCAAACCAAGGCTTCATTCCAGCTACTTTCTATTTTACCCGACAAATGACGTCAATAGCTTCTGTGCTGTTGAAACAGTATGATTTTAATGATGTATGAATTTTGAAGGAACACAAACATTCAGTCCGTAATGGCTCCCATCAGATGTTCACTTTAGCTGCCAAACTAATTTCACAGTGCTTATTTTGGAGTAACCACATTTGGTAGGATTTAGAAATCTCTATTTTCAAGGCATTAAACAAGTCCAGCCATTTGGGTATAATAGTGTTCTTCTTGAAAATCTCAGACATAATTGAAATGAGAAGGGGTTGGGACCACTTGCTTGATGAAGAATTGGGGATTAATCTAGGGAACAATCATGCTTGTCTTGTGTTTTGGGGATATATTGGGGAAATATATATTTTTGTTGGATTAATTTTGCATTATCCCTTTGAATACCAAATATTGGTGGTAGGTAAATAAGAAAAATATTGAAGACAGCTTAGTAAACTAACTTGTTTTACATAAAGATGTGTTAGTACAGGAGAGGAAATGGGAGGAAAGTGTTCTTTTCTGGATGAATTTTTAAGATCATGAAGGGATGACTTGGGGGAAACTTTTGAGGGTGTAAAAATACATACCTGCACACACAGAAATGAAGGTGAAAAGAGAGAAAAAAAAGAGACGATGAAAAAAATCCCATCCACTGGATTATTATGGAATTCCATTCCCAATGGTCATTCTTTGAAAGATTTTCAGGAGACAGAAGTCTCTATCTTTATATAAGTTGTCACACTAGTTATTATAACTCTGTATATGGATTAGCCCTCAAGGTACTTCAGCTTTATTCAGGTTACTTTTATTTTGTGTGTTCTCATCTCCACGTTTGGACCCATACTCAAATGTTCATCTGCAACTGAAATTTAGCAGATTAATTCTGAGCCTATGGGCACATTGTTTCCATTATCATAACTGTCATGCCAAGAGATCGAGGCTATTCAGAAATGACATGTGAGTGTTTTTAGACTAATACAACAGAAACAGAGGGCAATAGAAGTCCCTGAGAGAAAAATTATAATTTTTCAAACATTCTATGTTTTCACCAGGAAATGCTATGTAGAGAATTAAAATATGTCCTATGTTAGTTTATGGAAATGGAAGAAGCTTAAGAAACAGGGAAATCACAAATTAGACCCACTCTTTACCTAAGTTTCAAAAGCACTGTTTTCTTAATGCATTTGAACCCTTTTTGGATAGTTGGAGAAAGTGAATGTAGATAGCTCTTTTTTTAAAATTTTTTTAAATTTTTTTTTAAAGATTTTATTTATTTACTTGACACAGAGAGGGAGAGAGATTATAAGTAGGCAGAGAGGCAGGCAGAGAGAGAGGAGGAAGCAGGCTCCCTGCCGAGCAGAGAGCCCGATGCAGGCCTCGATCCCAGGATCTTGAGATCATGACCTGAGCTGAAGGCAGAAGCTTTAACCACTGAGCCACCCAGGCGCCCTGTAGATAGCTCTTTAAGAATGTTTTACTAAAAAGGGACACAGTAAAATATTGGAATGGCTGGAAAAGGAAAAGGAGCCAAAAGGGATTTGTTTTATTTTTGTGTGTGTGGAGGAGAGATTGCAAATTTTATATATGCTTATGAGAATGACACAGCAGAGAACATATAAGTCAGGGTGTGGGAGAGAGTAGAGTCTGTTACTGGGTGGTTACTGAGTTCGCATGTGGGAAGCATCTGGTGCCCACATACGGATTTTATCTCAGATGGGAAATGGGCACTTATCTCTAGTAATAGGAGTGACAACAAAGCATATGAGTACAGCTGCAGGTGAACA
Organism: Ailurus styani; assembly: GCA_002007465.1. Lineage (NCBI taxonomy): Eukaryota > Metazoa > Chordata > Mammalia > Carnivora > Ailuridae > Ailurus > Ailurus styani. Next base: position 3,101,393 of record LNAC01000173.1, read on the forward strand.
GTATAGTAGGAGTTTCTGGAAATCCTCTTCTGATTATTCAATTTTATAGAAAAGTAGTAAGGATGCCATTATATAAATATGAGCTTGTGGAGGTGGAATGGGTGTTTGAGGAGTTAAAAGGAAGAAAAACATGAATTATCTATTTAGGACAGTGAGAGAATAAATGGGCTAGGAGACATGGCATAATACTTGGCCATTAAAATTCAACCTCCCAGATTTAAAAAATGCCAGGCAAAATATATTTGTGTTTTTCACTAGCCATGTTTAGCTACACAGGTGCACTTGTGTAATAACAACAAAGGTAAAAATGTTAGGGTTATGGATTTGTCAAAGAATGGTCTATAATAGAAGTTCACTAAAGTCAGTAAAGAGCAAAGACAGGAATATATACAAGGAATTGATTTTTAATGTTTGTCCATAGAATTTATTTTGCATGAGATGAGGAAATAAACATCAGATGTATAAAGTACAAAGGCAAAGCAAGCTGACTCTATAAATTTTAGTCCAGGTGAAGTTGAAGAATTATTAGAGCTGGAATATGTGATGAAATAAGCTAAGAAGTTAGCGGGAGATGGTCTGTATTTAGGATATTTTAAATTGATATTGCAGAGTTTACACTTACTGGTAATGAATGAAAAGTTCTAGTACAGGGTCTCTCAATCTCAGCAATATCAACACTTTGGGCTAGATAATTGTGTGTGTGTGTGTGTAGGCTACCCTGTGCAATGTACGATATTTAGCAGGATGCTCACTAAACTCTACTTGTTAAATGTCAGGAGCGACCCACCTCCCTTTCTGACTCAGTTGTGAGTACCAATAATGATCCAGACATGGCCAGATATTTCCTGGAGAAGCAAATTGTCTCCAGATTCAGAACCATTGGTCTAGAATATGACCATGGGAGTGAGTGGCAGAGGTGAAGTAAAAGGCATCATCACCAAAGATGTAGAAGTTAGAGGAATAGGACCGTTATCTACCTATGTACTGAAATATCCAGAGTTACAAGAAAAGAAGGGTTGAAGAAAGCTACAATGATTGTAGCTACAATGACACACAAGTGATGGGGGGTGATGACCCATGAGATTGTTGACAAAAAGTACAGTGGAGAGGTTTCAGGAGTTATGATAGGTCAAGGGAGGGAGTGGAATATAAGCCATGTTTGTGTGAGGAGTCTCAACCTTCTTAGGAACCGTGTACCTGTAACGAAGAAGGAGAACCTCGTTGAGCTGGGAAGTCAGTGTTTGCAAGCTGTAAATGTTATGAGTATAGAGGGATGGGTCAAATAGAATAGGTTCAGGCCATGTTATAGACCCTAAAAATGGACTCTCAGAGGCCTGGGAGATGGGAGGAGTCTTTTTTTCAGCTGTTGAGACTCCCTCTTGATTCATCTCTGTGAAAAGAATAAACCTGTAAAGTATGGTCTTACCTCAAGGGAACTGGGATCACTCTTAACTCTAGAAAGAAGGTCGATTCCTTGTCGACTCCTCTCCATAGACAGTAGAAAAGGTAGAGAAGCTGTGAATGCTAGTTGTTTTGATTCCTATACCAGAGGTTAGATGGACTAGGAAGACATGGTCTTACCCCAAAAGTTTCCCACTCATTAGGAAGAATGATCTTGAGTTGGCTCCTATCCGTGCAGGAATCCAAGAGGAAGACCAACTCCTGTGGGGTAGAAAAAATACAGAAAAGTGAGATTTGATTGGATCGTGAATGATTTAAAGGGAGTGGAATCTATTACAAATGTTGGATAGAGTCACAAATACTTGATTAAGAAGTAGTACCTAGTGGACAGAAGGAAGGAAATGAAATTCTTTCTTCATTTTTACAATTGTCACCCTCCAAATTAGAAAGAATTGCTGTTAGTGAGTAAATTAGGAAAACAGTTAAGGAAGCATGGTAGTTTAAATTGATCTACCTAATGAAGGGAGAAAGGATACTGAGAAGAATAGGTGAACATTTTTGGCCTAAGGCGGCTGCTGAATACATGAGATGTAGTGTGTATGTGTGTGTGTATATGTGCATACATGTGTTAGTGTGTCTATGTCTGCATATACACCTGCATATATTTATAGAGAGAGTTCAATAAATAGATCATAGATCTATAAGATACACATTCAGAGTGGATATCATACACACACAAATATATCCATATATTACACATTTGGAAAGAGAAAGGAGAATACAAGTTCCAAGAGGTTTGAGTACTTTATAAAGGGATCAACTTTATACATACTGGGTAAACTTTATTAAAATTGGAATTATTTAATTACTTTTTAAATATTTTCAGTATTGGATTGTCTTTTCCAGTATTTTTATTTATTTATTTGTTTGTTTGTTTGTTCATATGCCTGTGACTCCATACCAAGAGGTTTCAATGGCTTACATTCCTAAGGATATTTAGAACTGAATAAAACTTTGGGATTAGAAGAATTTTAGGTCAAGAGATGGCCTTACTGTGATTTAATGTTTTATTTATTGAAATCCCACACTTTTGGGGACGTGAATTCAGCAATGTATCCAAGAAGTCATTTCCCAAGTTAATTTGCATCACAACCCATATGAACCAAAGTAAGCTCTGCTGGCAGTTTTCCTAACCAATGTCTTTATTATCAATTGACTCTTTAAAAATAACTCATGTAAATTTGGATTAAGAAGCACATTGTAGAATTTGGGTAAATACAGACCGAGGTTACATCATGTTTGAAGAGATACTGTGATATTTAATGATACTACATAGACTGGTACTATCCAAGATTTAATCTGAAACTTGTATATTTTTACTTAATACATGACAATGGATGCCTTTGCCTGGGTTTTAGCCTCATGTTCTGAAAATCTGGTTTCTCACAGTCCTGTTAACTGTGTCAAAGATCAAGGTATTTATTATGTTAATCATGTTTTCACTATCAGTAGGTAAACACCCTATCAAAATAAGCAAATGAGAAAATGACTGTAGTTAGCACATCATATTTAAAACTAGGTTATATTCCAGAGCATATAGATATCCACACCCAAGTAATTATTTTCCTCATATCTCCATCACATTTACTTTTTCTTTCCAATCTATCATTTATCATTTAAAAATCCTGGGGATATATATCACCCCCTTGTGCTTACAGATGCATTTCTAGTGAATTTTCTTCTTTTTTATGTCAGGGTAAATCCTAGTTATTTTTCTCTCTCTTACTTTCTGATTTTTGAATTATTAAGCTATTTTCCAATTATGATGGTTATTGGATTGCTGCTTCTGATTTTTTTTAATATGTGTGTTTTTTTTAATCACAAGACAGGGGCCCAAAGAGTCAAATTGATAGTATCTGTTTCTTCCGTAATCAGAAGGACATACCTGCATGTGTTTATTATATGCAGTGAGACACAGGTACCATCATCTCCCAACTGACTGGGCTTTTCTCCTATGTGACTTCCCCTTTCAGTCTTCATTTGAAGCCTGGAGCTCTTGGGGATGTTTTGCTGAATGGTCATCCCCAAACTATTTGAGACTATTAGATCCTAAGCTGTTTTTTTAAAGATCTAAGATTTAGAAAGATCCTGCTTTATTAGAAGAGAAACAAAAAAGGTTTTAACAGAAAATCTCTTAAATTGAATTATTTTGCAATTTCTTTAAAGGCACAGAGATCTCCAGATTGTCTTGAAGTCGGAGCCCACAGAAATTGCTCAATCTCAAGTCTTTCTAAGGAAATATTACCATCATTAACTCATGCCAAAATCCTTGTCTCTCTCTTTTTTTATTAAAGATATTTATTTATTTATTTGACACAGAGAGAGAGAGAGATCACAAGTAGGCAGATAGGCAGGCAGAGAGAGGGGGAAGCAGGCTCCCTGCTGAGCAGAGAGCCCGATGCCGGGCTCGATCCCAGGACCCTGAGATCATGACCTGAGCTGAAACCAGAGGCTTAACCCACTGAGCCCACCCAGGTTCCCCCAAACCCTTGTCTCTTATGCCACCTGGCATGATGGTGAAAAGCCTGGTTCTGGGCTTAAAATCCCAAGTATCTCTAGTGTCACCCTGGAGAGATCTGTATTATCCACTCTTTTGGGTTAAGGTAATATATCTGCCTGTGGAAGTAAAAAGATTAAGTAAAGGAGGTATCTATGAATTCTTTAAAAGCTTACCTCAAATTTTGTCTATGAATTATTTTATTCATGGCCTTATTAGAATGAAATTTGGTATGAGAATGGTTAAAATGGAGACAGGTCTTGGTAATAGAACACACAGCCTGCAAAGTTCAGTCTGACCTGAAGCAAGGTCAGAGTTGCTGGGCTGGGAGATTAGGGGTTAAAAGGGAAGGTACACTACAGAAAGGGAGAGGGATAATTGAAAGGGAATGGAGCAAGGCTGAGTTTAAAACACTTAACAAATTTAGATTCTCGCCAATAAAGAGTACAGACCACGTGTCCTTGTGTGGATGGAGTCGGCTCCTCCGACTGACAAGCTTGTGCGAGTCTGAGCTCCACTGGGGACCTAGAGATACTCAGCCATCACTTTAGTAAACAGAATGTTTCACTTTCTACCTACATAGCACTTGCCAGAACTCAGGGCCCCTCTGCTGTGTACCCTTGGGAAGAACAACACACGCAGATTATTCATTTTTTCTCTTCCTTCTTCAAAAAAAATAAGATGAATAGAGAAATAGATCAATAAATGAATAGATATTTAACTTGAAGCCCTGCTGGTTTCACTCTTCATGGATTCTTTCTGTGTGTTATTTTCCTGTCCTCTACTCCCCAAACACAGTATCATACTTCAGGCTGTTAGATTTCCTTCAGCAGGATGAGCTGTCTTCCGCCCATCTTCCAAGAATCCGTGCAGAGCCATCAGCCTTGCACCGTTTACAGGGGCTTGTTTGTCAAAGTTCACAGCCTAGCAACATTTACTGCAACTCTAACTTTCTCTGCAGTGTTATGGTTGTAATTATTTGGTGTTATTCTGGGAGTTAATTGCCAGGAAACAAAATTAAGGGAGCATGTCTGATCCTTTCCCTCCTCTGAGACTACTGAAAAAAGAATTGAAAAGAGGTGAGCCTTAATATCAATCCAGCATGGACCATTTCTCTTGTCATTGGTCTCATTGAAGGAGCTCACTTCAGGAGAGTCACAAAGAGGTCAGAAGATTTTACACTGCCAGCTTAGATCTGCATTACAACTCCCAAAGACTTTTCAACAATTTGGTATGGATATGCCAAAAATCTAGCTCATTTCTCTATCACAAGATCGTAGAATGAAATCCTGGTTTTCACTGTGCTAATAGAGCAGCTCTTGGAGAAAAATTTCAGTGAGATATTTTAGGAGTGATTATCTTTAAAAACCATTATATATTAAATTATTAGAACAAAGATTTAAATCATTTGAAATAATTGAATGACATTACTGATAAAATTTAATCAGATGTTGACTTAGACTGAAGAATGTGCGAAATATATTTTCGGATCATTAAGCCTAAAAGAGGATCACCTCAAACAGGACATTAAATTCATAAGGGTTTATGTCATCACTAGTATATCCATCATTGTGGGGTTACTCAGAGTTTACTGAGAAACAGGAAAAGTGCTGCATCAGCCCATTTTCCTCTTGAGAGAACTGTTTCCTTCTTGTAGCAGTCCCCTAGTGATGCTTGGATCTGTTTTGCCTGGACCCTTACCTCGCTGTCAACGAGAGAGGGTGCCTCTCAGCTGCTCAGTAGTGGTAGGATGCTCTTACCCATGCTCAGCTTCATATCTGTCATGGCCGGAGCTTCTCTTAATAACCGAATGTTCATTTCACATTCCAACAATTAGAGAGGAATCTATTTGTCTTAATTGCTGAGCCTCCGACAGATGTTTTGTTAATAGTGGTAAGACACCCTCATCTAAACGATTGCTTTAAGATGGGAAAACACTGCCTGGTGCTAACATTTGAATTGTGATAACTTTGAAAATGTTCACATTCTACTTTGAAGGGCAAATACACTTAAAATGAAAGCATCATTATATAATTTAGTAATATCCCATGAACGCACAATTGGTTTGTACATGTTTTGTACATTCATAGCATTTGTGCACATGTCAAACCATACTGTAGGAACAATTCTGTTGTGATGTAAAAGTACTAATTTTTGGGTGAAACAGAATTTTTTAAACTTCCTAGGCTAGTGAAGGCTTTTTGTCGGGTGATAATGTCAATTTTACAGAATACAATATTTTCATGAATTTACTAGTTTTTATAAGCTAAATATTTAAGAACATGCTAAGTTTTTGTTTGTTGTTAGCTAAACAATGTAACTTCTCTGTATGGTCCTCTCAGAAAACATTTTAAGTTATTTCCCTTTGATTAATAATCAAGGTAGTGTGAAAGGTACAAGTTGATCATATTCCTGATCAAAAGGGTAAGTTTTCATTTCCAAATACTTGAAATTGTCCCTCCTCCATTGGAACAAAGACATAAGCCTAACAATGTGAGACTTTGTAATTAGGCTGAAACACTTTATTTTTTATTTATTTATTTTTTTAAATTTATTTTTTAAAAGATTTTTACTCATTTATTTGACAGAGAGAGAGATCACAAGTAGGCAGAGAGGCAGAGAGAGAGAGGAGGAGGCAGGCTCCCTGCTGAGCAGAGAGCCCGATGTGGGCCTCGATCCCAGGACCCTGAGATCATGACATGAGCTGAAGGCAGAGGCTTTAACCCACTGAGCCACCCAGGCGCCCAGGCTGAAACACTTTAAATGAACTTTTTTTTCTTTAACTACCATCTTTGAGTTGAGGCTGTTAAGATGCATACAGCTTGTTATTGCAAAGAATTTATTCACAAATAATCCTCATTGCTTTTTATTTTGATTTTGCTTATTCATATATTGAGTAATATTAAAAATGATGTGCCAAATTATATTTGTTCACCTTGTTTCAAGGAGGACATCTATGACTCTAGTGGAAACCCTTGGTCGACTTTACTTAGCGAAGCAGGGAGAAAGAGGCCAAAGACAGGAAATTTTATATATAGATAGAGATAGAGATAGAAATAGAGATAGATAGAGATATCAGTATGGATTTGGCTTCCAGTAGATCTGCATTCCAGTTGGGGCTTAGGTTATGATCTGATGTAACATAACGGATCAGTTAATTTCTCTGAGATTAATTTTCCCTGATCTGTAAAATGTTAATAATGTAAGATTTAGTGGACAGATTTAAGAAGTTAATTTATGAACATGATTCCCAGGCTCTAAATTATTATACAAATATTATCATTATTTCTTCTGGAGCTAATATTAGTAATTACTGCTAACTGGAATATCAGGTCTGACCTATGGCTTTCCCAACTCCAGTCTACATGGCTTCTGTCTTCATTGTTCAATTACTAAGAGTAGACTTGTCATTTTTGGTGTGCTCCTGTGTTATCCTAATAAGATACCAAGTATCCTGGTATGATAACCATACTTTTTCAATGTAGACTTGCTTAGAATAAGAATTATCTATGTAGGACTAAGACAAATCAACCAGATCATGTGGCAGTATACATCAATAATGCAGTTATGCTGCTGGAAAAATACAAATTCTTTTTTAATCACTTAAAATTTACATATATGCACTTATTTTTTAATTATTTGAAATCTTGTCAAGCAACAGTATACATATTATACAAAAACATACAAATTCATATTTGTATAAATATTAGCTACTGTATAATTTACTTCAGATTAAAGTTCACTGACATGAGATTGAAGAGTATCCAGGAGAGATGGCAGCAGCTATAAGGTAAGTTTGAGGAAAGTGAAATCTAATTATCGTCAAAGTCTACATTAGAACAAATTACTGGGACATAGAGAGACATATAATAATCATAAAAGTATCCACCAGGAAGTCATAATAATTCTAAATGTATGGGCACCAAAAACACAGCTTAAAAGTATAGGAAGAGAAAAATCATACAGAACACAGAAGTAGACCAACACAAATATGTTGAACCGATTTTTGACAAAGGTGCAAAAGCAATGCATTGTAAGAAAGATAGTCTTTTCAGTAAATGGTGCTCAAGTAGTTGGGCATCTAAAATTATAAAATGTAGGTTAAATAATAGGAGAAAACCTTCAGAATCTAAGACTATGTAAAGAGCTCTTAGATCTGACATCAAAAGCATGACTCAAAAAAAGAGAGGGAAAAAAAAGATAAATTGAACTTCAAAAAATTTTAAAAATTTGCTCTCAGAAAGACCCAGTGAAGAGGATAGAAATACTAGGTGTAGTGGAAGAAAATATTTGAAACCCATATATATGAGATCTTTATCAGATCTCAAAACTCAGGAGGAAAAAAAAAACAAGTATTTCATTAAAAAGGGGCAAAAATCATGAACAAACATATCACTTAAGAGGATATACAGGTGACAAATAAGGACATGGAAAGATGTTTAACATCTTAAGCCACTAGGGACATGCAAATGAAAACCAAAGTGGTATATCCTTATACAAATACTAGAATCACTATTGTGAAAATAGAAACAATGTCAAATGCTTACATAGATGCAGAGGTAACTGTTGATATTTGGGAGAATGGAAAGTCCATTGGTGCATGTATTTTGTGATAAAATGTGCACCATTATCGCATTGCAAATGTTTTGTCATGCCAGACATCTGACACAGATTAGTTTCATGAGCCACAGTTGTGTGACTTGAGTTGGATGATTGGACCAACCAGGAACATCATAAACTAAAACAAAGTGCCAGCTGTGGTAAGACATTGCTGATAATACTAAGAAGAAGTCTAAAGTATGATGTGGTAAATCTGCTGAGATCAGTCAAGAGCAGAACCTCATGCAGTGTAGCTTCCCTCAGTGTGAAACAAAGGGGTCAACCATTTCCAGAAGTCAAGAGTCTGTTGTAGAGCGGTCTCTCCACATCAGAAATAGTCTATGATGGAGGATGTGTTGCTGTGCTCAGGGAGAAATGGTAGTATTTTGTGTGATGCAGGCTGAAACAGCAGCTTGAGTTCAGTTGGTTTCATCAGATAAAGGGCATTTAACTTGGGCATTTGCATGAAGAATCCAGATGGTTTGATCAGTAGCTGTGATTAGTTTCTGTAGTTCACGGCCTCAACTAGTAGAGTATTAATCTGCCCGTCTGTAGTTTTCCAGGTGGCAGACCAAACACTTGGCTATTGGCAAATACCCGAGCTCCAGTGAAATGGTAGCAAGTCTCATCAAGGTGAGCATAGGCCAGAGTTATGAAAATGCCAGGAGTTCCATCCATTGGGCAGAGCGAGCATGCCATTTTCTGTTCTTCACTGCTAGCACTGAGGTTGAACAGATGCAGAAGCCCAGTGGATGCCAGTAGGTTTCGGCTTAGCCAAACCATCAGTAGACCAGGCCCAGACATTTAGGGGAACCTGTATGAATTAAAAGCCCCATGTATACAGCATCTTTCTATAAGACAATGGTGTGGGGATTAAATTGCTCTCAAAGTGGTTGTTGCTACTTTTCAAGTAACGTGGAGATATGGGGGCCAATGCCAGGCCAGTTGCAGAGTTGACTATAACATTTCTATTTAAAAAGCAAGGCTCATTGGGTCCTTCCCACCTTCTTCGTTGTTAAGTCCAAGTTACCCAAAGTTAGGCATTCAGTTTCAACAAGAACCCAACGGCAAGTCAATAACTGCTCTCAAAAGGATTAGTCCTGGCAGTCCTGTCATGGAAGGGATGAGGCCGATCCAGGAGCTGCCTCTACATTGAGGCTTCCCTCTTTGACAAATGCCCAATTGACAGAGGTGTCTGTCAGTCATAGAGACTCAGGCTTCAAAGAGGTCATTAGTGCTATGTGGAGGCATAAAGACAGTGTGTGCCATAGTTTCCTGGATCACTTTCAATCCAGACTGTTGCTTCCGGTCCACATGAAGGATGCTCATTTGTGCATTGATCAATATAGAAGAGCAAGAAGAATGTTGGTCTTTTTTGTTTAGATTTATTTAGAGAGAGGACACATATATGTGTGCTCACACAAGTGGAGGGGTGAGTTGGGGAGGGGCAGATGGTGAGGAAGAGAGAGAATATGAAGCAGGCTCCATGCTTTGCTCAGAGCCCAACGTGGGGCTTGATCTCACTACCCTGAGATCAGGACCTGAGCGGAAACCAAGAGTTGGATTCTTAACCAACTGAGCCACCCAGGTGTCTCAAGAATGTCAATGTTAAGCACATATTGTCTCTAGTACCCAGAGTTCAAGAAGATACTGGGCCTCCTATGTTGTGGCAAGGACTAATGAGACAAGATTTTCCTTGACTGCCAGAGGGATCAAATGTTTTGAATCTGTTCTTAGTCCCAAGACATTTAATTTGTCAGGTAGGTCTGAAATTTTTCAGGGTTTATTATGCCCTTGCATGTGGGATTGTGATATCATCACAGTCAGGGCTGTTGAGACTGATTATTCTGATTTGCTAACCAACAGGATGTCGTGTGTATAGTGAAAGCTTTGACTATAACCTTTGAACATCAGAGGGTAGAGACATTCATGCTAAATGCTGACCAATCATCAATTGCAAATGAAAGAGGATTTAGAGAAATGATTTACATGTTGCATTTTTTGAGGGTTTTCCTGATCTGGAGAGTCTCCCCTGGCACTTATGTTCTGTGGAAGAATATACATTTAACATCAATTCTTACCCTACTTTTAAGTGGAGAAATAACGTTACATTTAATTGGCCCAAGGCATCCCACCACAAGATCACCTTAGTGTCTCTTCCTCACCTTGCTCAAACCCTATTAGTTAAATCTAGGTGTCTTTTTCTTCCACGGTCTGGAGAAGATTGTCATTTGGGCACACATATCCATCAAAACCATAAAAGTTTGATTCTCTCTCCCCCCTGCAAGTCCTCCAGCATACTTAGAAGGAGGTGTATGGTCTTTGATTCCTCTTGGAGTAATGGAAATATTAGCCCCTCCTTTAGTCATCTGGATTCTCTTTAAAATAACTGAGATCATGGTGAAAAGCATGGGAGGCATGGGTGACACACAGAAAGTGGCACCACTCCATTTAACAAGCCTTCCCATTTTGTTTCAAGCAGCATGGTCAACCGAACAAACTTCCAGAAGGCTTGCCTAGTACTGTGTATTGGACAGTAAGAGCTTCCTAGCTAATACCATCTCTTTTGGACTTAGAAGCCCTTGACTCAGCATCTACAGCCACTTTACTTATTTGGATGGTGTCACAGAGTTTTGTGCCTTCTGGCTAAGTCAGTCTTGGATCACATAGGGTGATTTTCTTCGAGGAGTCCTCTATAATCCAAAGCATCTGCTGCCCCATTATGAAGATGACATTGCTTAAATTCTCTCTGCAGGTGAGAGAAATTTTCCAGGATGTGAAGGATAATTTCAATGATTCATCTAAATTTTTGTGTGTGTAAGTTTCTATTCTATAATGGTTCACCTTTATCAGTATTGAAAACTCAATCTGGAGAAGTAAGAGTCTCTGAATATTAATTAGTGCCTCAACAATGGTTTCCTACAAATGTTTGTCTGTCCCAGGGAAGTCTTCTAGACATGGACAAAGGTCTCTTACAGCAAGACCCACTGCAAAAAGCTCCGAGACTGTTTATTGTCTTCTCTGAACGTCTCTGAACTTCTAAGATTGCTGATACCCATCACAGATGTAGGAACTATAAGAAAACCCACCTGTTTCCATTCCATTCCATTCCATTCCATTCCACTGTTTCTAAGTGTTATGTGCCTCGTCTCGTCTCCTTGTTTCACCAGTGGCCCAGACAAAATTCTGATGATTCACTTGATTTCTGCTCATAATTGTCACAGTTTTTTTTCCATTTTATGCTTGGTGTGGAAATATGTCTTTGTAACTGTTGTCCAAAAGGAAGAAGAACCTTCTGCCCATCTAGGACACCTCTTAGAATTAGTTGTTACAACTGCTGATGAGATAACACTTTTTCTTTGACTGCCAGAGGGCTTAAGTACTTTGTAGGGAATTTAAACTGGACAGCAGGTCCCCAAATTTTGTCTGGGTTTATTAGCCAAGAGGGCAGATTAGTGAGCAAGTCCACCCAGAGGAGTGTTAACCATAGTTTGGGCAGCCCTCTGGTACTCTTCCTGTGACCACTTCTCTAGTACCTCTCCTTTAACTGGAAATAAAGTAAAGAACCCTTTATTTACCATTAGACGACACAATTTTGTCAAAATGTTTAGTACCAATTCCCAAGGACTTCCCTCAGATCTCATTAATTGGCCCCTAAGACTCTCATATTTCCCTTTTTAAAAAGCCGTGTCTCTTAATATCCCATCTTCATCATTAAATCTGTCCGGAAAATTGAAAGGTTTGTGGTTTTATTCTTTTAAGCACACAGTATTCTCTAGTTTCATGGATGCTGACTGAAGACACAAAACCCAGGTCAGAGAAGAATGAGGCTTGTTACTCACAGCCATAATAGTAGTGAGAATATCAGCATAGCAAAGGCATGTGCTCACTAATAACACTTCAGAAGTCAAGGAAATGGAATACTTGGGTTATATACAAATAATAGTAGAAAAAGAACAGTTTTTCTATTAAAACACTGTCTACCCCATATTGTGGCACATACATAAAGTAACTCTTCTAATTGGCTAATTAGATTGTATTCCCTGTGAAAATCTGTTCCACTAAAATGATGATATATGACAGGAAATGTCTCTTTAAGATGCTTATGCTTAATGTGACTCAAAGCCTTAAATCCTCAGTTTGAGAGAGAACAGTATAGTTAGGCCTCATGCCCCATTTCCTCTTTCATTAATTTTTGCTAAGGGGGGTTTCTGACATGAAGGAGAGAAGTCCTAGGGCTGTGCACAATGCTTTGCCCATATTGTAATACAAAGCTGCCAGATGCTTCCCCTTCAAAGTAGGGGATGAAGGTCAATGGTAAGCGTGCTTGTTGTGAAGCATTTTTACTGACTGCATTATACCTGCCATGTCAGCAGTACCCAGACTCACCTTTGAGGTTCAGCAGAGGGAGGATAAAGGAAAGGAGAATTTCAGGTGGTAATTTAGTGCAAAAGAACCACACTCAGGGAATAATGGTGGTGCTGAGAACTCTTTGTGCCCTTATAAAAGGTCACTGCATGAGGAGTATCTGTTTTTCTCTCTTTCTCTATCTTTCTCTCTCTCTCCCTCTTTTTATTTTTTTTATATTCCTCTAGATGGAACAAATGGTGTGTTTTAGATGCAAGATACATTTTTCTCCTGTTTATTATTCTCCTTGACACCTCTGAATATCCTATTTTCTTTCCAGCTAATTCAGGAAATTTGTTTCCTTGATGTTAAAGAGATAACAGAGAATGCATGTGTGTATTTATGTGTACTTGTCTGTGTGCATGTATGAACATGTGTGTATGGATAGTTGTATGTTTATATGTGTAGTTGTGATTAGAAATCTTGGGAACTCTTGGGACTTTGATTTATCAGCGTTTTCTGTTTACAGTGATTGGAATTCTGAAAATTGTCTTATATTTCTTCTTTTTGCCTCATGGGCTATGGAATCTTCTTTGATCCTCACTGTCCTGCTCTCTGTGGTTTTATGGCCTGGATTTTGCTGCAATTGAGAAAGTGGACATTAATTGTGAAGGAGAGGATGTGCTTAGAGCTAGAGAACCAATTAAAGTAAGTTTAGTAAGATTAAATAATGCTTGAGGTAGAAGAACATTTACTTAATATACAACAATACTGCACATACTGTATATAATCTTCAGTGACTAAGTTCTTTTAAATCTGTCTTTCCACAGACAGACGCAGACACAGACGCTTAACTGACTGAGCCACCCAGGTGCCCTGAGCCAAGGGACTGTTACGAAGGAGAAAAGAGTAAAGCAAAATCCAGAGATGGAGATTAGGCTAGATAAGCAGGCTTAGAAAGGAGATATTAGACTGCCAAGCTGAGTTCTCAGCACATAAAGAGAAATGGGGGCTGAGCAAAGGCATCAGGCAGAGTTCAAACTGGAACTTTGTCAAAAACTAAAGCAAAGAACAGCAAAGCTTTTTTTTGTTTTGTTATAGTTAAAGCCTAAATTCATTCATTTTCCAGTGTAAGGAGTCCATGCAAATGAAGGAGTTCTCTGAGTATTACTTGAATAAAAAATTAAATCAAGGTTTTCAAAGTGTTACAAAGAAGCTATTACAGTTTTTATGCTTATTTTGAAAACTGGAACTCATACATAGCTTGTTAAATCCTATCACTTATGGGTAAGGAACATATTTTCAGTTAGGGTCTGGCATACTAAGGTTACCCAATGTTCTCAGTGATTTATGATTTTCAACTATTAGAACCAGTTATGAAGAAACACAACACTTAATTTTGTTGTTACTCATGCAGCTTTAAATAAAGAAAAAATGAAAAAAAAAACCCACAAGAAAAGCTACATAAAACAGGAAGCATATTAGACTATATGGTAGGTTGGATTTTCTAGTAGCAGATGCCAAGATGGGGGTTGGAATGTTAGTCAGGAATCACTTCCTTTGAAAGAAGAGAGGAAAGCAAGATTCGTAAAGCAACTTTCACAGGAATAGTATGACTTCACACGAGGTGGCTCTCTGAGCTAAGGCATACTCTCCAGTTGCTGTCTGTTGACCAGATAACCCACAGCTGGGTTGCAAGTCCTGCTAATTAACCTACTAATTATAAGTTACAACCCAATAAAAACATGTGAACAGATACTTCACAAATGAAAATTCAGGAATGTCCAGTAAATGACAATTATATTCATCATTATAAGACAGAGTCTGGTATTTGCTTATATCATTATTATTCATGGAAACATATAAATTAAGACCACACACACAAAAATCACTACACAGTTCCCTAGATGACTAATATTATAAATAGTGACATTTTTCAAGGGTTCGAGAAGATGTGGCTCAAAAGGAATGCCCAGATATGGCTAATGAGATTTGTAGTGGCAAAACTACTTTGGAAAAGTTTAACAGTTACATAAAAAGTTAAAAAACAAAACTACCATATAGTCCAACAATTCCACTTTTTAGTACTTACCCCAGAGAAGTAAAAATATATAGCCATATATGTATATGTATGAATATTTATGGTAGCTTTGTTTATAATGGCCTAATACTAGAGATCTGCAAACATCCCTGAAATTCATCAAGAGATGAATGGAATAGGAATCATCAATGTACAGAAGCAAAAACTGATGCATGTATTCTCAAAAACATGATGCTGAGCCAAGCAAAAGAATGCATATTGTATGTTTCCATTGCTATGAAACTCCAAAAAATGATCTAACCTATAGTGACAAATCTGACCAATGCTTTCCTGAAATTGAGGATTAAAAAAGAGATTGACTAGAAAGGGGTATAAGACAATACTTTGAGCAAAGGGAAGTCTTCTATTCATGATTTTGTTAATATAAACATTTGTTACAGCTTATCACACTATATACCTAAAATAAGTATTTTATGTAAATTATATTTTAATAAAATTATTTAAAATAATCTTATCTGGAATTTTAAACCTATTTATTGAGAGGCTATTCATACAGTATAATTTACATATAGTTAAAATGTACAGTTCAGTGGTTTTTAAGTATATAATGGAGTTACACAACCATACCCACAGACTAAGTGTGGAATATTTTGATCATCCTAATGTACTCATTAGTAGTCTCTTCTATTACTTCTTTTTTATTTTCTCAATATATAGAATGAAAAATATGTATTAACACAATAGTTCATAGTTACATTATTTTGTAAGCATTTACCTATGCCACTAAAATTATTAGTAAATTTAAAGGCTGTGTAATATCGAAGTTTATGAATGTGTCAAATTTATTTAAACATTTTCCTCTTATAGGTCATGTAGATTATTTCTCTGAAGCCCTTTGAGAAAAGCAGACTGTAAGATATAGAACATATTACTAGCCCCTTGCTTGTTTAAATGAAGACATTTATATTATTTTTCACCCTGTTATTAATCTGGAAAAATTCCAAAGATTGATAATGAATAATTAAGTAAGTATGCATACAGACTGAGAACTATTCAGATTATTGTATTAAATTGTATTGTATTAAATTAATACAACTTTTAGTATTCAACTTGTGATTAGCAAGGTTTGGGTGGACTTGATCTTAGGGAGAACTCTAAGTTTACAGGGCAAAGAAAACTGAATTTTTTGGATCTTTAGTTCAAAGATTATTTTGGAATAGAAAAAAATTACAGCAAAACCGTCAGTAGAAATCATGTCATCTGCCTTCCAAGGAGTCTGTGTATTCCCGAAACATATTTTGCTGTAGGAAGAGATGAGAGTTGTAAAAACAGCAAAACACGAAACAAGATTTCTTCCCTTATTCCTTTGTCTGGCCCACAATGTTTCAAGAGGAATACTCGGTGAACCTGGGGAGGGGTGTCTTCTATAGGATCTCCTCCCAGTCACAAAGAAGGAAAGTTCTATAAGTGCTTGTCTCTTCTTGCTGTTGAACTTGCCTTCAATAACATGGTTTTCTGCGAATGATCTCAGAATGTTCTGTTTACTAGACTTTCACATGAACTTTATTTATTTATTTAGTATTTATTTATTTATTTAGTATGTATGTATGTATGTATGTATTTATTTATGGATAGTCAAGGAACTCTGTGTCTGCTGCTACTGGCACAACACTGTTTTATTGACAGTGTGAACCATATTGAACAATTGGTACTCTCTCAGGATATGTGGATAAAAAATGGCTTCCATAATCAAAAAGGTTGAAGGCTTGGGAAACTCTTTTCACTTAGAGGATTAGAGAGCCAGTCTGTAAGAAAGTAAATTGATTATTTTCAAATAAATGCAAGATAAAGTTTGGTCTTGCTATCCCACTTTTAGAGATAAGTGGTGTTTGTCTTTTAAGGTACGCAGGTCACCTATCTGTTCTAGAATTGTCCCACCAGAGGGATAAACATTTTTGATTTGTAATATTATTTGAGATGTCAATTGGGTCAACCTTTTACTTTATATGTTGGGTGGTTTTTTTTTTTTCAACTTTAATATGCTTTTTTTTATGTTCTTAGAAGTAGGGCAGTAGATAATTTAATCTATGTACGGAACTCTTGTTTGGTGATTAGTATTCATCTCCTTGAAAAAGTAACACTTCCATTCACAGGACGATTCCAATTCTATTTAATAGGGTTAATGAATATAAGGAGGAACATATATTTAAGAATATATATGTAGTCTCAATCCCTAGAGAATACTGTTTCTGGATTAGTTGATTCAAGATCCTTTTCTTTGTGTAGGTTTTATTCCTGGTCCAGGTGCCAGGCAGATTTATAGATATTGAATATACATAAAGTTTCCTTAAAATATTTCTCTACGGTCTTACTACATTCTGAAATTAATTTTTAAAATCTAATAGTATAATCCTTTTCCAAATCCCCAGGGCCCTATGGGGAAAAATGATAATATTCTCAGAATAGAAATGCTATTTGAAAAAGGATTAGTAAAACCCATGGTATGGATATTACCTTTAACAAAGAGATCAATTTGGAGATTTGTTGATATAGTCAGAAAAAAATATCCTCAGCCCCCTTGAAAGAAGATCTCTGAAACCTGCTCAATTCACACAGACTGTAGGATGATTTTCATTAAGGAGAAATAATAGTCTTTTGTTTTCTTTGGGAAAACTCTGAATGCTGAAGCATGAAATAAATGACTTTTTATTATCTTGAATTCAGGTAGATCTGGTGATAAATAACTTGTTGTAGAATTTTTCTTAACTTTAAATGTCCTCATGGAAGCTACTGTTGTGCTATTCTGGCTTCCTAGATGTAAGTCTTGCAGATTCAGGGACTTTGGGGATTCTTTTCTTGGAGTCATTTGTCTTTGATCTCTGATGCGTTTTTTTCTGTACCTTCCTCAGATTACTTCATGTGCTACTCCTAAGGACTTCTCAGATTTCAACACACATCCTCTATAACAACTAGAGGATGTAAGTAAAATGCATATTTGCATTGGATTTGGGGAGGGGATGAGAATGAAATTCAGTAGCTCTAGACTGGGCACCGGGGCTCTGATCTGCATATTAAATCAGCAGCCTTCCTTATTCTGATGCAGGTGGTTAAAGACCACTTTTGAGAAGCAGAGTTTTGGCTTCTGTTGAGTCTTCCCAATTAGACTGTCAGGTCTGTGAGAGTTCTGTATGAAGAACTCAGGGCACTGTGCATGGTTGGCATTGAGAAAACATTTCTTAAATAAGTTACTGCTAGATCCAACTTTACCAGTATCTTCACTTGCACGTTATCCGTGCACTGTGGATTCTTCTTTGTTGAATATCTCCTCCCTCCTTTCCTTCCTTCCTTCCTTCCTTCCTTCCTTCCTTCCTTCCTTCCTTCCTTCCTCTTTATTTTATCCCATCTCTATCCAGCTATTTCTTTCTTTTTCTTTCTTCTTTATTTTCTTTTATTTTTCCTGCCTCTACCAGGAGATTTTCTCAAGGCCTAGGTATTCTCCAGGGTGATTCCTACAATACGAACTCATTGCACCTGGGCTAATATTTTAAATGATAATCTCTTTCATGGATTCCCAGTTTCAAGGAGTGTCCTTAGAAATGCTTATTTTCAATTGGTTATCAGTTGCAGCATCGATTTAATTGTCGTTTCGGTTGGAAAACACAGCATGTGCCTCTGCCCACAAGCACTTGTTCAGAATTACATTGCTGTTTTTGTGGATAAAGTGGTAAAAATAAACCCCTTGCTGGCTTATTCTGGGATATCGTTTGTTGGTGTTCATTGAGATGTGGAGTCAAAGCCCCAGACATGCAGAAATAAGCAAAATGCAGTGTAAGAACATTTTAATAATGTGTATAGTATACCTACATTACAGAGAGAGGGATTGGATATTAAAAACAGATATAAGAAATTAAAATTAGTGGTCTCAGCTTTTTTTTCCCCCACAACTATATTTTGAGAGTTAGAATTATGTGATTCACCTGAGAAGTTGAATTTTACTGCAAGTCTTCTTTGAACAAGAGTTACTTTCCAGCAGTTTCCCATTGAAATGAGCTAAAATACTGATCCAGTCCTATGCCTTTGTGGAGATAGCAGGAGTGACTTTCAAAAACTGAACTGTGGAGAAATAGTAACTTATTTCATAGCCGATTTCTATATTGTTATTGTAAATTTACCACTCAGGAGTCACTCTATCTTCTCTGTCATTTTCAAGTTCAGAGCAGTTACTTAGGGAGATGGTTTCTGTCTTTATAGACAAGATGCAGAATACTGTAACATCTATTGACAATTAAATTGGAGGACAAAGGTAAATTGAATACCCCAGAGATGTGATTAGTTTGCTCATTTAGAAGTTCATAGATTAGCTCTGCAGTCTTGGGTGTTGAATGTAGGTTTTTAAGAATAAGAGTGAATTACAGTAGACTTGATGCAAGTTAAAATAAATATGAACAATGGCACATCATGATAAAGTTAGAAAACACTACACGTGAGCTATCTTTTGAAAATGTAACAACACAGTTAATTTAATAGATTGAAAATTTCCCCTATCCTAAGAAAAGGCAAAATTCAATAGGATATTATTTTTAACCTATAAAGAAAAAAATAAAGCAGCAGAACTTAATTCAAATTTCTCTGAGCCCGTGTGAAATGCCCAGCTATAAGAAACAGGAACCCATTTTCAAATACTTTTAAGAAAAAAGATGGATGTTTATTTGTATTGTAGCTATTATCCTTGAATTCGTGCAAAATTTCACAAAATACTCTTTTTGAGGTCCATAAATATTGATGTTATTTGAGTTAAAATTAGGTAAATTGAGAAATATTCATTGACGTATGCTCAATCATTCAGAACCCTGAAAGCCAGACAATTTTCTGAGGAGTGTTCTAAAATATCCAAGTAATTTAACAAGTAAATCAATAGGATTTAAATGTCATTACAAAGATTTGGATGAACATGTAAAATGTGAAAAAGTTAATAACTTTGACTCACAAGTTTTTGATGACTTGCCATTGTTTTTAAGGTGATGTCCAAAACATTTGACAAAGCTTTCAAGAAATTTCATCTCTTAAAAAAAGGGGGGGGGGCAAGCGGTGCCTGGGTGACTCTGTCGGTTAAGCGTCTGCCTTCAGCTTGGGTCATGATCCTAGGGTCCTGGGATCTAGCCCAGTATCTGGCTTACTGCTCAGTGGGGAGCCTGCTTCTCTCTCTCCCTCTGTGCTCTCTGTCTCAGGAAAATAAATAAAATCTTTCAAACAAACAAACAAACAAAAATGCTCAAAAGAAATTTCATCAGCTAAGGGATACTGGATGTTTCAGTCTGTTGAGCTTTGACTCTTGGTTTTGCTCAGATCATCATCTCATGGTTTGTGGGATTGAACCCTATGGGCTCTGCACCCAGCAGGGAGTCTACTTGAAGATTCTCTCCCTCTGTCCCTTTGCCCACTTCCACACATGCTCTCTCTCTAAAATAAAATAAATTTAAAAAAAGAGATTTTTTTCAACTTCTGCAAAATGTTCATAGTTCATTAATTTTTACAGCCCCACTCAAATTAGAAACAACTCAAATGTCTGTCAATAGGTGAAAGGATAAATGAGTTGTAGTTAAGAAACCATATAGATGTGTCAAAAATAAGTATTTTAAGCAAAAAATAAAAGAATTCAGAAAAAATGGTATGCACTGAATGATTCCAAACATGTAAAAGTCTATAGCGTTGGTGAACAGATGAATGACCATCTTGGGACAGATGAGTGGGACATTTGGGAAGAAGTGGGAAGAAGGAAATACAAAAGGACACAAGGAGGGGCGCCTGGGTGGCTCAGTGGGTTAAAGCCTCTGCCTTCGGCTCGGGTCATGATCTCAGGGTCCTGGGATCAAGGCTGGCATCAGGCTCCCTGCTCAGCGGGGAGCCTGCTTCCTCTTCTCTCTGCCTGCCTCTCTGCCTACTTGTAATCTCTCTCTTTCTCTCTCTGTCAAATAAATAAATAAAATATTTTCTTAAAAAAAAGGACACAAGGAACCCATTCTGTGTGATGGATATGTTCATTAACATAATTGAGATAATGATTTATAGGGCATATACATTGATGAAACTTATCAAATTATATACTTTAAGTACATGCAATTTATGGTACATCAGTTAGATCTCAACAAGTTGCTAGAACAAAAACTTACTCTTTATCAGACTCCCTATTAGGAACTTTTGTGAATAATTTTTAATTCTTATGAATATTACCAAAAGGTATGCACTAGCATACTCATTTTTAAAGTCAAGAAATAAAGCTAATAGAGATTACATGAACTGCAGAAGGTCATACAACAAAGAAATTGTGAATTTGGAATCAAACTCATGCTTTCTGGCCTCAAGCCAGAATTCCACCAGGTGGTTTTCTCTTTCCTATTTTGAGCACCAACTCCTCCTTTGCAGGCAATTCCCCCAGCTTTTTGATTCTTCCCAGCTCAGGACTCAGGTATCATCCCACAAAGACATGCCGTTGCCAGGATGCTTTGTCCCAATTCCTGATCCACAAAATTTGTGACTCTAACCCACTGCTGTTTTATACTACCAATCTTATGGTGGTTTCCTATAGAGAAATAAAGTGAGTACGTATAAATCTTTCATACTAGATGGGTCTCCCCTGTATTACCATTGCCTGAACACTAGAATAAATTTCAAGACATCAGTCCTGGTTGGGGTAAGAAATAAGCTTTATGGAGAGAGGACACATTAAGGGGAAGTCTCTAATGGAAGGGACAAGTCCCCTAATTTTCCATTCTCCCCAGTGACACGTGCCCAGACTAGACTTTTCTGTTGGACAAGGGGTGTATGTCTATATTCCCTCTATTTTACTAGGTTAGTTTGCTAGAACTGCAGTAGCAAAGAACCACAAGCTAGTGGGTTAAACAATAGAAATATATTTTATTTTTTATGGTTCTGGACCCTAAGAGTCCAAGATCAAGGTGTTGTTGAAGTTAGTTCATTCGAGGGTAGTGAGGTAAGGCTCTGTTCCAGATCTCTCTCCATGGCTTGTAGATGACTGTCTACTCCCTGTGTCTTCATATCATTTTCTCTTTGTATGTTTCTGTGTTCAGACTTCCTCTTATAAAGATTCTGATCAGACTGGATTAGGGCCTACCTTCAAGACTTCATTTTAGTTATCTCTGCCAAGATCCTTTTTCCACCAATGATCATGGTCACATTCTAGGGCATTGGGGGTTCAGACTTCAACATGTAAACTTGAGAGGGAGGATGTAATTCAGCCCACTATATCTACTTTCCCTTCCTTCTTTCCTTCTTTCCTTCCTTCCTTCTTTCCTTCCTTCCTTCCTTCCTTCCTTCCTTCCTTCCTTCCTTCCTTCCTATTTTTTAAATTGTGCAAGCATTGCAAAGTATCCTTTGTTGCAATATAGCCTACATTCGAGGGGGCATTTTTTTTCAACAGGAGTTTGAAGGAATGTCAGGTGTCACACAACTGGGGACATGGGGGTAAATGGGTTATTTCCATCTTCTAAAAGTGGAAAGCCACTTTTCCATGGGCATCTATATTATGTTCACACCACTGGAGAGCGCTGACTGTCCACATACCCACCTCTAAAGAAAAGCCATCACTACTGTCAAGGAGCCAAATTAAATCTTCCCAGAATCTAGTATTTAATCAGATTGGAAATGTTTATGGCTTCTAGCGTCAGTGATGGAGCACGTGTATGTCCTTATCCCTTGGAGAGGTGGAGGGCAGTGTCCAGACATTCATTCCCTTTGGTCCTAACCAAACTGGAACGACTCTAACACCCTTGGACTCAAGCAAACAGAGACCTACCGACAAGCCACACAAAGCAAGGACAAATTTCCTGTAGCACATAGGGATCTCTTTCTTGCTTAATCTATCCCTCAACCCTGCTCTGATTACTGACACTGTTCAGGCTCCAGGTTGCCCTCTATCCTTACCAAAGATGACTTCGTAGGAATACCATGAAGGTTTGTGGTGTGCACAACTGTTAACTGTAGAAAGTGTCTTTTGAAAGAAACACTGACTCAGAGCAAGGGAAGAGTTCAAATGGTGATATATTTAGGTGAGAGGAAAGACAAATTTAATTGCTCAAATCATTTCTCTTTGATAGCAGGGATGCAATAGATTTTTCTGTAACTGGGCTGTTTTCAAATCCATTTGCTTGCTTCTCTTTGTGCTCTAATTTTGTTTGGAGATACAAATGATTAGAGCAGAATTCCCATTAATTGAACAACTGAATGTGGCTGACAAGGCTCGCCAGAAATCCAAAACATTACATATTACTCTTATATAGGTCCAGGCACGATATGATGGAAATACATTCCTGGTTATTTACTTTGGCAACTAAATGGCTATGAAATACTAGAATTGCTTTTAGTGAATATGGTTTCAATTTAATAAAAATACGTAATATAACTTAATTACATTTAAAAGAATGGATAGCATTTCAGCCAGATTAAAATTTCTTATTAGATTTTGATACAAGTTAATTTGTGTTTTATCATTTAATTTTAATAGAAAATTTAAGAAAATATTTTGAAGATATAAAATTATTATTCAATTTTTAATAGTTTTATTTATATTTTTCTAAAAAATAAATATGCATTTTTATATTTACATTTAGATTTTAATTTTTGATCCTTTAGATCAGGGGTTAGCAAATTTCTCTGTAAAGTATGAGAGAGTAACTATTGTAGACTTGTGGCCATGCTTTCCTCAGTCCCAGCTCGTCAGCTCTGCTGTCTTGGTAGGAGAACAGCCACAGTCGATACATAAGTGAGTAGGCTTCTCTGATTCCAATAAAGCTTAACTTATAGACACTGAAATTTGAATATCACATATTTTTTTAAATCTTTTATTTATTTGTTTGACAGAGAGAGAGGCAGTGAGAGCAGGAACACATGCATGGGTAGTGGGAGAGGGAAAAGCAGGCTCCCTGCTAAGCAGGGAGCTCAATGTGGGGCTCAATCCCAGGACCCCAGGATCATGACCTGAGCCGAAGGCAGATGCTTGACGACTGAGCCACCAAAAACAAGTGTTATGGGTCAGAGTTGATTGAACCCTCTCCTGGATCATTATTCTCAGCATAACAAAAATTATATGAACACATTGATTATTACAAGAAAATGAGTGGTTCTGTAGATTGAAATCAATGCAAATAGATTTCATGGAATAGATATATAGTTGCTTATGAATTATCTTTGTCTTTATTTATTACTCATCATAGCCAGCTCTCATCAACAGAACTGAGAGATGTACAAAATAGATGCATTCAACTTTAATATTTTTCAAAATTTTTGTCAAGCAGAAAACATAGCTGTGTATGTTTTGTCCATATGAATGCTTATTTGTCAGGGTAGGAAGATAGAACATATTTTATTCAATGGTTTGTTGCTTACTTTATAATTTTTAAAGCTAACAGGCTTTTGAATAAAATATGTTCTGGATATTTTCTCTCCTTAAGTGCAGTTTTACTGTGTTCCCCGTTTCCCTATTCGCCCTGACCTAGTGATTCTCTTTCTGGTATTTCTTTCTTGGCCAATCCTAGCTTTTGTATCACCTCATAGAATTCTTTGCACCTCCATAGCTTCTCTGATAGATTTCTCAAGACTGTGATTTCTCAGAGCCAGACTCTTTTTTTACCTTGGTAGCAGTCTGTTCTCAAGGGTGGTGAGGATGAGTGATGAGAAGAGGGGGATTGTCCTCTAAAATTCCCAGTTAAAGAAATATATGAGAGAGAGAGAGAGAAGGAGAGAGAGAAAGAGAGAGAGCGCTCACAATCTCCCTGGTCTCTCCAACTCTCTGTGCTTTAAACAGTAAAGGCTTTCCTTTTACTCACACAAGCCCACTGCTGGTCAGCAGAGTAGATCCCATGCTGACCTTCAGGGACCCAGGCTCAGAGACCAGAAATTGTAACAGTCGTAGTTCCTAAGGGAAATCCCAAAAGGTTCTTGCATTGACAATTAAATGTGTTGGCTTTAATAGGTGCTTTCATATAGCTAACCATGCTATGTATTGGACAGAAGGAGCCATGTGGCTTGCCCATCCACAAGGGGGTAGGAAGGTAGAGAGACAAGAATGTTTTGAAAACAGCAGTAGTAAGTAGGACAAACAAAGTTATAAATGTCTAATAATTTTTCCTTTCAGGATGCCTTAGTCTCCAGGGAGCCTCATCCCTGACTGGGTGCAAACACATTGTGTCTTTACTATTCTTTATAGTCTCCAAAATTAGGATGCTTCAGTTGTCTTTGTGAAATTTGGACTGGGATGTAGGTAAACCAGGACTATGAAATTTAAGAAGTGCAACGAATTTGAGGCATGTTGTTTTGTTCATTTCATCTCCTTTTTTGGGAGGAGGGAATGAATGGCATTAGCCATAAACATGGGTTTTTAAATTATGCTTCGTCTTTAGTTTAAGACTGCTTATAAATATTTCAGTTTTTATGTTACATAATTGAAAATTGTAGCAAAATGTATTTCTGGCTCTACTGAGGGCAGTGAAATTCCATCTGAGTATTTGCAGTATATCTTCTGATGTCTTAATTTAAACAATTTGATTTGCAAAGATTTTTAGTTCATTCCAGCTAGTGTGGTGTAGCTTTAATGGATGCAATTTGGGATTGATAATGATTAACATAATTCACTTTTTATTTTTTTGTGTTTAAGTATTAATTTTTTTCTGTTAGTGAGACCCAGATATGAACAAAATAGAGTTTTGTTGTTTTTTGTTTTTGTTTTTAGTGGGCATTGATTTCCTTGATAGTATTTAATAGCATTATCATAGCTAAGCATGGTAGTCAAAAGATGTTTTTGATAAAATAAAAAGGGAACCAATAAAAAAGAAAAAACCCGCTCATCACTTCACTTTTTTTGTAAGAAGGTGAGAAATACAAAGGTCATAGTGAAGGGGTAGGGAGTGTTGATAAAAGATGCTCACATCTGCTACCGACATTACTCAGCATCCACTATAGGTTTTGGGACTAATGAAACACCCTATGTCCCTTACCTCAGTTAACCTTCACGACAGCTCTGTGAAGTGGGTATCCGAGGAAGTGGAGGCCTGCCAGGCATGTAGTTACCCATGGTCACAGATTCCAAGAGTAGACTCAGACCCAGATGTGCCAGATCCCTGAACTTTGATTTTCCGTCCTGTTATTCCCAGTCTCACTATTTCCAGTGACACTTAACTGGGAAATCTATTTCCTCCCTACCTGCAACCACAGAATGAAATAACAGGATCTACAAAGTGCTCTAGGATCTGTGGGATAATTGCAAGCCTCGCATCATCAGGAACTCTGGGGCCTTGAGTCTGCATGGCTCACGTTGGTCACTAGCTAGATGACTAGTGCAGTCACAGTGGTCGGCACTCCCCGAAGGAAGGATGCCACCACTGAGATGTGTGTGTTGTGTTTCCGGCACAAATTGGACCATTCAGAAGATGTATTACCGTTCAGAAGACGTATTACGTATTAGAAGGGTATCACCTCTATCCAGTGACTCTCATTACTGTAGAATGCAATCAGTTTCCTAGAGTTTGGCTATTGTGGACATCAGAGAAAGATAATCATCATATGGTTTTACTCATGTGAATTGTAAGAAATAGCACAGAGGATCACAGGGGAAGGGAGGGAAAACTGCATGGGCATGGGAAGAAATCAGAGAGGGAGACAATCCATGACAGACTCTTGACTCTGGGAAGCAAACTGAGGGTTGCGGAAGCAGAGGTGGGCAGGGGATGGGGTAACTGGGTGACAAGCATTAAGGAGGCCATGTGATGTGATGAGCACTGGGTGTTATACAAAACTGATGAACACTACATCTGAAACTAATGATGTACTTAACACGTTGGCTAACTGAATTTAAATAAAAAAACAAAAACAACAAGAAAACCCCACAAAACAAAAACAAAAAACCAAAAGTATCGTAGAAGCCTAGAAGATAGGAAATTTGTTTTCAGGCAGCAAGGTGGCCAAAGACAACATAAAGTCTACACATCTGTGGAGATGACACATAGGTTATCACAACAATGATACTGTACAGTATGTCCAGGGGACAGGAAGTCGGTGCAGGGACGGAAGCAGCAGGAGGGGGCTCAGAGTGAAGAGTCACAGGCAGGTAGGAACCCTGTTACTTGCCTGGCAGGGATGACTCAGATGTCAGGAGGACCAGGAGCAACACTGAGATCTCGAGTGTTGAAGGCACGAGGGTCGTTAGGAAGTGAAAGACAAATACGAATTTTCTACAAAACTGTGCTTATTTTACTGAGAAGAATAGTTTTTTCTTCTCTCACAAGATATGATGCAGAAGAATGTTGACTTTCCTAGAGATCATCTTATAAAATGCCTAAAAGACATTTTACTTACTCTAACTTCTGAATGTTAACTTCTCAGCAGAGATAGCCATAGAAAATTCCTGGCACAGAATATCTATTTTCTGAGGTGCCCAAATGGGGCAGGTTGTGAAGACCAGGATGGACTATTCAAGGATGAAGACTCAACTTGCCCCTTTTGCTTACACCTTTTCTAGCCTTTTGTCCATTTCAATACTCACTAACCCTACATTAGAGGATGGGAAGCAAAAGGAGGTAAAAGAAAAGTCTTCACTTTTAAGTGTTAATAATCTTTAAGGTTATTAATCTTTCATTAATGATAGCTCTGATCAAAACCATGCCTAACTTTTCCTTTTGTTGGGAAGCTGATGGTTTCTTTCCTCTTCTTGTCAGGTGTATTTCTAGTTGACCATCACTTGCGATTGGTGATCGTGACACAAAATTAAAGTTATTTTACAGTTCATATATCTAATATTACTTATTTTTAAATATGTACATCACACTGATCACTTGTGAGCTGTGATTATTTATGCTAATTTTGTCACTATCATATTATTTTTATGTGTGTTCCAGTTGGTGACTATTTTAGACATTTCTATTTTTCAAAAAATGTTCTTTTTGAATTGTATGCTTTGAAATTCTTTTAATAGGTACTAGAAATAATAACACCACTAGTTATTTGACACTGAAACAAAAGGAGAGCTAACCATTACATAGAAAGGTATCATGAGCCACAAGCAGGTATGTTTTGATCTTAGTCAGAAGTATCTGGACTTGTAAGGAAGAGATACTTTTGGCTGAGTTTTATATTTCTATGGATTAGGGGATGCCTTTCAGAGATGCTTCTGCCCCTCACCCATTGTCCCTTCTAAAATGTTCTATTCTTACTCTTCTAATTAAATAACATGTGATAGGATGGAATAAAATATGTTGCTGATGATGATTTGGCAAAATAATAAATAATTATAATGAATAGTTTTACTGTCAGTGCCAAACACTATGTTATTGGCAATGAATGTATTATGTAGTCCTCATGAGTGATATAGGAGATTGGTATCATTATTGTTTGCATTTTATAGATGAGACAACTGAAGGTTAAGGAAGGTAATTAATCAAGCTGGTGAATAGTGGGATCAGAATTTAAGCCCAGCCAATGAGATTACAGCGCACATGCCCTTACCCCCTGGGCCAGAGAGCCTCAAGTGTATACCGAAGATGGCCAAGGGATCCCGCATGGAAACTGTGACCATGAGGGTTAGAATGAGGTTAAGGTACCTAACTTTAATAAGTTCGCACACTTTTGTGATGAACGTTGTAGCAGTCAGCACAGAGTCCAGGCATAGGAAAGACTAGCGGTATTTAAGCCACATTTTAAAGAGATGATTCTTTGATTCTACAGGACAGGCGGAAGTAAAGTCTTCTTCGGACTAAATGTCCCTAGAGTTGAAAGTGTCCTTTCTTCAGGTTACCAGATACTCATGGCCCTTCCACAGAGAGTATTATTTTTTCTCATTGCCTGTTTGCCAAGCCACTTCTCAGATGCAAGTCGGTTTCCAAACTGGATATGCCTTAAAATAGAGAGTGACGATGCAGATATAGCTACTTTCGGATGAAAATAACTTGACACACTAGCTCACAGATGATCCTGTAGTATTTTTTATTATTCTGATCACCCCAACGGAATATATGAAACCAAGTTTCTGGTTCAGCAGAGGTGTTTAGGTTCTGATGCCTGGTGACTCAATTACAATCCTTCCCATTTGTGAACCTTGATCACAAAGGGGACCCTCTTTCCCGGCACTTGATGTTCCTGTAGGCTGTGGGTACAATAGAACATTTTTCTAATCTTGCCTTAAAAATTAACAACAATAAGAAATCAGCACTTGGAATGTACGATTTTGGTTTAGGTACTGGTCCAGTGTTGAGCAGGGTCATCCGGTGTATCCCCAAGCCTACTTGCTACCCTCATAATTCAATTTAAGCCTCTTGTTGGGATGCCCTTTGCTAACTCTTTTGAACAAGCTTAATCTTTTTCATAAAAGAAGCTGGCTACCAGATGATATTTTGGCCTAGAACAGTGGTTCTCAAACTTGGCTACACATTAAAGTAATTCCAGGGAGCTTTTTAATAATACTGGTGCCCGGGTCACATCTCATACCAATTCAGTCAGTATCTCTGGGGAGAGAATTAATGTTTTCAGAACTCTTCAGTAATTCCAACGTACAGCCAAGTGTGAGCAATACTGACCTTGAACAGATAGTGATATGTCTTAAGTTGAATGGTTATTAGTAACAGCTTTCTCTTCTTATACAGTACAAATTTCAAATTAACCCTCATTTTATATTATTTACTCTTATAAAGTGGTTGAAATGTGAAATAAACATAAAAAAAAGAGAGCTTTACTCTGATTTTCCAAGCCCCATGTTTTTGTTTGTTTTGCCATTTATTTAGTATATTCATTTGCAAATTTGGTTTTGGAAAACAGATCTGACTGGAACCTTAGTAAAGTAAGGGACCTATTTCCCTTTCATGGCTCTGGCATAGTTGTTCTTTATAATTCTGAAAAAGCCATCACAGTGACACTCTGTACCCTAATGCAAATTTTTGCCTACATTTTCGTAACAATTTAGTGAAATGATAAAATGGTTCATGCATGCATGTTTATATACATATACTGCCATTCTTTATTGCTCTAATGCATTTTCTATGTTTTTGATATAATTTTTACAGAAAAATCAGAGCAGACACTTTGCAAAATTCTTAGGTAATAACATTTACATCACTGCGTTGGTGAATGGTAGCTTTTAGAGTTATGTGAAGGGGAGGCTTTCTGCATGATGTGAGGATAAATAATAACTATTTTGGTTTTATTTGGGTTTTGTTAGGATTTAAGATCTTTCTTGAAAAAAATGTTGATGCACCCTTTTGTAGGTGTCCTTCTGCTCAATTTAACACACACACACACACACACACACACACACACACACACACACTCATACAGGCAGACCTTCAGGACTCATTAGAAAGTCCAAGAAACTCAGTGGTTGCCTCCAGTTCACCTCCCACACTGTTGTACTCTGGATTCTGAGAGCTCAACTCTGAAACACCTCCCCCAAGGGCCCACAGGAACTCTTCCTGGGCTGAGCCATGGGCTTTCCCACTCAGGTAGTTCCCCTTTCTTTGCCAGACTCACGGTGTCACCATCTCTGTCCCTCGTGTGCCCTGCAGGGCTCTGTCCTGGCACTCCTCTTCTCTTCTTGCTCTAGACAGGTCATGGTCATCAGCGCACCCCTCTTTCGTGAAAGTTTTATCTATCTGTTTGGATGCAGAACATTGCTATGTAGGGAGACCAAAAATCTCCTTTCTAACCCCGATCTTCCTCCAAAACGTCATGCCTGCATTTCCAACCACTTTCTGAAACCAACGTCTGCAGAGCTCTTCAGTCCTCTGTGCATCACACGTGTCTGAGAATCATTTCCAGCGTTGAGTATAAAGCACGTCATAGGCATCGACTCACGCTCCCTGTTCTCGTGTGTGTGTGTGCTGTATTTGCCAGCGTCTGGCTGTATCAAGATGCAGAGGAGAGGAGAAGAAACGGAGAAATGATGAACTTAGCCCGGTCTCAGTCGCCAGCAGTATGTGACGGCACGTTTCTGACCACTCTAAGTTTCATTTTTCTTACATGAACAATGGGGTTGATTGGCAAAGGGAACTCTGAATGGATAATTCTCATCTTGAACCTACTAATGTGATTTTAGAGAACTGGCCATGATTTCCCCACTTTGAATGCGTTCTTATATTATCTTTTCTACCCTCTGTAGGCATCTCTCGTTTGTCTTCATAAACTAGTGGGGTCAGGGCAATCCTCCTGTGAGTTTAGCTGCTCCTCAGACTTCCTTTCCTGGCAACATCATTGGTTGAACCTCATACAGAAAGTGATACACTCCAAGAGTTCTTAGAAGTATTTTGTTCATTTCCTTCTTCGAAAAGTGCTCATAGAATCGCCTTCTCTACTGGCTTACCCAGGAGATGCCCCTCATGATGACGAGATGGACCCGTGATGAGTTGGACCCGTAAGGGTTTAGTCGGCTCTTCCAGAACTATTGCCTTTCTGCCAGACTGTCCACTACCCTCTTACGCCTCTTTAATTTGCTAAAGTGTTAGCAATTAGCACTGATTTGCTTAACAAGGTGCCAACCCAGCCACATCAGCCTTCATAAAAAGAGAAACCCAAATGTTGGAAGATCTTTATTTTTCAACTATTTCACCTTCTTTTGCCAAAATTTGCCACAGGGATTTCTGACCAGCATCTTAAATTGCATGTGAAATTATGTAAGTGATCAGATAACCAGATAACAAATAGGAATTACATTTGCACCAGGAAGGAATAATCAATCTGGGAAACTTAACATTTTTGCCATATCACTGTTCCTCAAGTATTAAAAAGAACAAAAAGAATAATTTTATTACCCTGCAAGGAATACATGGCAATGTGCTTTTCATTCTGGAATAATTAAATAACTTTTGTCGATCCCCTTAGGCACGTGGTTACCGACTTCCTAATTATGAATGTATTTCTCCCTGGATGATAACCAACTACCCACATGAAATTCCTCCCCTTTATTTAATATTTAGTGGGCCACAGTTATGTACAAAGCAGTATATTTCTAGGAAATTTTTGGCGTCGCTCCTTTTTTTTGGGCCAGTCCCTTTGCTTTGTTTGTAGATCTGCACAGGCATGTAGTCTTTAAATTAACTGGCCTATACGGGGGCCTTCGGGACTCACTACACTGACGAAAGACCGTTTTCTGTTGATTAATTGATGGTCTGGAGAGGAAGAAAAGGCTATCTTGTATTAGGTGTGAGGGAGCTTAACTGTTAACCTGTCCTGCCTCAGGTGTTTACTAAACCTAAGCACTAATGGCCCAGCAGACAGTATTATTTTAATGATTTCATAAACAGTGCTAATAAGGAATTCATTACCAAATAAAACAACCAAACAGAAGGAATAGTTCCTGCCTTTTAGTGGACTGATGCTTTCTGTTTGCTTTGGAGAGGTCATTGAACAGTAGGCTCGTTGTTTTCAAACTCAACACACAGAAATCTCTCCTCGGGTTTGTTGGTTTTACTGATATAAAAAGATTAGCTTAGGAAGATTAAGTATGGGAGAAATACAGTAATTAAAAATATGATTATATTCCAAGAGAATACTGAAGGAAGATAAAATTGGCAAAACTCATAAACTCTGTAATGGTAATGCAGAATTAAAGAAATTTATCAAATAACTTTTCAAGGTAATAGTCTGGCTCTCTGGATTAAATTTTTGTCTGTTTGTGCTCACCACCCTTCCTACGTACTGTATGCCCAACTCTCATTGCTCAGCCCAGGCACATGGATACCCTACGTCAACTGTGCGAAAGGTCTTGCGTTTCAGGGGGTAAAAGGCTCATGTACTTGAGTGGGAAAGGGTAAAAAATTATTTTAATTGCTCAGTTATGCAGGTTATTTTATAATAAACCTTCATTCACAAGTATAATCTCAAAATGATTGATATCAAGCTCTTATAAAAGTCCAGAGTGAAAGAAGTAGTACTTCCTAAAATCTCGAAGATTGTACAGCCAAATCTTGATACTCTACATCATTGCCATAGATCAAGCTGCACTTTAACTGCTGAGTTGATCACAGAGTCACCTTCACTAGATTATGTTTTAATGTTATTCCCAGAGCTTTTATGGGAGAACACTGCATCTAGACAACTGTATCAAAATCACAAGTATTCTTGCCATAAAAGTGTATGGGCTCT
This sequence comes from Ailurus styani, assembly GCA_002007465.1. Lineage (NCBI taxonomy): Eukaryota > Metazoa > Chordata > Mammalia > Carnivora > Ailuridae > Ailurus > Ailurus styani. Next base: position 3,134,473 of record LNAC01000173.1, read on the forward strand.
GTCCTCTATGTCCTTCCTCGTCGTCTATATAAAGTAGGGAATGTTTCAGAGGAAGGTGCTAAGAGAACTCATGGTTCTGAGAGGAACTGGTTTTCTGTCTCCTGTCTGTTAAAGAGTTGTGCAAATAATCATCTTTCTTTTCACTTTGGCTGCCAAAAGATCAGAGCAAAACTTTTGAAACTGCAATATAGCAATTATGTTTGACCTTTTTATCTGCATTTATAAAATCTTTTATCCCATGGTTTTGATTTTTCTCTTTCTCCTTTGTCATCATTTTCCTGAAAGCATTTGAGTAATATGATCTGTGAAGGCGATGTACATATCTCTTATTTTTCTGAGGAAAATTTTAGATATATGTTGATTAAGTGAATTATCCAAGATTTCAGTGTTAAGCTAAGATTTAAAGATGGCTATTTTCATGTAAAGTCATGTTCCCTTCACATGAAATCCCATGAGACCAAGGACTCTCAGTGAAAATCTTGCTCTCCTTGAGACATTTGGCAATGTTTGAGAATAATTTCAGTTGTTGCCCCCTGGGGGAGGATTGATCCTGGCATCTAATGGATAAAAGCCAGGGACGCTGCTGAATGATTTAAAATGCACAGGCCAAATCTGCCCCCCTCCAACCCTCAACTGTAAAGAATTATCCAGTTCAAAATGTCAGTGCTAAGGCTGAGAGACACTGCATTGAGATTCATTCTCTTTAATAAAATATAGTATTTTTTAAAATAACTAAGTTGCCATGCCTTCGCTTTCCCTTTTGTAATTTTCCTTTTAATACCTTTGTCAGTTATCCACATTTTATTAATATTTTTCACTGCACTAACGTGTATGACTTAATTTAACTGTGTTTTTCACTTTGCATTGTCTTTAATCCCACTTTCATTATTTCTTATTCCTTAATTCTCAAGATATATATTTGCCTCCTGGTATACTTTATACATTATTTAACAAGAAAATAAACTTATAATGGAGGAACATAAAGTATTTTGGCTCCTGAAATTGAGAACAAAATCCTTGGTGGCACGGATTGTGCAAGACCCTCCTCATTGTGTAATTCACTAGACGAGGAAACTGCTTCTCCAGTGTAGGCCTCCGCGATGGCGATCTTCCAGGTAAGTTCATTTTCTTCCATGTTTAATCCCCAAAAGAATTGCCTTTGCCTTGTTCTCTCATACAGAACATAGATTATTAACAATGACTTCCAGTCTCACTTCTTTTTTCCTCACAGGAAATCATCTTTCTGAATGAGGCAGCATAAATCTTCCCCTCTGTGCTCTTCTAAAAGGAGAGCAGGATATTCTGTCTTGAAACTATAATAAGCTAAAGCATAGGCTGGTTTTAGGCAAAAAGACAATAGGTAGATAGGAAAAATTCTTTTTTTTAAGATGCTGGTTTGCTGAGAACAAAGAAGTAAGAGGTCCGTGTTTAGAAGGGTTATCAGGAAAGTGCTCTTTGCAAAGTGATTTTTTCATCTGAGAACTGAGAGTTGGGTAGGAACTGTAGGTCTTCTACTGAAGGATGCCAGGAAATGCCTGTCAGGCACCCACGTGCCAGGGTATGAAGTGGAGACCTTGAGGTGAGCACGCACCTGGTAAGACTAAAGAACAATTTTTGTGACTGGAACTTGGTGAGGAAGCCATAGGGAACCGTAACGAGAGGGAGGGCTGTTTGCAAGGGTCGGGTCAGACAGGCGTCTTAGAGGGTCTCCATCCTGAGGAGTTGTAAGGGCGCGCATCACTTAAACGATCAGTCAGGGAATGGACCAGTTGAACGGAAGCAAGAGTGAAGTAGGGAGCAAGGACGCTGTTGCTGCGGCCTGGGGAGAGACCATGGGGGTTTGCACCAGGCACTGGCAGCAGAAATAGTGATATCAGTCAAATTGTGGGATTGCTTTGACAGTACTGGGCAATGGATTATTGTCATAGCAAAGGAAAGAAGAATATGAACAGCGACTTCCAAATAGCCCAGTGAAGTGCCTGGTTTCGTAGTGGTACGCATTACTGATGTGGTGAAGGCTAGAGAGAGATTTACCCAAGAAGATGAAGCGGTCAGCTTGCAGTGGGTTTTATTATGTTCGCCTACTGTCTTTCTTTTTTCTGTTTTCTGTTTGGTTGGTTTTTTTTGTTGTTGTTTTGTTTTGTTTTGTTTTGTTTTGCCTTTTGGATATCAAGTATATAAGTCAAGCTCAAGCGAGGCAACCGGACCACAGTTTAAGTTTGGAATTTTTGACATATCGATTTCACTCTAGCCATGGGCATGGATAAGCCGGTATGAATAAAACTCCCTGTAGAGACCTAAATTTTCCCTGCCCATTTCATTACTCAGGCCCAGAAACCAATTGCGAAAAAAGGAGAATAAATTATGGCAAAGACTGTGTGGAAAATGCAGGAATGCATATTTTCCTACTAGTAGCAGTATGGGCAGTTTATGTTGGTTACCTTTATGTTGCCAGCTCCTCGTTTCCTCTTTAGAGAGACCCAAGTAAGGATGGCTGTCTTCCTTTCATAGTGCTCACTACAGAAACTAGCCAAGCTCACCTTGTTGACTACACCAAGGAGACCAAAACGCTGAAGCATTGTGGTAATATTAGTCAAGGCTCCAAATTCACTATCTAGATCACACATGCCTCAGATTTTCCATTTAATGCAAGTGTGGACCTTGACTCTAGACCCTTGAGATCATCTCTCTGACATTTCAAAAGCATCCTGTCTCTGTACACACACATGTTGACTTTCAAATGCAGATGTCGGAGAAAAGCAGCCTCACCAAACATCACCTACATCTTATCTTTTATTCTAGTAAAGCGTGGGTCTAAAAACATTTAAATATTTTGAAAAAAAAATCTTTATTCTTAGGGTATCTTAGGTACTTTGGAAAAACCCTCAGAATATTTTTTGGAGCAAAATAAAATGCTTTCTTTGGGTATATACATATTCATTTTACATCTATCTATGCTTGTATTGGAATACCCTAACATTCAGTAAAGGATTCTTCATTTTAAATCTTAGCCAGGACTAAAAGAGTGAAAGGCAATAAAAAGTTCAGTGGAAATCAGCTTCGTTCCATGATCAAAATTGTATTTTTTCTATAAAAGAACAATTAGAAACTGATCCTATGGAAGTGAAAGCACTGAATGAAAGGGCATAACAGTCCATTGCTTTTGAAGAATAGAGTGCAAAGATGCTTGGGGCCCTGCAAGACTCCCACTTGAAGATAAAATTAGTTACGCCAAACAAATGTCTAACTTTCTCCTGTGATGATTTCTTCATGGGAAAATGACTCGACAGCATAGATGTTTAAAGTGGGCTCTCCCTCCTGACTGTTTTATTTATGATGCAATAGAGCATACATCTTTAAATGTAATGCCTTCTGAATCAAAACAACAAAGGCCGATCTATAAAAAGAATGTCTGCAGAAGCCAAAGACACTAAGTTAATGAGATACTATTTTACCACTCCTGAAGAAATGTGAACTATATTGACACCGTGCAGAAGAGTGAAAAGTAAAAGAACATTGAAACAAAAATGAACGAAACTGAATTTACCTCTTTTCCCAGCCCCAGAGATAATAACTACCAAATCACATTACTTACAAACATCTGGCCCTCAAATACTTCCCAGGCACCTGGAGTAGTAAAGATCTGGTGTCAGGTTTTTGTCTTCAGTCAATTCATTAAGCTGCAAGGGGCCTAGAATATCAGATTACATTAGTCTCATAAAATTGCCACCAATGTTAAACAATAAGTATGTTTGGATAGAGAAGTACATTTCTTTTTTCTGCTGGAAAACAAAGCATTTTTCTTTGAGGTAAGTCTTTGTACTTTAGTAGAGCCAAGAAATGAGTTCTATTTATCAAGCTCTATTTTAAGTAGGACTTAAAAATATAATAAAGTGAAATGCTTTACTTTTTAGTAATAAATTTGCCAATGCAAGTTAGAAGGAAAAAAAGAGGACTGAAACTTATATTTAGCCCAAACAGAGACAATACTTTGATGAGAGTATAGATTAAGAATTCTTGTTTAAGAAAATGAACTAACAATCTATTCTATTATTCTATTCCTGGCTACAGAGATAATGCCTCATTATATGTAGAAAGTATGTAAAGTTAAAAAAAAAGAGAAAGGTTTTTTTTTTTTTTTTTTTTTTTTAACTTCTGGTGCCCTGTCTTGCTCATACAGTCAATGTCCTTAGAATCCTTGTGGTCAATCTAATAATCTAATGCTTGGTTTAATATTAGCAGTTCGAATATGGGCATGTATTCTCCAACTCTGTGGACATGAGGATATGATATGACTGTTAGGAAGGAAATGATTAAGCAGCAGGCCTGTAACTCATTATTTCTTATTTGGCCAGTTCTTAAAGCAGGTGCTTCCTGGAGGTTCACAGTTGACAGTCCAGGATTAAACTAAGTAGTTTTATTGATTACTTCAGCTGTCCCTGATATGAATGAGACTAGGCAGGAAGTGCAGGAGGCCGAGGAGGTGTTGTATGCTGTTATAGACCTACAGCACACTGATTTTCAGTCCAAACTTCTAAGTCGTACCAGGACGATTTACATTCCCACGTAATGGGATCCAATGTACATTTACTGTTTTGCCACCAGCCTATTCCCATAATCCCTAATTCCCATAAATAGGACTGGAACTTAATAACCACTAGAAAGCCAACTTAGTGAAATAAGTGATGATATCATGAGAATAGCCTTCTCAGAGGAAGGACGGCAGATGAGTTAAAAACATAATCACCCATATGACAAAGAGAGTCTGACTGATAAATCCTGCTAAAACCAAAGCTGAGCCCAGTCTTTGAAATGTCTGAGAATTATGTGGGCTGCTGCAATGCAGGACATTCCTGCAAAGATGAAAAAAAAAAAGCAGCTACATCACAGACTCTGCCAAAAAACAGAGTGCTCAGAGATTAGAAGCTCATTTTTCTCATCTACGAAACCTCTACCTTTCACCCAATCATCTTGCTATGTTGTCAGACAAATGAACTCTAAATAACTCGACAATAAAGAACACCCTTGAAAGAAGCCCTTACTTATGGAAAGTCCTGTGTGAATTTGGAGGAAGAATAAAGTGGGTCATGGAGATGCCCACAATTATGCATAGCTGGGGAAGGGCTCAGGGGAACAGGAATGCTAGGGCAGGTGCCTTAGTCAGATCCCCAGAGCCAGGTCCTTGATTTCTTGAAATGAGCAGGCTTGTGGGTGTTCAGCCGTGTACTAATGAGCAGAGTCATAGCACATTTTTGTTGTACCCGACAAAATGACTGAAGTGATAAGAAACTGCACTCAACAGCAAGGAAAAAAATCACTTAGCAATGGCTGGAAGTAAAAGTACCCAAGAACAAGAGCCTGAAGGAAATTTGCAAATGCATTATATTGGACCTTTATCAGAGACCCCTGGAAGCTACAAATGAGTGTTAACTAGGATTATGCTCTTCGACTGACTTATCCTGTAGCAGGGGCAATGTTGAAGAAAACAATGAGAAGTTTGGAACAGTGGGTTCTCCCATTCAACCAGTTTGGACATAATACTTTTGATCAAGCTGGGCATTTACTGCTACTGACATGCACGGTGAACAAGGAGCACTGCACAGCCATGCTTCTTTCTCTATCCCTCCTTTAGGCCAAGTGGCCCATCCAAACATCCATTATTCCAAACCTCTGGTACAAGAGACTTTAGGGATCGGCCTAGTTATTTTATATAACATGTGTCCTTAGATTGATTGTGGGAGGACTATGCTGGGAAATTTTCTAGGACTAGGAGATGACAGGATATTGAGAAGGCAAATAAATAGCTGTATATCTCTACGAACTTAAAAGATTTTCCTTTTATTTTTTTCCTGAGTTGATGTTCTCGGGATATGGGGTAATTTATTTTCTTGGGTAAACAAAACTCCCTATATGATACCATTATATCTGCAGTGAGCTTTGCTTGAGGTACTTTGGGCTAGGTCATAACTTCACTCCACCTCTTAGAGCCAAATGAGTGCTGTGACCGTGGCAGACTCCTATGAGTCTTGCTAGTCTTGACCTTCAGGATCTATGGTATCTGTCTGGAGTGTGGGCTAAGAAGAAACATTAGCAAAACTTTTGTTATTATTATCCTTAAGCCAAGCAATACACCTGAGCTGGTAATCCTGACTGTGGGGGTAGGGGAGAGGGTGTGGATCAAAACAGTAACATATAAAAATAAAAATAGTGTTGGGGATATAGCAAATGGGAAGGACCCTCATCAGTGGATTTGGATTGGAAACTATTTTCATGAGAGCACCTTAAGGCAGGAGAATGATACCCTTGCTTAGATCTAGTTCTGACAATTGATGAGGTGGGGAGAAACGTCCAGAGCTGTTTTCTCAGGAGAATGGAGATTGGACTCCTAATGCTTTACAGGCTCCAAAAAAATACTCCATCTGGATAATTTGGAAGAGTGGCATAGCACCCACTAATGACCCGATTTACAAGAAGCTGACTACCTGAATGAACGTAATACCTAAAAATGAGCAGCAATTAGAATCCAGGTAATTTATAAAGAGCAACAGAAGCCAGATATCAATGAAATAATACCTTCAAAAACCTGAAAAGAACTATTTTATTTTTTTTATTGAAGCACAATTAACACACAACATTATATTAGTCTCAGGTGTACACATCGTGATTTGGTATTTATATATATTGCAAAGTGGTCACCACAATAAATTTAGTTAACGAGTCACCTTACATAGTACCAGAATTTTTTTTCTTGTGATGAGAACTTTCAAGATCGACTCTTTTTTTTTTCTTTTTCTTTTGTGTTATTTGCTTTATTGTGGTAGTCTGGAACAGAGCCCATAGTATCTGTAAGACATGCCTGTGTGGCATTGTAAGTGTTTTTCATATATTCTAGGTGGCGAGTGAAATGTGAAGATCTACTCTTCTAGCAGCTTTCAAATAGGCAGTACAGTATTATTAACTATGGTCACCACACTGTATGTTGGATTTCCCGACTTATTTGCTTTATAGTTAGGACCCGCCACCACTGTTTCTCATAGTGGCTACGCTAGTTTACATTTCCCACCAGCAGTGCTCAGCCACGCCAACACTGGTTATAACATTTTTGTATTTTTGATAATAGCCATTCTAGCAGGTGTGAAGTGATATATCTTTATAGTTTTGATTTTGCATTTCCCTGATGACCAGTGATGTTGAGCATTTTTTCATGTACTTGTTGGGTATCTGTATGTCTTCTTTGGAAAAATGTCTATTCAGAATCCCTGCTCATTTTAAAATTTGTTTTTTGTGCTATTGAGTTATATGAGTTCTTTATATATTTTGGATATTAATCTCTTATCAGATGTATGGTCTATAAATGTCTTCTCCTGTTCAGTAGGTTCCCTTTTCATTTCACTGATGGTGTCGTCCTGTGCAGAAGCTAAAAATGTTATTTTAATGGTAAATGAAAAGAATACCCACATGTTTTAAAAGAACAAAATTATATATGGTATTTTAAGATAAAAGCAAAGAGATATTTCACTACCAACTAATCTTTAATAAATGGACTTTGAAAACATGTCCTTCAAGAAGAAGGAAAATTGTCCCAGGTCTGAGAAGGAATGATGAGTAATCAAATTGGCAAATGTGTGGATAAGTCTAGGCCAACATTGGCTATAATACATACATATATATATGTTATATATGTGACTGTATATATAAGCTATATATATGACTATATATACAGTTATATATATTATATAGTCTCTATATATGTATATATATAAATGTCTAATTTGGTGTGCAAAACCATTTTAAAGCTATGAACTTGCATAATCATACTATGTAATTTGGAGAAGATTGATTATATTTTATTATTCCAAGACTCATGTTGTTTAAGAGTGTATATATGAATAATGTTGTATTGATTATGCAACTTAAAATTTAAAGATAACCTTTGAAACAATCAAAATAGAGATTATAAGTTGCAAAAGAATAAAGTGAAGCTAGAAAAAAATTATACCAAAATTATTATAGTTGTTATCTCTAGATGATATGATTAGGATTGAATGGTTTTACACATTTTATCATTTTGATGAGTGGTTCAAATTTTCTACATAGAATGTATTCCTTATATAGCAAAAAATAATGTAAATTTATCAAAATAGTTATTGAGGACTTGCATTTTCAGGGTAACGAGTGAACTTTGCTCCAAGAACTTAAGATTGGAAGTCAATTTCTTAGTCATATTTCTACATCACAAAGAAACTACCTTATTTCAAATGCAATTGAAACTTACCAAATATGTGAATTGATATTTTTAAAAGAATGTATGTTTTGAAATGAGAAGCTGTTATTTCCATTTAAAATTGAACTCTGTAAGAAAGGAGGCTTTCTAAATAGTCTTAGAATTAGAATGGATATTTCATTCAAAATTTTAATTCTGTTATCATTAGTTCATATGTAGTATCAGCCTTTTATTTCTCTTTTATTGGCTAAAAGGTAAGCAAAACTGCAAAAAAAATGTTCCTGTTTATTTGTTTGGATTCTGAATCAAGCTATTATTTATGGAATGAAATCTGGCAACTTTCTAATTTTTCTAACTTTATTTCTAACTATATTTTAATCTACTATATCCTCATACCTTTTGCTTAGAAAAGAAAGTCTGTCCACATTTGATGATAAGCAACTGCTTTTCCTGTTGCAACATGATTTTTTCCTAAAAGAAAACAGTTTTTATGACTTCATTTCTGTGTCCTTAGAGCATTTCTTCATACTCTCCTGCTTATTGATTTCTCTTGTTACCTGTGCTATTTCCTATGATCAGAAAACTCCAGTGACAGAGAATAACACTGTTTTCACAACATTGCTCAAGGGGTTTTCTAGCTTTAACACTGGTCAGCCTCCTTTCATATTAATGAAAAGGAAATCCTAACAATGAAATAGTACAAAAATTGATGTGATATCCAGTTGTAGTTTATCCACCTCACATTTCAAAGTGAAGATTTTATATTTTGATATTGGAAGTCACTTTACTGTTGGAGTGAATATCCCATGGGTCTCAATCATATACATTCATAAATATTTACTCTGTATTCTATGTGATGGTGCCTCTATTAATCACTAGGATATTTTTTTAAACGATAACCTTTAAAGGACACAACTATGTGTAGTAGGGTGACAGGAACGTACATCAATAGTTGAATTACAGTGTGAGGATTACTTTAAAAAAGTATGTGCTATGCATAATTTATTCATTAATGATGCATTAGTAAAGATACTTTATTCATTCATGATGCATTAGTGGCTAAGTAAACAGAACTTTCAACTGTGCCATGATTTTCAAAACTGTGCCAAGAGAATGGTTTTCAAATCTGCCACTTCTTTCTCCTCTTAGTTTAGGACTTCACTTCCTTTATTTATTTTTTCAAAAGACTTTATTTATTTATTTGACAGAGAGAGAGAGATCACAAGTAGGCAGAGAGGCAGGCAGAGAGAGAGGAGGAAGCAGGCTCCCTGCCGAGCAGAGAGCCCGATGCGGGCCTCGATCCCAGGACCCTGAGACCATGACCTGAGCCGAAGGCAGAGGCTTTAACCCACTGAGCCACCCAGGTGCCCGAGGACTTCACTTCCTTTAAAACGTGGCACCAGACGTCATCTCTTCCTGAAAGCTTCCCTGAGCTTCGAGGGTGGTGAACAGGCCCCTCATCGGAGCTCCCATTTTACTGTTCGTATCCCAAAAACTTAGAACACATGCATGATACTGAAATTATTTGCCTTTATGTACCACTGTCAATAGATCATTGTTGATTAAGAGCATGAACTCACCCTTTAGCTGTGTACCCCAGCATAATGCCTAGGATAGTGTAGGCATTCAATAAACAGTTTAAAATAAGCTGATAAAATCCCTGGAAGGATATTGAAAAAATATATTTGTGTTCACTAAGTAGAAAAGAAGAAAAGCTTGGATGAGGTTTTCCACATGGAGATTATGACAGTGGTGTGATAAAGGATGGTGTTTAGCCAGGTGAGTAATTTTTTTATGACAGGAACATTGACTGTGGGTTCACTGAAGAAGGGGAATCCAGGTGGTGAAAGGCTTTGCTACTTTAAAAAGTTTGAGTTTCACCCTGTATGTTTACTGGGGAGCCATTAAAGGAATTAAAACAGGAGGTGATCTATTCCTCTCAATATTTCAATTCACAATGAAATAATGTGGGTTTTTTTAAAAGGACATTTTTCCATGACCTCTACTGACTTGTTTAGGAATATAGTCTAAGCATTTCTTCTAGACTATTTCAGCTAAATTTGGGGTCTTGGAGATCTTGAAGGATAATATTGACAATATTCCATGAATTTTGTAGGGTGACTTTATATAATATAGGACGTCACTATATTCACTCATTTCTAATAGTATTCCTGATAAGTATGTTTATTTTCCATGAAATAATATATGTTATTTTAGAAACTAATATTCTGTTGGAGATCTAAAATTGTCTTAGTCAGTTTTGGTCACATAGTACATTAAATACATATCTCATGGGAATGGTCTAGAAATGTGTTAATGTACAGATTTAGCAAAATAGTCTAGATGATTACAAAGATGACTTTCCACATGTACTTTTTTCTCAGAAGCAGTAGTAGTTGTGGTGATGGTGGTGGTAATAGTAGTAGTAAATATTTCATAAAAATGAGATGTGTATGAATTCAGTCCTTATTTCATAAAATTAAGCATATTATTGCCTAGCTTTCAGTAGGAAACATAATAACCTCTAAATGAATGTTTATAATGCTTTTATCCTGAGTGACAAATTGAAACTAATTAGGTAGGATTAGAATAATATTGATGCTTGCATAAGAAATAAAGAAATAATAACTCATAGCTAATTTTCATTGGCAGTACTTACCACGTGAAAATAAAACAGATTTGTCATGAGAAAATAAATATCTGTCAGTGCCCCAGTGTTTTTAGTGTGTTTGGAGTGGCTTACCATGATGAAAATTTAGAAAAATCAACAATATAGCATGTGCTCAGAAGGAAATACCCTTCAATTGCTGAGACAATTGGCCACCCCACAGAATTAGATTATATTGGGAAAAGGACTAAGAAATAAATAGGGGAGATATGCTGCAAAGGTAATGATCATCTAAAGATGTAAAAGTAAGGATACATAATCTGAAAAAGATGGCCTTGAATAGTTTGAATATAACTTAACATAAACAAATGTTTCTTCTTGCCATGTTATTAGCAAGCTATGTGATTTTAAGATGTACTATATGGAACAAAGTAAGCACAAAAATGTATACGTGGGAGTAAAACTATACAGGTATAAAATTTCTATATCTTACTGAAATTCAATTAGTACATATTTTACGTAGACTTCATAAATTAATATGGTAAGCCATCGAGTATGCACTAAGAAAATAACTAAAAAATATAGGGTGAAAAAAATTAAAAGAATTAAAATGTTACACTAGAGGGCGTCTGGTTGGCTCCGTGGGTTAAAGCCTCTGCCTTCGGCTCAGGTCATGGTCTCAGGGTCCTGGGATCGAGCCCCACAGGGAGCCTGCTTCCTCCTCTCTCTCTGCCTGCTTGTAATCTCTCTCTCTCAATCAAATAAATAAATAAAATCTTTAAAAAAATAAGTAAAATAAACTGTAACACTAGAAATAATTCAGTTCCTACCAAAAAAAGTAGCAAAGGAATACTATAGGCACAAGAAGTCATGGGAAAAATAGTAATGAAGATATGAGATGTCACACCTACTCCTATCAATAATAATATTAAAAGTGAATGGGTTAAATACCCAAACAAAAGGCAGAGATTGTCAGACTGAATAAAAACTAAAATTCTATGTCATCTCATAGGAAATACAATTTAAAATCAAAGATACAAATAGTTTGAAAGTAAATGGATGGAGAAAATAGATTATGCATTAAGAAGTTATAAGATCTTAGAACATATGTGCACCGTACAGCAGAATCCAAAACATATGAATCAGAAAATGACATAATTAAAGGGAGAAATGTGCAATTCAACAGTAATTATTGGAGACTTAAATACCCCACTTTCAATAATGGGCAGAACAACTAAGAAGATCAGCAAGTAAGCAGAAACCTTAAGAGACACTATTCAGAAAATAGACCTAAAAGACATCTGTTGAACATTCTAGCTAACACCAGTGGAATACACATTCTTCTCAAGCAGATATGGAACATTTTCCAGTATGGACAGTGTGCTGGACCATTTGCAAAAAGATGCTCAGTAAATTTTAAAAAGATTGGAATTGTACAAACTGTGTTCTCTGATTACAGTGGAGTGAAATTAGAAAGAAAATTGGGAAGTTCATAAATAATGTGGAAATTAAAGAAGACACAACTAACCAATGGGTTAGAAAATAAATCTTAAAGGAAATTAGAAAATATTTGGAAATAAATAAGAATAAAGACACAGCATACCAAAATGTATGGAATACAGTAGAAGCAGTGCTCACAAAGAAATTTGTATCTTTGGTATTGGTTGAATACATGATTGCTTGCAATACCCATTGTTTTGTGTAACTTACTGAATATATGTTATATTTTACAATTAAAAAATTAAAGAAAATCCTCAGAGAATAAAAAAATCTTTCTGTAGAAAGAATTGGAGTAATAATGCACTGTGATATTCAATTATGAATAAAATTAAACTATTATGAAAATATCAAATAGGTTTTTAGTTCATCTAAGATATACTGTATTGGAATTGAAATTGTTATTAGATATTCAATTGGGGATATCAGGTAGACTAAGAATACACAGGAGAAAGTTCATGACTAGAGGTATATATTTGTGAGTTGTTAATGGAAAGTCATGGAACTGAAGGAATAAGGTAGGAGATAATTGTCTAGAGAGGTGCCCTAATGGTACTCTAACATATAAAGATGAAAGAGCAAGGATATGACAAGAGAAAATGAGTAGCATCAGCCAATGAGGTTAGAATAATCTGTGAGTAAATTGTATGACAGGTGAGAAAGGTGTTTTTAAAAGGAAGTGTGATATACTAGGTCAGATACTCCTGCAAGTTGATATTGGAGGAGAGCAGAACATTGCCAACTAGATTTGGCATGATGGAAGTCATTGGATTATACAGAACCATGATTGGTGTATGGAGGTCTGAAGCAGAGATACTTCAGTGGATAGTTTCAATATTCTCAGTGAATTGAGAAGCAAGATTATCCGCTTTACCTAATGTGTTAGTTTGGATAGGTGAACAGGGTTACTGGAAGTTCGAGAAGCAGGGTCTATAGTTAAGTGCTTTATTGCAGTAGAAACTGTACTATTAAAGATTGTACTAGTAGAAACTAGAGTAGATCTAGGACTTACATAAGTGCTGAGGGACCATATTCTTTTATAAAAATAAATAAAGGGACAGAGAAATAGAGATAATACAAGGAAGGGCCAGAGGAGTCTGGTCTGGAGCCGCAAGCTTCAGAGGAGCTTATGTTTTTGAAAGGAGAGAGTGCAAAGGATTCCAGAAGCAGGCAAGTGGTCAGAGAGGACTTTTTTCTAGAAGAGTATGAGAGAAAAAAACACCCCTCATTTTAGTGGGCTGCAGAGGTGGCAGCATCCTCCATAGATACCTACATTTTAAGGATGAACAAAAAAATGAAGAGAATGTTCAGAGCAGAGTTTAAGGATTTGGGGAATGAGCTGTTGACAAATATATTCCAGAGGACTCTCTGGAAGCATTTAGATAGCTCATGGAAGTACGGGAGATGCAACCAACTTTGAAGGGGTACAAATCCATATAGAGATAGCAGTTTGGTTGACGATGATTGGCTGGGGATCCTTGAACCTTTGTGGCCTGGGGCGAACCAGAATATAAGGGATTATTTAATTGATGCTGAGGGTGTTTCCAGGGAAACTTTTCACATCCTTCAGTATTCCCAAATAATGACAGGATATATTCCTCCTAATTAACAATTTCTTTTTTTTTCCTGTTTTAAAATCAATGGTTAGGATATTCACTGGAAAGACTTTTTCCTCAACATTTAACCTTGTAATTGGCTTTAATTTCAACTCTCTTTGATGCAGAGATTATGCAATGGTATATTTAATTTGGACATTTATCTCGGTTGGATCCACCTACACTGCTTTTAAATATAACTAGTGATCACCTATCTTAAAAGGGATTCTGTTAGGTCGGGTTTACCAGATGCAGATTTGGAACAAGGAATGATGTACAAGTGAGGTATTGAGAAGGTATTCATGGTACAAACAAACAAACTATTAAGGAATTAAGGAAGCAAGATACGGGAGTGGTGGAGGCCAAGCATGGATGCGACTTTAGGCAAAGTCCTGTAGCTGGTAGTTCTGGTGTAATTCCTCAAGGAGAGGGGAGTGTAACCAATGACTCAGAGTTACTTCTTCAAGAGGCCATGGCTCAGGTCTTTCTTGCTCCTGCACCTGCTCTCACAGGATAAGAATTACCCATGGGGGATGTAAATCCTAAGTACTTCTGCTCTCCAAGGATGAGCAATGTGGGGCCATTGACCCTAGTTCACAAAGGAACAGGACATGAGATCTGAGTCAAACTGGGCAGAGTGCCTAGAGTGTCCAGTAAAACTTCCCTTGAACTTCGTGCATCAGAGATCATTTATTTTGTGATTCGACACATATTTATTGACTCTCTGCTATGTGTCTGGCAACTGAATGTTGAGGACACAGAGATGGTTAAGAACAAGTTTCTGTCACTGAACAATTTGTAATCTAGTGGGGACGGGAGGAAAAAGAAATGTGCGGAGTGACAAGCAATGCTATAAACGGGTTATCATGCAAGAGTAGATGCTATTGACTATGGGGAGGGCTATTAGGGCTTTCTTATTGCTCTGAACAAGTGCCCCTTGATCTGGAACGTGAAGCATGAACAGGATTATTCTAGTAGTTGCATTATCTTTCTAATTCCTTTCCAATACCCTGATAATTTCAACTTCTACTATCTGACTTCCTTGAGCACAATAGTTCTAAACTCCACCACTTATAGGTTAATTAATAAAGGACTCCATGACCTCTGCTTAGCTATTTTTAAACATCATTTCCTCTGTAGCATTTTGTATTTTTTAAAACCCTCCAATCATCACAAAACTCTCCTCTTTAGTTTGCTGGCTTTGCCCTGCCTTGGCTTTCTTTGTGCCTACCTACCCTGTCTTTTGCCCAGATTGTTTATTTTCTTCTCTTTACTTCTCTGTGTCATTTACCAAGGTTTAACCTCCTGCCCTCTGCTCTGCTTTCTGGTGTCTGTTTTGTTTGGTTTTCCCCTCAAGTATTCTTTGCTGTGTCATGGCTTCAGGAATCTTCATAAAGAGCAGTTCTACTTTTTTTTTTTTTTTTTTTTTTTTTTTTTTTTTTTTTTTTTACTTAACTCCATTCTTTCTCTGAAATCTTGGGTTAGTTCTACACACTACACTTTAAAGAAAGACACGGTGAAAAGATTGAAAGCACATCGAATGATGTTTAACCTAGAGAAGAGAGTTCAATGGGATGTGAAAAGTGTCTTCAATTATTTGAAGGGCCATTTTGTGAAAGAAGGATTAAATTTATTTTGTGTTTCCACAGGGAAAAGCCAGCACCAAAGCCTAGCATTTTAAGAAGGCATATTTTTTGGATGGGTACAAGAAGGGCATTTATAAAAATTGAGTTGGCAAAAAACATTGAATTGATAGGAAAATAGGGAATTTTCCTGTCATTAAAGGAATGTCAAACACAGGTTGAATGACAATTTGTTAGGGATCATGTTTAAAGGGATTGATGTATCAGATGAGGATAGAGCCTTATAGTGTTTAAAGGCCATTGCAACTCAGAGATAATATTGTGCTATGATCCCCTTGGATTTTCCATTGTTCTTTCAAGCCAAGCATATCTCAGACATAATTCATCATGTTCCTTTTTAAGCTGGCTTTCCGGATGACTTCCCATCTGCCAATAGAACTATCTTCCCACAGATCATCACGCACGCTTGAAACTTCGGCACCATCCCTGGCTCATTTTTCTCTTTTGTTTCTCATATCTGACCAGTCTTCCACTCGAGTCAGTTGTCCCTTGGTAAAACTTGGCTTCATGTATGCTTTACTCTTCCCATGATAACTGTTGCTGTTGAGAATCTTACCCAGAACTCTGGCGTGGGTAAAGTGAATTTTATCTTAGAGCATTTTTTTTTTTGGCTCCACAATCTGTCTGTCTCCACACTCTATTGTGTAGAACATCTGAGATTAAAAACTTCCTTTTTATGTAATAAATAAAGAGGGATATAAATGACTATACAAATAAAATTAAATTCCTTTTAACTAATTTTAGTCCATACTAAAGTATCATCTTATCAATTTCCCTTTTAACCAGTGTTCCATTATGTTAACAGCATAAACATCCCATTAACCAATGTTTGATTATTCCCTAAGATGAGCTGCCCTTTCTGTTAAGAGTTGCAAAAATCCTTCATCTTAAAAACATTAAAATTCTTTTTTCTATGCTGTAGTTTTAACTCTTTTTGTACTTTACCTCTTTGACAAAAAAAAAAAGTTTCTTTTCCAGTCCCATCAGGAAAGTAGATCTTACTTCTGAATACCCTATATATGTAATTCATTTTGCACTTAACAACATATGACTCTATTTTTGTGTAACTGCTGAGTTGTATTCTTAATATATTGCTAAATAGTAAGTAAACTTTTTTTTAAAAGATTTTATTTATTTATTTGTCAGAGAGAGAGAGAGAGCACAAAAGCTGGAGCAGTAGGCAGAGGGAGAGAGAGAAGCAGGCTCCCCACTGAGCAGAGAGTCTGAAGTGGGGCTTGTTTCTAGGGCCCTGGGATCAGGACCTGAGCCATTGGCAGACCTTTAAGCAACTGAGCTACCCAGGTGCCCCTAAAAAAGAAGTAAACTTTTGAGAGCAAAACTCTTTTTTTTTTAACCAAAACTCTTGTGCTAAGCACTGTTCTGAAATCATTTGTGTGTGTGTGTTTATTTTTTTCTTTGTTACAACTACAGATGTGGCATACCGTTCACATGGTTTTAATTAATACTAGGTGAATCAGGCACCAGCTTTCCTATCTCCGTGTTATTTTGAACTGTGTGGATATACTGTGAATTAAATCTGGGAATCAGAGAATTGCGGAGGAGGCAGAAGAGGTGAGCAAACTATTGAAGTGCCATAATTGTATATTGTATATTGTCCTGATGGGGTATTTGTAAAGAATAAGTGTTTTGGAAGTCCCATATATTTTAATAATGGAGAGGCATAGATGATAACCTCAAAAATATGTATTTCTGTGTAGGAAAACTCCAAATAGTAGAATGAATGGATGCCATTTACTAGTGATAAACAAAACTACAGACACCATTTAATTACCATCAATAAGAAATTTAAGTCGCTTTTAAAAATCCACATGCTGACATCGTTCTCCCCCAAATTTAACAGGCTTATTTCTAAGTTTATTGAAGTTGAACTGCTCAATTTCACTTATTAAAATATTTTGAATTGCATTAGTGCTTTGTGGCCCCACATTTATATTAAAAATGCACACAAAATTAAATGAAAAAGCAACAATATATAATTCTGTCTCTTATTTTCTTATTTGGTATCATATAGTTAGTTATCCTCTGGCCCTATGAACAACAACAACAAAAACCTTACTGATACGGGAGCAAAATACATTGTTTTAGTTTCTGGTTTGTTCTGTTTTGTTTCATTTTAATAATGGAATACTCCCCATCATCGTGGATCTTAAGCACATTCTCTAGCTGAAGGCCTTTGGGATGATCCTTACATGATTGGCATGGGCGGCACACAGGTTGGTGTCTTCAAAGAAGCTCACCAGCTAGGTCTCACTTGGCTCCTTTTGCAAAGCATCACTAGCTGTGCTCTGGAGGCACAGATCTCTTTTGAAATCCTGGGCAATTTCCCCTACCACACGCTTCCGTCTGATGTTAAGGGAGGCGCTGCAGCCCTGGGCTAGGAGGTGAAACCTCTTCACTGCCCAGCAGAGGGTCACCTTTGCAAGTGTATCTAGTTGCTTCCTTGTTAGTTACCTTGTTGTCAGTGATACATCTCTTCACAATACTTCCTTTTCTTTGGGTTGCAAATCAGCTGGCAAGGTACTTAAGAGTCTGGGGAGCAAGAACAATACAAGGAGTGAAGGAAAAGCGGGGAGTGTTGTGGTGGTGGTGCGTGCAAATAGGCATCCTGCCCATGTCAGGCATCCTGGGTCTCAGCCTGCTTGGAAATGAATCTGACCCCAAAGAATTAAGAGCAGCAAAGTCAATGTTCACAGTACTTATGTAACTGTTCATTTTACCCAGTTCTTAAAATTTTAATTAAGCAAATACTCTCTTAAAAGATGAGCACATGGGAATGAAAGAATTCAAAAGATATTGTTTTTATGTAGACAGGCTCAGTTGCTCTTGGCTTCAGAATCTGCACCTTTAAATAGGTTTGATAAGGGGCCATGTTTGTTACATCCTATGTTAAACAGAGTGTGCATTAAATTGAAGAGGAAATTTAATATATGCTTAAAGCGGATTGGTAATTTTCTTCTTTTTTTTATGTTTACAGAGATCATCAGCCTAATCCGCAATTTTTGTAGCAGTTTTAAATTAGAGAAAATTCTTTTGTTAAAGATAAGTTACTGGAAACATAGATATATAGACAAAGGGTGCTTGTTTACAGCAGTCGGATTGCAATATTAAAGCTGACTTAATAGTGTGTTGCTCAGACCTCCCGAATGTCCTGTGAATAATTCATAGTATCCAATATACCTTTTTTTAATTCTGTATCACCAGGACATTTACTTTATGCACTGAATATGAAAGTAGTTTCTTCTTATCTGAAGAATGAATTAACTATGAATGGGAAATGAGCCTTTAAGTTAACTTTATGCTTTATTTTCCCCTTTATCATCCAGAAGGTGAGGAAATGACAAAGACTTAGTTTTGGGTTTTTTTTTTTTTTTCCCTTTTGGTCATCATTTTTTTTAAATCAGATAAATAGAAATATATAGTCTTATGTATGGTTGATATATTGTGGAATGTAAGGATTCCTCGTCCTAACTAATTTTTACTTGTCTTTGGTTTTATCCTCCTTTGGCAATTTTACCCTCAAGAAAAACCCATGTCTGTGATCCAGGATATTTTAATTTCTTCATTTTCACTGTGATTCTTAAATGCCCATGGTGTCCAAAGGGTTCCCCAAGGATGTGTAGTTAAAAAGTTCCTTTTCTTTTCTTCACAGACATTCTTTTCACAAGTGTGAAGAAAAGGAGCCTTAGGGGTTTTTCTTCTCCCTATATAAAAATACTTAAAGTTCTTCATTTGATTATATAATTGTGAAGATGATTAACTTCACACTAACAGCAGAACTTTAATCCCAGCACATGAATAGTACACTTTGATGTTATTTATGACTATAAAACACCACCCATTCATTTAAATATCATAGGAAAATCAATCGACTCGAGGGAACATGTGAGTTTCCTTCTTGGCCTGATTATAATAGGTATGATATGAATTTAATGAGTTTAAAACGTTAAACATATTTTCTTTACGTAAAGTTTTATTCTTTTGTTCTCATGATACAAGTAGACTTTATAAAAGTACTTCCTTATGAAATATTTTTACCCATTAATATTTTTTCTTTGAGAAAACTTTATTTTAGCATCTTTATACATGTGTGAAAATCCTAAGAAAATACCTTGGTGACCAAACATAAATAGTATTACAGTCAATCTTTTCCAAAAAATTACTTTTTGTTCAACAGTTTAAATTCTAATACTCTCTATGGGTAAGCTAAATGGATCATTAAAGGTAACTCTCATTTTTTAAGGAAAAATAAAAGTTACAAGGACAGTAGTGCTTGGAGTCTTGGCCCAGTAAATGTTAGAAGAGGCTTACTTGGAAAAAAAAAATCTTGTGTAAATGAAAAACTTGCTATCTTCTGTCTATAATTTTAAAAAAGGATATGGAAAAAAATCAGAATGCTATTCTTTTAGTAAAAGGCGAAAGATTTATACGATTTGAAGAGAAACCAGAGCATCAGAATGCTATTCTTTTAGTGGTCAAAGTAAGAAGCAATCATGATATCTGTCAGTCTAAAAAGAGTAAAAATAATTAGTATAATCATCAAAGTAAAACACAGGTATAAATGACATTGAAGCATATATCCCAAGACTAAATGGTGCAGAGAATGGAGTGTGTGTGTACGAATCAATTGGAATTTGGAACGTGACTTCTGTTTGTTCTGTAAGAATTTAGTGTCCCGGTGGAGGCTCACTTTAGGGATAATGATGAGAGATTTCTGTGTGTCTATGTGTATGTGTGTGTATGAGGCAGTAGTCTTTCCCAATATGCTATAAGGTGTTTCTTCAATCAAACTGATCTGCAAGATTTTTTTAATAGACTTCATTTTCTAGAGCAGTTGTGGAGTCAAGCGAAATAGTGGCAAGTACAGAATTTCCACATACCCCCTGCTCTCGTGCAATCTTCCTCACTCTTGGTATGTCAGCCATTGAAACATGAATGGCCCTGTTCCAATGTACATTTAAGAACTTATGAACTTTCATCTGTGAATCCTGAATCAGTTGGCTGTTTGAATGAAACAAAGAATAAGATATAATCTTCTAAAGCAGTGACAGTTCTTGTTTGTGTTATTCATTGATAGTATCTGTTTGAAAGAGCCTGATTGGTAATATTTAAACCAAATCAAAAACCAGTTTTCTCTATTGTAAACTGTCTTCCACGTGAGTTTTGTTTTCAGATAGTAAAGTATATTTTGATTTCTTTGGTGTGGTGGAAATACAAAACTCTGTTAATGTAGCTATGTTTTATTTCTGGTTGGTGGAGGCCGTGGTTAGATGTCTAGTCACCTGGCTGTGGACTGGCCTATCACTTCTCTCCACCAGTGGGGGCTTTCTGCATGCTTCCAGACGCAAACAAGACATGCAGAGCAACAAAGATGTTCCACAAAATAAAAATACCAATGGTAGGGAAATGTGGGCATTAAATCAATTGGATATTAAATCAAGTACCTGAAGTTCTTGGTTTATAAAGAGAGCTCAGTATCAAATGCTATCATTGTTTTGTAAAACAAAAAACAAAAAACAAAACAAAACTGTAAGCATCACAATATCTTGTTATTTAAATTTTCACTTTTGGAGGAGTTATTTTGAGAACTCAAACTTATTGGTGTTTTCAAGCAGGAGAAAGAGTATTTAAGAAAATGTCCACCTGTAAGCTAATTGAAAATTAAGTCATAAGTTACTGCAAATTTACTCAAATCAGAATTGTGACTTCTGAAATTAAGGGCCTTAATATGTAACACTGCTCTTGGGATAAAGGCAAGGTACCTTATTAGTTCATCATGTATTTAACAAATATGTTTTTATTATTTAATATGTCAGACTCTGTGCTAGGCACATGGACATCATATTTACAGTGGACCAGAAAAACAAATGCTGTTCTAATGGGGCTGAAAGGAAAATATTTCAGGGACTGAGAGGAAACAGCAAATAAACGCATAAACAACACAACAGGATAATTTTAAAAAGCAAGCAATGCGCTGAGGAATATATAACAGAGCGATATGATAGAGGGGGACCAGGAAGGAGTCTGGGCTTTTTTTATGTGCGGTGAATTATAGAGTGTAACCACCCAGGATGATGTTGGGATAAGAGAGCTCTAGGGAGCAGCACAAACCCTCAGATGAGAACAAAGCTAAAGTTTTGGAGGATCAGCAGAGTAGTTATTGAGCTGAAGACTGTGGTAGGATGTAGATTCTGAGAAATTGTCAGGGTCCAAATTAAGGACTATACACCTTATTCCAAATACAATGAGAAGACAGTGCAAGATTTCAATTAGGGGAGAGATATGCTCTGAGTTATATTTTTAAATGGCCACCTTGGTTCCTACAGATTTAATAGATTATAAGGTGGGGGGGGCATCTAAAAGAGATAGAAGCAGAAATGCTAACTGGAAGAGAACTGCATCACTCCTAGAGGGATGGTGGTGACTTGAACCTGGCTTGCAGCAGGGAAGGTGGAGGGAAGTGTACCTGATGCATTTTGGAAATAAACTTGACAGAACTTGAGAAAGACTAAAGAGCAAAGAGAAGTCAACAACAGCACCCCAAATTTGCAAACTGAGAAAGTACTGTTTCCCTTTGGTGGGTTGTAAATGTAAATGACTGTTGGAAGAACAGGTTTGGGCTTAAAATCGCTAGTTCTGTTGTGGACATGATAAATTGTATCTGGATGGAGATTAGGAGTTGGAAGTTGGAAAAATGAGTCTGGATTTCAGTGCACAGGACATAATATTACAGTTTAGATCAGGATCATGATGTTTTCTGAATATATTTTCATAAATCTTTCTTTTTTAAAGTTTAATATTATTTTCCTAGTTTGGTACCAGAATATTATGGTCTTTGAAATAAAATGACTTAAGTCAAAATATTCAACAACAAAGAAGTCATTAAAATTTATCCATATGTCATAAATTCATTGTTAATGTGTTGCTAGAGCAAAGCAGACAAGAATACATTCACTGATGAAACACAAGACATTTCTTAAGGAAAATAAATAGTTGAAAGGAAGTAAAAAATATATAAGGGCAAGAAATTCTTTTGATCCTATTTAGATGGATCTTTTTAAAGCTGGCACAGGGATTATTAAATAGCACCTCAAGTTTATAAGAGAGATAAAATGTAGGTCCTACACATTGTCAAGAAAGCTTTTAAATTTGGGTGTTATCGATTCATTGGTACTACCTTGGCCAAGCCTGCATTAAGAGAGATGTTTTGTTCCACTGCATTCAGTTTCTTAGAATCTTATCAATTTTTAAAACTTTGAAGAACTCAGTTTATAAGGTATGGATTTAGATTTCAAACCTGAGAAGAAATAAAATTATATTTACCATAGATTCAATTTCACTGAAACCTGCCCCCCCAAAAACAAATAAAAAAAAGATTTATAACTTCTTTGAATATATACTGTCTCCAGTTTAGAAAGCATAATCCTTAAGGGCAGTGACCCAATTCCATCAAAGACTAGCCAAGTGTTACTATCAAACGAATGAGGATGTTCGGATGTTATTTTGATTTTCATTTTCAGGTCATAGAAAATTCCAATCCTCTGGAAATAGTCAGTCTTACCCTTATGACTTGCTTAGAGTACATTTGGCTTTCTTCCCACTCTATGGAAATGTGCTTTTCTAGGCTTCTAAAAGAAGCCAGGTGCAGAAAAGCTAACCAAGGTTTGCCATCCTCAACTTGAGCCTGTAGGGAGGCGTCATAGATTTTCAGGTTATTGGAAATCAATGCTAATTGGAATTCTTTTCGAAGCAGCAGAAATTCAACCTGGAGCAGCCTTGCAGACATAGCTAGATTTAACAGACCCCCACTGAACTAAATATTGTCTGGAGAGATGGATTTGTGATCAGGCTTATATTTCAAAGGAAGATTCCTCCTCCTTGAATTTGTATCCTATTTCTAAGAGTCTGTAAACCTGGAGAACTAATCATTCCTGGTTGATGGGACACAGAAAGCAAGAAGATTTGCTTTGCAGCAACATTCAATTGATGTTTTCTGAATCAGTGATGCTCAAATAACAATGCCTGTTCAAAAGATTACATGTGCATATTTGAAAGCAGGGTTGACCTGGATTTCTACTATCACAGATAGTAGAAATCCTCAGCATCTTTACTGGAAACACATAGAGTCATGCACACATGCGTGCATGTGCAGACACTTCAGGAATTGAGGCGTGCCCTGTGGACATGATGCAGTTCCAAATTCGATAGCCCCCAAAGAAGCCGAATTCATTTTAAAGTCCAAGGATGTTAGAAGATAGAAAACCCCAAAACTGCCTTTGCAACTTTAAAACAGAATTTTGAAATTTAAAGATCCATCAGGCAGTGGGTCATATTACAGACCCTAATGCCTTTAACGGTTCACTTCTGGAATAATTTTTTGGCATACAGCATCACTTTTTGCTTCTAGCACAATGTATTATTTCTAAACATGAAAATTCCTTGGCTTCTAACAAGGGAGTCCTGGAGAAAGTGAATCCTGATTAAATTTAAAGGCGTACTAGTGTCGTCTAATTACTATGAATTATAAAAGAACGTAACTGTTTATGTTACATTTTTTATGAGTAAGAGAGTAAAAATGCATAATAATTCCTAGGGTTGTTCAAGAACTGTGGAGGGGATGGATTTATGTTTCAGAATTACACTAAAAGCCATAAATGGCAAGAGAAGTCACCAGAATGACTTCAAATACAACTCAATTGCGAACATGCTTGCAGATAAAAACAGTTTCTACCAAAACCAAGACATAGTATTTTTTAGGACCACACATTTACGTGTCCAGCTCTTTACATCCTAAGGTCCACTACAAAGGAGTTTCTTAAAATTTAATTTTACATACGGTGCTCACTTAAAAAAATTAAGTCAGTGCTAGCCTATGAAATTTTAGAATGTTTGGATAAAGCATCCTATAAATAGGTACTGTACTTACTAAGGGTGGTTCCTTGAAGATTATGGAGGTGACAGCCTTTAGTTCTGAGATGTCAACAGGCTATAGGGTTATAGCTTCCCGTCCATTAATTATATCTATCCAAGATTGTAATGGAAAC
Source organism: Ailurus styani (assembly GCA_002007465.1). Classification (NCBI taxonomy): domain Eukaryota; kingdom Metazoa; phylum Chordata; class Mammalia; order Carnivora; family Ailuridae; genus Ailurus; species Ailurus styani. Next base: position 3,159,102 of record LNAC01000173.1, read on the forward strand.
CTGTGTCGTACTTGTGCAGTCGTTCCCCACTCAGGGACCATGTCCTGGAACCTGGTATTTCTTGCTCCAAGTTTTTAGTCTGAGGACAATCAGTGTGATGATACCAAAAGTCTATTAACCTACAGAGGAAAAAAGAATTGTGAAAATCATCTTAGTGTTTGTCCTGCTTCATCTGGAACAGGCATGAACTTTCTTTTTGTAGCTCTTTGTACTCTTCTTCCCTAGTAACATCGGCTGCTACATGTCTGAATGAACAAGATAAAAACCTATGCTCTTACAATCACTTCGTTCCCTTTTCTGGGTTCTTACATCCATTCACAGATTTTTGTTAAGTAGGGTCTGTGCCAGATCCTGAAGCTTTCATGATGATGAATAACAGATACTATGTCTGATTTCTTAGAGCTTACTATCTGGTGGATGAAGCAAATATTGATCAATTTTTTTACTGAAATAAATACGAAGCTGAAAGTATACCAAGAAAACACTGTGTTATGAGAGGATATGATAGAATAAATGGAAATCATCCAAGGCCAGGAAGGGATGCCCTGAAAAAGTGATGGTTTGAACTGTTTCATGTTCAATGAAAACAAAATAAAACAAGGAAAAACTCATGTCCTTCATATTGGTGTTTTTTTGCTCTTCTTTTAAAAAACACTTATGGTAGAATAGTTTTATATTAATAAGAAAGTTGCAAAGATAGTACAGAGAATGCTCAAATACTCCACCCCCCATTTTCTCTTTGATAAAACGTTACATCAGTGTGGTACATTTCTCACAACTAATAAACCAATATTGTTAGACTTTTTGAACGTTACCAAATTTTTGTGTGTGAAATGAAACCAAAGTGGTTTTAATTTGCATTTCCCTGTTTGTAATAAAATAGAGCATTTTTTTCTCTTGTGTGTGATTTTTTTTCTCGTATTTATAAAACATTTGCTCATTTTTGGTATAGACTGACCTTATTCACTTGATTTGTAGGGTTCTTTATATAGTCCGAACTCAACATTCTCACTCAATGTATTGCAAATATCAACTCCCAGTTTGGGGCTTGTCTTTCTACACTCACAATGCTATTTGCCTTTATTTTTAATAAACAGAAGTTCTTCAATGTATCACACATCTTTTTGTATGCTTTTTATTTTTCGTATAATGCTTTAAAAAATCATCCTGACTTTACATTGCTAAAGATGTCCTGTATACTTGCTTCAGAGTTTTATTTTTTATTTACACTTATCTAATCTAGATGAGATAAATCCCATCTTGCTCCATCTAGAACTGGTCTTTGTTAATGACATGGAGTAGGGAATTTTTAAAACTTGGTTCTGTATAGGTAATGGATTGTTCCAGTATTATTAAATGGTGCATAATTTACTCCTTGTTCTTCAGTATCAGTTCTTTACATATTACACTTCCAAGTTTATTTAGGTCCATTTCTCGGCTTTTCTATGCCAGTCTCTAGTCCTTTTTCTTTATCTCTGCTAAAATTGGATAGATGTTTTATAAATTCAGCTTTAGAATAATTCTAGAATCAAGAAAAGGCTGTTTTCCTGGTTCCTCTCTAATAGGAGTGTTTCCACTATCCTCAGACCTTAGCTTCCTGATATCTGTTTCATTACCAGCTTGATAAGTTCAAAAAAATATCCTTTTTAACTGGGATTGCACTGATTTTTTAAAATCAATCTGGGGAGATGTAATGTTTTTAATATGTTGAATCTTCCTATTTGTAAACTATATGTATAGAATGTAATATATAGCAATATCATATATAATAACATTTATGTAAGCTTCTTTTAATATATTTTAAAGTAATGTTATAGTACTTACATAAAGGTCTTGATAACTTTGGAAGACTCATTCCTGATACTTTATATTATGTACTAATATTGTTATTAGTATGTATTTTTAATAACATTTTCTAACTGTGGGTGGCATATAAAGTATAATTAAATTTTCATGTTGATCTTTAATTTACCAACAAAGCTAAAACTTTCTTTGTAATTAAATAATTTATCTTATAGGTTATTTTTAATGTAAGTAATCATATCAGCTATGAATACTGACAGTATTTTCCTTCCTTTCCAAATTGTGCACCTTGTCTATATAGGTCTTATTTCAATTGCTAAGATGTCTAGTATAGTGCTGAATGAAGATGACGTTAGCTGTCATCCGAGTCTTCCTGATTTTAAAATATTATGTTATTTTATATTATTAATATTTTAAAGGAATATAATTTACCAAAGTATTGCTGATTGCAGTTTCTTTCATGTTTGATTTTTATATTAGATCAAGAAATGTTCTTTAGTGTAGCCAGCGTTAATCTGATTCAAATGGTAAAAATACGGTCCCATTAATTGTGTTTATTTTGTGAATATTTTTAAATGTACTATTGTTAGGGCTAAAACAAATACTAATATAATCGTAAAAACTATAGTTCCACATATATTTATTTAATTCAATATTTAATTTAAATCGAACACAAAGAGTCTATGGTACGTGCGTTGATATCAAACTTTCCCCTATGTAGAAGCTACACATTTGATTAACACTTGAAAAATTGTTGTTATTCCCTTCCTCAGTAATGCATTTTATTTCCATGCATATGCATGTGTGTCGTGGATTATAGGACAGAGACGAAAACTAATCAGGGAGTGGATTCTGAGGAACATTCGCACGGAGCCTGAGTATGGGATTTACACTGCTGTCTCCCTTTGAAGGAGAGAATGGCAATAGAGACACAATGTAAACTAGTTTCCCTTAACTTCACTTTTTTTTTTTTAGATTTTATTTATTTATCTGAGAGAGAGAGCATGAACGGGGAGGAGGAGGGACAGAGGGAGAAGCAGGCTCCCCGCTGAACAGGGAGCCACATAGGTGGCTGGATCCCAGGATCCTGGGATCATGACCTGAGCCTAAGGCAGACTCTTAACCCGCTGAGCCACCCAGGCGTCCCAACCTCACTTTTTCTGACCTTTATCCTTGCATCCTACTTGCTTTAAAAGTGATTTATTTTTATTTTTATTTTTTTGGATCAAGGGATGGAAATTGAATTGGGAAGAAAGTGTTTCCATATAAGTAACCGCAGTTGGCAGGAGCTCAAAGTGAAACCAGCAAAAGAGCTTTAAAAGGCAACATCCTATCCTGTGCCAAATTTTACTTGGATTGGAAAACATTTTGCAAGCTGAAGGCCCAAGAATCGTAGAATTGACAATAGTATTTATCCTGCTTTCTCTCTGCTTATGTAAAGAAAGTTATCTTGTATGTGCGAACACGAGCGTGTGTGTGTGTGCATGTGTGTGCACTATTACCCGTCTCGTTAGCTCACCAGTTCCTGCGGCATCACTTTCCGGTCATGCCTAGAAAGGAAAGTGATACTGAAATAGTACTATTATGAAAATATTTCCTGGCCACATGGCTTACTCATTCTGATGTGAGTTAAAATGATGTTTAAAATGGCTGACTGTGCAAAGTGCACAGAATAGCCAAGGATAGGCAAAAAACCAATTTTGAAATTCAGCTATTGTATTAAGTTGTAGGACAAAGAATTACATATGTTCAAACGAATTTTACAATAAGTGGTTGGCATTTATATGTGGATGCCCCCTTCAAATTCTATCCCACCCACTCAAGAGAAGATAGGAAAAACAAAAACGTTGTTCTAATATTCCAAAAAGTATATTCTTTGAGATGTTTGTACTACATGTACTCTGGAGGACAATGAGCAAAATTTTTTGCTGACCCATTCTGTTCCAAAAGATTGGGACTAAAAAATAACATAGCATTCTTTTGAAATTCGGGTGTATTTTTAGGCTGAGTCTATTGCTTTATAACTATCAGCAAAATAAAGCAAATCAAATATCTTCTTCCATTCAGTGGATTGCCTTTTGTTTTGTGGATGGTTTCCTTCGCCGAGCAAAAGCATTTTATGTTGATGTAGTTCTAATAGTTAATTTTTGTTTTCATTTCCCTTGCCTCAGGAGACATATCTAGAAAAATGTTGCTAGGGTCAATGTCAGAGAAATTGCTCCATGTTTTCTAGGATTTTTATGGATTCAGGTCTCACATTTGAGTTTATTTTTGTTTATGTTGTAAGGTTCAGTTTCACTCTTTTACATGTGACTGTCCAGTTTTCCCAATACCATTTATATTAAAGAGACTGTCTTTTCCCCATTGTATATTCTTGCCTTCTTTGTCATAGATTAATTGACCGTATAAGCATAGGTTTATTTCTGGGCTCTCTATTCTGTCCCATGATCGATGAGTCTGTTTTTGTGCCAGTACTGTACTGTTTTGATTGCTTCCGCTTTGTAGTGTACATTGAAATTTAGGATTGTGATAGCTCCAGCTTTGCTTTTCTTTTTCAAGATTTCTTTGGCTATTTATTGTCTTTGGGACATATCTGGTAAGTGGTTAATATCTAAAATATATAAAAAACTTATACAACTCAATGGAAAAAAAAAGTCTGATTAAAAATATGCAGAGGACCAGAATAGACATTTTCCCAAAGACATATGGATGGCCAAGAGACATATGAAAAGATGCTCAACATCACTCATCATCTGGAAAATTCAAATCAAAACCACAATAAGCTATCACCTTATACCTGTCAGAATGGCTAAAATAAAAAAGACAAGAAATAGAAAGTGTTGGCAAGGATGTGGTGAAAAGTGAACCCTCATATACTGTTGGTAGGTATGTAGATTGGTACAGCCACTGTAGAAAACAGTATGGAGTTTTGTCACACAAAAGTAAAAATAGGAATACCACATGATGGAATAATTCCACTGGGTATTTATCTAAAGAAAATGGAAACACTAATTAGAAAGGGTAGATGCATCCCTATGTTAACTGCAGCATCATTTACAATAACCAAGGTATAGAAGCAACCAAGGTGTCCATTGCTAGACAGATGGATAATGAAGATGTGACACACACACACACACACACACACACAGAATATATTGCAGCCATAAAACTAATTATATAATGTCGTTTACAACAACATGAATAGAATTGGAGGGTAGGTTATTATGCTCAGTGAAGTAAGTGAGACTGAGACAGACAAATACCATATGAATTCACTCATGTGGAATCTAAAAGAACAAATGAATAAACAAATGAAAAGCAGAATCGGACCTATAGATAGAGAACAAATTGATTGTTGCCAGTGGACAGGGAGGTGGGGGTATGAGCAAAATGGGTGAAGGGAAGGGGGAGATATAGTCTTCCAGTTATGGAATGGATAAGTCATGGGAATAAAAGGCACAGCATAAGGAATATAGTCAATGGTATTATAATTGCAATGTATGGTGACAGATGATGGCTACACTGCTGGTGAGCATAGCATAATGTATAAGCTCGTTGAATCACTATGTTGTACACCTGAGACTAGTATAACATTGTGTGTCAACTGTATACTCAAATAAGAAATTAAAAAATAAATCAATAGAATTAAATGATTTTTTAAGAATTTAATGATTTTACTAATGAATTTTATGCTCTTCTCTGTGTCTGGGACATCCTTCTCTTTCGTCTGTGGGTTTTAAAATCCTACTTATTCTCATGAACCAACTTTTGTCCCATTGCCTACAAGAATACCACAATATCCTAATGCTCTTACTTTTTAAGATACAATGGCTTCAGTATGTCTTTTAGTATTGATTTCTTTGTGAATATTATTTCCACTTGTGAATATTAATTTCTTTGAGCCTCAGTCTCCTCTTTTTAAAAAAACTTAATTGACATTTTTAGAGCAATTTTACAGAAGTTTACAGAAGTTAAAAATATAGAGAATTTTCATATACTCTTCCCTCTCTTCCACACATTTCCCTCTATTATTAATGATCTTATGTTAGAGTGATGTATTTGTCACAATTAATGAGCCAATATCAACCATTATTAACTAATAGTTCGTAGTTTACTCTGTGTTTTACAGTTCTATTTTAGACATTATGTATTTGATATATGCACTATCTTTTGTATCTAATGTTGTAGAATTATACAGAAGAGTTTCACTGCCCTAAAAATATTCTCTGTTCCACCGGTTCCTTTCTCCTCCTTCTCCCTGGTAACCACCATTATATTCTATGCTTCTATGAATTTGGCTTTTTTATATTCTGCATATAAGTAGGATCATGCAGTATTTGTCTTTCTGCGTCTGGCATATTTCACTTAGCATATTGTATTCTAGCTCCATCCATGTACAAATGGAAGAATTTCCTTCTTTTTTTAAGGTTGAATAATATTCTATTTGTGTGTGTGTGTGTGTGTTTTCCTTTATTCATTCATCCATTAATGAACACTTTGAACACTTAAGTTGTTTCAGTATCTTGGTTACTGTGAATAATGCTGCAATGAATATGTGAATATGTATATCTCTTTGAGATAGTGATTTTATTTCCTTTGACTATATACTCAAAGTAGGATTTCTGGATAATATGGTAGTTATATCTTTAACTTTTTGGAGGAAATTTCATGCTGTTTTTCATAACAGATGTATCAAATCCCACTGACACTGTCTAAGGGTTCCTGTTTCTCCTTATCTTTAACACTTGCTATCTTTTGATATTTTTATAACAGCCATCTTAAGAGGTGTGAGGAAGTATAACATTGTGGTTATAATTTGCATTTCTCTGGTGACTAATGATAATGAGGATCTTTTCATATACTTGTTGACCATTTATAAGCATTTTTTGGAAAAAATGTCTACTCAGGTCGTTTGCTCATTTTTTCAATTGGCTTATTTGTTCCTTTGCTATCAAGTTTTATGAGTTCCTTTTTTTTTTTTTTTTAAAGATTTTATTTATTCATTTGACACAGAGAGAGAGATTACAAGTAAGCAGAGAGGCAGGCAGAGAGAGAGGAGAGAGGAGGAAGCAGGCTCCCTGTTGAGCAGAGAGCCCGATGTGGGCCTCGATCCCAGGACCCTGGGATCATGACCTGAGCCGAAGGCAGCGGCTTTAACCCACTGAGCCACCCAGGCGCCCTTATGAGTTCCTTTTATATTTTGAATACTAAGTCCTTATTCATGATTTGCAAATATTTTTTCCCATCCCTTTGGTTGCCCTTTTATTTTGTTGATTTTTACCTTTGCTGTGCAGAAGTTTTTAGTTTGATGTAGTCTCACTCATTTATTTTTGCTTTTGTTGCCTGTGCTTTGTCATTCTAAAATATCATGGTCAAAAGCAATATCAAAAAAATTAATTAAAAAAAGAGCAATATCAAGGAGCTTTTACCTCAATACTTTCTTTTACAGTTTCAGATCTCAGATTTATGTCTAATCAATTATTAGTTGATTTTGTATATGATGTAAGATAATGGCTTAATTTCATTCTTTTGCATGTGGATATCCAGTTTTCTCAACACCATTTATTGAAAAGATTATCCTTTTCCTATTATATATTTCTGGCATCTCTGTTCAAGATTAGTTGACCACATATGCATGGGTTTATTTCTGGGTTCTCTGTTCCATTCCATTGGTTGATAATGATTATTTTTCTGCTAATATTGTACTGTTTTGATTATTCTAGATTTGTAGTATAACTTGAAATCAGGATGTATGATATATCCAGCTGCATTCTTCTTGCTTAAGATTTCTTTAGCTATTCAGATTATTTCATGGTTTCATATCAATTTTAGGATTGTTCTTTCTATATCTGTGGAAAATCTGAAGAAAAACACTTCGAACTCATTTTGTGAGGACAGCATTACCCTTATACCAAAGCTGGACAGGGACAATACAAGAAAAGAAAATTACAGGCCCGATATTCCTGATGAACATAGATTAAAAAATCATCAACAAAACACTGGCAGACTAAATTCAACATCACAGAAGGAAAAGATGCCATTATGATCAAATGGCATTTACCCTGGGATATAAGAATGGTGCAACATAGCAGATCAGTCAGTGTAAAACACCACATTAACAGAATAAAGGGTAAAAATCATCTGAGCATCTCAACAGAGGCAGAAAAAGCATCTGACAAAATTCAACATCTTTTTATGACAAAAACTTTCAACAAATTGAATATAAAAGGAATATACCTCAACATGATAAAGACAGTATGTGACAACCCCTCAGCTGACATTAAACTTCATAGTAAAAAGTTAAAAGGCTTTTTCTGTATGATCAGAAACAAGACAAAGGTGCCCACTTTTATTCAACAGAGTACTAGAAGCAATTAAGCCAGAGCAATTAGGCAAGAAAAAGAAATAAAATCCATGCAGACTGGGTAGGAAAAAGTGAAGTTGTCTCTGCAGATGGCATGATCTTATATATAGAAAACCCTAAAGACTACACACACACACACACACACACACACACACAATTAAAACAAAGTTAATAAAGTTGCAGGATACAAAATCAACCTACAAAAATTGATTGTGTATATACACTACAAGGAACTATCAGAAAAAGAAACCAAGAAAATAATCCAATTCGTAATAACATCAAAAATAATAAAATACTTGAAATCAATTTAACCAAGGAGGTGAAAGATCTGTATCCTGAAAACTATAAAAAAACTGATGAAAGAAATTGCAGATACAAATAAATAGAAACATATTTTAAGTCCATAGATTAACAAAATTAATATGGTAAAAATTTCCATGCTAACCAAAGTTATCTACAGATTTAATACGGCCCCTATAAAAATTCCAATGATGTTTTGCACAGAGTGTGTTTATCTTTTTTTTAAAAAAAAAAGCCACAAAAGAAATAACCTGACAAATTCTTTTCCAAGGTGGCTCATTCTCAAAGGTAATGAATGAGACCTCCTGTTACTCTACTTCCTTACCAGCATTTGATGTTACACTCTTCTGGATCTTAGTCATTTTAATAGCTATGTGGTGACATCAGTTTGTTTTAATTTGTAATTCCCTAATGACATGTGATGTTGAACATCTTTTCTTGTTTACTTGGCATCTGCATATCTTCTTTGGTGAAGTATCTGTTCCAATATCTTGCTTATTTTTAAATTGTATTGTTTACTTATTTTGAGTTTTAAGTTCTTTGTCTATCTTGAATATCAGTTTTTTTATCATATGCAAAAAAATTTTCTCCCAATCTTGACTTGTTCTTTTATCCTCCTAACAGTATCTTTTGCAGCAGAGAATGTCTTGATTTTTATTTTATTTTTTATTTTATTAACATATAATGTATCATTTGCCCCAGGGGTACAGGTCTGTGACTCATCAGGCTTACACATTTTACAACACTCACCATAGCACAAACCCTCCCCAATATCCCTAACCCAGCCACCTTATCCCTATCCCCCCAACCCCCAGTAACTCTCTGTTTGTTTCATGAGATTAAGAGTCTCTTATGGTTTGTCTCCCTTCCAATCCCACCTTGTTTCATTTTTTTCCCTCCCTACCCCCACGACCCCCCGCCCTGCCCCTCAAGTTCCTCATATCAGAGAGATCATATGACAATTGTCTTTCTCTAATTGATTTATTTCGCTTAGCATAATACTCCCTAGTTTCATCCATGTCGTTGGAAATGGCAAGATTTCGGTTTTTTGATGGCTGCATAGTATTCCCGTGTGTGTGTGTGTGTGTGTGTGTGTGTGTGTGTGTGTGTGTGTTGTGTATACCACATCTTCTTATCCACTCATCTGTTGATGGACATCTAGGTTCTTTCTGTAGTTTGGCTGTTGTGGACATTGCTGCTGTAAATATTCAGGTGAACTTTTTGATTTTAATGCTGTTTAACTTACCAATTCTTTTTCAGGTATCATGTTTTTCATGTTGTATCTAATAAGTTATTACCAAACCCAAAGTCAGCTACATTTTCTCCTACATTATCTTTTTGGCATTTTCTAGGTTTGGGATTATATTTAGACCTATGATCCATGTTGAGTTAGTTTTTATGAGATATACAGTTTGTGCCAAGGCTTTTGATTTTTTTGTTTTTGTTTTTGCATGTGGATGTCCAGTTGTTCCAGCACCATTTGTTAAAAAGATAATTTTTTTTCTCCATTAAGTAGCCTTTGTTTTTTTTCCCCCTCAAAGATAAGGTGACATTATGTGTATTTGCTTATTTTGCTGTTCTCTATTCTGTTCCACTATTCTACTTGTCTATACTTTTAGCAATTTTACACTGTCTTGATTACTGTAACATTGTAGTAAGGTTTGAAGTTGGCTGCTGTTAGTCTTCTGATTTACTTCTGTTCACTGTTGTTATCTATTATAGGTCCCTATAAATTTTTCCTATAAATTTTAAAATCAATTTATCAATAATAATTTGATGGGATTTAGTTTGAATATGTAGATCAAGTTGGGAAGAACAGATGCCTTAACAATATTGAGTCTTCTATCAATAAACATAGTATATCTCTCCACTTACTCAGATCTTCTTTTATTTCTTTTATCATGTTTTTATAGTGTTTCTCCTATAGAACTTATACATATTTTGTTAGAATTATGCCTAAACATTTTTTTGTTTTGTTGCTCATATAAATGGCATTATGTTTTCAAAGTTTTAATTTTATGTTCATTGCTAGTATATAAGAAGGAAATTGACTTTTGTTTATTAACTTTATGTACTACAACTTTGCTATAATTTCTTATTAGTGCCAGGAGGTTTTGTTTTGTTTTGTTTTGCTCCTTGATTTTTTGTGAGAGTCCCTAATATTTTTATTGCCATTTACATTTCGATGAGTAAAATCAGGACTGGAGTGAATTTGATAGAATGAATCGATATTTGTTATTTTGTCAAGCAATATTTATAGAGCACCCACTATGTGCCAGACACTATATTTGATTTGCAGGATACAGAGATGAACAAAATGCACAAGTATGTACATTTCAGATTCATATACAAGCGATTTAAAAATTAGACTGCAAAGAGTTTTTTAAGTTAAGTGTAAGGACCTATGGATACAAATCTCATCTTAGCCATTCAGGCTACTATAAGAAAATACCAGAGACTAGTTATCTTATTTCTCATGGTTCTGGAGGCTGGAAGTCCAACATCAAAGAGCTAGAAGATTCTAGTCTAGTGAAGGCCTGCATTCTGGTTCACTGGGGTGGCTTCTTATTGTGTCCTCACATGGTGTAAGGGGCAGGGACATCTGTGGGGTCTTTTCTGTAAGAACATTAATCTTATTCATGAGGTAAGGGCTCTACTTTCATGACCTAAACACCTCCCAAGGGCTCCACCTCACAATACTCTCATCTTTAGAGGTTAGGATTTTAACACAGGACTTTGGGGCGGGGGACACAAACATTCAGACATAGCAAAAAGGAAAGTGATTAAGCCATAGAGGCACAATGGTGTAGCGATTGAACTGAGTCATGGAAGAGTAGTTATAGTTAGCCCAGCTCATCTGGGGTAAGTATTTTGAGAATAGATTAAAGACATTTCAAATAGCAGAAAGGATAAGGCGAAACACAGATATGAAAGAGAATGAAAGCTTCAGTATCTGGGCTTACTTCAGTAGCTCTAGAATTCAGAATTTGAAATGGAGAATAAAGAAGAAGCAAGCAAACTTATGTGAATATAGATGTCAGAAATAGGTAATCCTGTCAGCTATAACACAATAGGGGAAGCTGGGAGCAGTGGGGAAATAGATAAAATGTTTTGCCTGGTCTAAATGAATTATCACTTTCTTATATTACTGTATTATCCAAAACAAACAACAACAAAAAAACCCACAATGCGCTCCATTAGCCACCAGCTTATGCTTGTTTTTTTATTTTCATTTTTTAGCTTCTGCTTATTGAATATAATTATAAGGGGCTACTCAAGTCATGTTAGAAGTTGGAACTAAAGATGTAAGGAAGGAGGTTTCTTATTCTCCCCTCTCTTCTTTTCTTCAAGTATAAGCTTTCTTCCTATTATGGGTATTGTAGCAACAACTGTATTCTGTAAATTCCCCAATTGTATAGGTGGTCCTGATTTCCGTTCATTTCTTTTTTGTTCTTATGTTTTCTTTATTATTATTATTATTATTATTATTATTATTATTATTATTTTATGTTCGTCACCACAGAATACATCATTCGTTTTTGATGCAGTGTTCCATGATTCATTGTTTGCACCCAGTACTCCATTCAGTACATGCCTTCCTTAATACCCATCACCAGGCTAACCTATTCCCCTACCCTCCAAAACCCTCAGTTTGTTTCCCAGAGTCCATGGTCTCTCATGGTTTGTCTCCCCCTCTAATTTCCCCTTTCATTTCTCCCTTTATTCTCCTAATGTCCTGCATGCTATTCCTTATGTTCCACAAATAAGTGAAACCGTACGATAATTGTCTTTCTCTGCTTTGCTAATTTCACTTAACATAATCTCCTCCAGTTCCATCCGTGTTGATGCAACTGTTGGGTATTCATCCTTTCTGATAGCTGAGTAATATTCCATTGTATATATGGACCACATTTTCTTTATCTGTTCGTCTGTTGAAGGGCATCTTGGCTCCTTCCACAGTTTGGCTATCGTGGACATTGCTGCTATGAACATTGGGGTGCATGTGGCCCTTCTTTTCCCTACATCTTTATCTTTGGGGTAAATACCCAGTAGTGCAATTTCTGGATGATAGGGTAGCTCTATTTTTAACTTTTTGAGGAACCTCCACACTGTTTTCCAAAGTGGCAGTGTAAGATTTCCTTTTCTCCACAGCATCTCCAACATTTGTTGTTTCTTGCCTTATCAATTTTTACCATTCTAATTGGTGTAAAGTGGTATCTCAGTGTGGTTTTGATTTGGATTTCCCTGATGGCTAATGATATTGAACATTTTTTCATGTGTCTGTTAGCCATTTGTGTGTCTTCATTGGAGAAGTGTCTGTTCATGTCTTTTTTTACTTTATTGTTTGAATTTTGGGTGTTAAGTTTGAGAAGTTCTTTATACACCTCCATTCATTTCTTATAAATTTAGTTATTTTGTACATTTGCAACACTGAAAATAAGTTAACTTCAGATCTCAATCAAGGTTGAGCCAGCTATGTTTTAACAAAGCACCGGAGTGAACTGAAAAAATGTAATTTTTTCTATATCTTTTCCTGCATTAAGTACAATGTGATTCCTTTTTGAATATTATATTTATTTATTTTAGAAGGAGAGAGAGAGCAAGTGAGAGAACACAGGCAGGGGGAGCAACAGAGGGCGAGAGAGAAGCAGGACCCTGGGGATTATGATCTGAGCTGAAGGCAGATGCTTAACCAACTGAGCCACCCAAGCACCCCAAGTACAATGTTTTTATGAGAAAATACTTTAAAGCATCTGATTCACTTTTGAATTTATAGGTGTTTATACTATTTTTCATTACTTAACACACTTATAATCCTCCAGGTGTGCTCTAAATCATTTGATATGCTAGACCACTGAGCCCAACTTGACTTGGGAAGAACAGTTTCATGCTAGGTATGGCTCAAGCTTTTGATCCTGGGGCTTTACAAAATCATCCCAGAATGTCTGATTAATCAGTGAGATAAATCACTTGGCTTGGCATCTAAAACCTTGAAAAAGTTATTAGGAAGAAAAATGGAGGGCGATTCACCACCTGAAGGATACAAGTTAGCGATTAACTTCACAATTTTAGGAAGAACATGCAAGTTTTCCCATTCTTTTTTTTTTAAGCTTTTTAAAATTTATTTAAGATAGAGAAGGAGAAAGCATGAGAGGGGAGGATGTGGAGGCTGAAGGAAAGAGTCTTAAGCAGACTTCTCATGGAAAACAGAGCCTGACTTGGGGCTTCATCGCAGGACCCTGAGTTCATGACCTGAGCCGAAATCAAGAGTCAGATGCTTAATCCACTGAGCCACCCAGCTTTCTGCATTATTGATTACACTTGACTTTGAAAGACCTTGTGGAATTTCTGAAGTGTACTGTATAACACTGCTTAGAAACTGGGGGAAAGAATTTATTTCCCCCCTCTATATTCAACTGGGGTAATAAAGACTTTATATCTGAGTTTTATAACTGCCTTTCCAGCAGTGCTGATACTTCAGTTAATGGTCTACTTTACTAGATTGAAAGCTTGTAGTCTATAAAGGGCTATCGTATAAAAGTGTATGATTATAAGACTATACAATACAATCACACCTGGAAGACAAACTCAGAGCTAGTAAGAATGTGTGTGTGATGGGTACTAGCAACAATTCTCACAATATGCACATTATTCTTTATTTCCTTCTAACCAGAGAGTTGGATTCACTGTAACCTTTTTAAGGACAAGTGGTTTACCCTAATTCTCTTCTTAGTCCTTGAAACATGTAACATTAGTGTTGCCCACCTAGTGGGTATTCTATACAATAACTGCTAGATAAATAAATATACATAGAATTTTCTCCACATACCAGAAGACTTACAAGAAATGGAAGAAATTATGGTGATCCTCAAGATATTTATATAAAAGGAAACAAGAAACATTTGAGAGAAAGTATGCCTTATGCATTCTCATGAAATATAGAAATATGAAATTGGAATGCTAAATTATTGCAAGGATTTAAGTACAAGTCTAACATAACTTGTGTTAATTACATCCCTCAATACTCACCACACAAAACATCCTATCATGTTTTATACAAATGATGGCCAGTATTATTATCAAATACATCATATTGTTAGGCAAAATATGAAATAGAATCTTCAAATTATCTGGATAATTTAATACCTATAGACTCTACATTCAAATACATCAGGCCAATTACACTTTGGAGTTTTCATTTAGAGGAAGACATATCCTTTTAATTTGTCTCAGTCTCACCTGCACTCACTGATGACATTAACTTAAAACCATCACTTCTGACTTTTGTTTCAAGGCTTTTGAGAGAAATAACTGAATCAAAAGGGAAATTGTTTTACTAGATTCAGGTAAGTAATGTAAAAGATTATCTGATTCTCACACATTCTCAGACACTTATCAGAATATGCAGTGACATGTGAGAAGAGATATAAAATGCTTAGTCCTACACTAATGCACAGCAAATGTGCAATATATGTCTGAAAACATTATCATTATTAGTTTTAAGTGGACCTATCCTTCCTTGAAAATTAGAATTCTTAATCATTCCATTTGTAGGGCTTAAAAATTAGAGACAATGGACTGGAACACAGATCAGCTTCCAACCTGTCTTTACAAAAACATCACCAGACCTGCCTTTTGATCTGCTGGAAAGGGATTTCTGACGTACCGACTAACACCTTCTGCATACTGATGACCCATTCATTTTCTTTTCCTTCTTTTTAATACAGAGGCTATTTTCTAAAATTGATTTTAAATTTTAGATTGACCAGTAAATGCAATTTTAGTTAGTATCTTGCCTTACCATAGAGAAGACTAATCCTACAATCTTCCCAACTTATTTTACATTTGTATAGATACTGACCAAGATACATTGCTATTTTTTTCTCATAATTTTAGCTTGAAATCTCATAGAACTCATAATTTCAATTGGTATCTTCTAAGAAATATTTGTGTTTTCAATTAGTTTTAACTGATGATAGACTATAACACAAATTAATGATATCACCAGAACTATCTACAAATATCGAAGAATATTATTTCTTTTTTTTAAAAGAATATTATTTCAGTATAAGGGGAATCACAGTTATGCTGGCTTGCATAAATGCAAGATAACTGTCAGTGTGTGTGTGTGTGTGTGTGTGTGTGTGTGTGAGAAGTACTAATGCCATGTTTCTGTGAGTAAAATCACTGTACCCAAATATTCATGTCAAAGGCAGTGTTTTCCTTCTGTAGCTGAGATTTGTTAGTGCCGTTTGGTTTGGTTTGGTTTCCTATTTTACCTACCCATAGACTATAATAAGCTTTTTTTTTTTTCTTTTGGAGGAAGGAACTGATATAAAAGTTTACACATATTCTGTTATGTGATTGTATCTTGTTCTAAATGTGCAGCTCTTCTACTCTCTCTAACACTTATGTTTGAAATGCATTGTTGAAAATGGCACTTTTTCTCTTCTTGCCTAATGGGCTTGGGGATTAAAGGCATGCAATTCCAAATAAAGGATAAGGAGAGAAATGAAGTATTTTTGAGCTGAAGGCTATCATTAACTGAGACACTGCTGAGATTGCATCAACACCACCATGTCAACCAAAAAAAAAAAAAAATGTCCAGGTATTGTGAAAGGAATCAGTCTTTAAAGGGAAGATGAGCAATGTCAGAAAAAATCCTGAAAAATGATATAACTATTCTGGTTGATAGTACAAATCATGAATAAATCATGTACTGCAAGAGAAGCATGAAAATAGGTTGGGATCTAGGACACTGGATGCTGAATTCATAGGAAAAATAATATACACATATTTTCCTTTGCATTGCCCACAGTAGTGAAAGAAACTGATCTACTGAAATTGTTGACTTCTTCTGGACTCTAATAGAAATATCTTGTTTTCTGAAGGCTAGATTAGTTTATTTGTTCATGTTTTCGAAATTTATTCAGGATGGCTTTAATCAGTGTCTTCCTTTTTATCCCAAAATGATTGTTTAACAACCTCAGGACACCTTCAGATATCCATAGATCTGTTGTGTGGCTTACTCAAACCAAGACTTGCTCTCAACCAATAATTAATATTAATTTTTAATACTGACTTTCTCTACTTTCTAAATCATTGCATAACCAATTCTAAGGGATAGACTTAGTTTCCTATGATCCTAAAAGTATCAATTTAAACTTAGAAATTTTGGAGAAAGAGTGTAGAAAATTCTCCCTGGGATTGTGATTTGCATCAGTCTAAGAGCTGACAGTTTTCCTCTCCAGTAAGGAGTAAGACATGGGCAAGAGTCGAATTGGAAAGTGAGGTGAAGATGGTGGCCTACTTTCTATATCCTACCATCAGTAAACACAGTAAGACTTCCTTAATTCTATCTGTAATTAGGCTAATTCCTATTACTGCATAAATTTTGATACTTGTATATATACAAATCTATGTAAACAAGTCCAAATTATGAAATTCTCACACCATCTGTATAAACATGTTTCTGTTGATGTTAATTTCTTGTCTCCAGTCTTTAGTTTGAAGCTCTTCTACACCTTCCCTTGACCCTCTATTTTAAGCACCTTATGAAACCACCAATTTTCAATAGACTGCATGTTCATGTCAAATAAAATGAAGGCGAGGGTTGTAATCATTCCCATGACTGCTATAGCTTATTAAAATAGAGCTGTGAAGATGTAGGGCTTTTTGTTTTGTTTTGTTTGAGGATGTATGTTTTTAACATAATAGATGAAAGTTGAATAAATGCCAGGGCTTGGTTTGAAGCCATACCTTCTTTCATTATTTCATATTCTGGCTTGGGTAACTCCAAAAATTAAGCCTCTACATCTTGTTCTTAAACACTCAATTCAGTGCTCTTAATTAAAAGGCAAACAACAACAACAACAACAAAAGAAACCATGTGTCTGCTTGATTTTTAGATTCTTTAGGTACTAACTTGGAGTCAGGTCAGTGATCATTTTGTAGGAGAGCATGACAACATCAATTCACACTTGGGGGATGGACCTTCACTTAACAAATGATCTAGACCATAAAATCATTAGTAATGAAATGTTATTTAGAGAAAAACTTTCCTGTGTACACTTCGTGTTACTTCTGAGTTTAAAAGGCAGGATTAGACTTCATATTTTTTTATATCTTATATATTAGATTTTAATTCCAGTATAGTTAACATACAATGTTATATTAGCTTCAGGTGTACAATATAGTGATTCAACAATTCTATACACTACTCAGTGCTCATCAAGGAAAGTGTACCCTTAATCCACTTCACCTATTTCCCTCCCAACTTCCTCCACCCCACCTCCCCCTCTAGTAACCATTAATTTGTTCTCTGTAGTTAATAGTCTATTTTTGGTTTGTCTCTTTTTTTCTTTGTTCATTTGTTTTGTTTCTTAAATTCCTTATATGAGTGAAATGATATAGTATGTGTCTTTCTCTGACTGACTCATTTCATTTAGCATTATACTCTCCAGATCCATCCATGTTGTTGAAAAATGGCAAGATTTCATTTTTTATGGTTGAGTAATATTCCATTGTGTGTGTGGGGTGTGTGTGTCTGTGTGTGCGTGTGTGCGCACATGCACTTGTGTGTGTATACCACATCTTTATTCATTCATCTATCAATGGACACTGGGCTGCTTCCATAATTTTACTATTGTAAATACTGCTGCAATAAACATAGGGGTGCATATATCCTTTCTAATTAGTGTTCTCATATTCTTTGGGTAAATACCCAGTAGTTTAATTACTGATCACATGGCAATTCTATTTTTAATTTTTTGAAGAACTGTTTCCCACAGAGCACCAGTTTGCATTTCTACTAACAGTGCATAAGTGTTCCTTTTTCTCTATATTCTCATCGACTCTTGTTGCTTCTTGTGTTTTTTATTTTAGCCATTCTGAAAGGTGTAAGGTGACATTTCATTATAGTTTTGATTGGCTTTTCCTTGATGATGAGCAATGTCGAACATTTTGTCATGACTGTTGGCCATCTGTATGTCTTCTTTGGAGGAATGTCTGTTCATATCTTCTGGCCATTTTTAATCGGATTATTTGTGGGTTTGGTGTTGAATTGTGTATTTTCTTTATATATTTTTGATACTAAGCCTTTATCAGATACGTCATTTGCAAATATCTTCTCCCATTCAGTAGGTCATCTCTTAGTTTTGTTGATTGTTTCCTTTGCTGGCAGAAGCTTTTTTATTTTGATATAGTCTCAATAGTTTATTTTTGCTTTTGTTTTAACTTTGTATGGGTTCTTTCCTTCATGGAGGAATAATAACATAGAATAGAATGAGGTGTTCAACATAGTTTCCATTGTTTATGTGTAGAGAACATTTTTAACAAGCTAGCATTAAACTTAATCATGAAAGACTGAAAGTTTGCCCTAACACATCAGGAACAAGATAACGATGTCCATTACCACCACTTTTATTTAAGGTACTGGAGGTTTTGCCAAGACAATTACACAAGTAAGAAGAGGTATGATTATAGAATATAATATCAATATAAAATCAATAATATTTTATATATTTAAAAACATAACACCCAAATAACAATAACAAATAACAAATTTTGTTTCCAATGTGGAGCAGTTGGAATTCCCATAAATTGCTGGTGGGGATGAATAATGGTGTGGCCACTTTGAAAACAGTGACAGTTCTTCAGAAGTTGAAACATAGAGTTACCATGTGATTCAGTGATATAACTCTTAGATATATATGTATATCCAAAGAGTTGAAACATTTGTCCAGACAGACTTGCACTCATTCATCTGTGAATGTTAACAGCAGCATTATTTTTAATTACCAAAACCAAAATGAAACTGGAAACTCTTCAGAGGAGCATATGCATACAATGGAATTCTACTGAGTCATAAAAAGGAATGTAGTTATGACACATGCGAAAACGTGGATGAGCCTTAAAAATGTTTATTCTACTTAAAAGAAGCCAGACAAAAAGGCTATTGTTTGATTCCATTTATTTTATATATTTCAATTAGGCAAATCCATAGAGATAGAAAATTAGTAGTTGTTGCCAGGGTTTGGGGGAAGGGGAATATAAAATGACCGCTAATGTGTATGGGATACATTTTTGAGTGAAGAATTTGTTCTGAAATTAGATGATGGTTGATTGTACAAATCTGTGAATATTCTAAAAGTAACTGAATTGTACACTTTAAAAATGTTAATTTTATAGTATTGAAATTATAGTCCAATAAGGGTATGAAAATGATAAGAATGAAATGATATTATCAGTATACAGCTCAAGATATGTAATAGGGAGTACACAGTATCACCTGTGAGTACTCTTGACAAATTTGTTTCATCTGAATTTAATCTAACATTTAGGATTAATTTACTATAGTTTACAGAAAATGTAGAGGACAGAGGAATAAGTTAAAGTACGTCACAAGGAAACAAACAGAAAAATCCAGAATACAGAACATTCTTACAGTAACTGGTATCATTTGTTTAAATAGTTATTGCCGTAAAATCTGATGCAAGTATTGTAAAGTTCTAGGTTAAAGAACTAGAGACAAAACAACCAAATTGCCATGCTTGAACTTTTATTGTTACTTGGTTCAAAAATAACCTAAAAATTATATTTTAGAAAGAAGTAGGAGAATGTGAGTATGAACTGGAAAGAATATTGTATTAAAGAATAATTATTATTTAAAGTACTATAATGCTTTGTGGTTCAGTAGGGGGATGGCTTTTTTTCTAGGTAGTGCATGCTGAAGTATTTGAGTATGAAATAATGTGTTATCAGCATTACTTTCAAATGATTTAGCAAGATGATTTGATACATGGATAGTGGGTGGGGGGATGGATGGATGGATGGATGGATGTAGAGAGAGCAGTATAAAAAGACACATATAATTGTTGAATCTAGTAATGGGAACTTGGATTATGATATAATTCTTTCCAATTTTCAGCATGCTCAAAAAACCTCAAATTTGTAAAGCAGTATAAAGGAAAAAGAAAGATGATTTAAATTGGCCTTCTTAGTAGCAAAGCCCAAGACAGGGATTTTTGAGCAAGTGATAAATTAAGGACGTGTCCTCATGCAAAATCTATGAGGGCGAAGGAAGCACAATAGGAGTATGAAAACAACAACAACAACAACAAACCTAAGGAAGGATTTAATTTCAGGCAGATTCTGTCCTCAACCTGATACTGCCACGCTCTCTGAAGCGTGAATTGCAGCAGTCGTCCCCACCTTGAAGAAGGGCAACAGCGAGCAGTGCATTTATGCCCCTCTCACCAGTTATTGGCTGTGGTCTTCCAGGCCTGGGGAGGAGCATAATTCTCTAAGCTAATGGGTTCTCTTTGCCCAGTGGTTCTTCTCAAGGGATATTTACAGGTGGAAGCTGTTATGAACGGCACCTGCAACAGTTTCTGAATCTATTATGCTTCCAAGCAAGGTGTGTATCCCACAGTAAGCAACCCGAAAATGGACAAAATATATAAAACTAGGTATTTCATTCATTGACCAGGAGGTGGAGAACTGTAATTCCTGAGAGAAGGAAAACCAATAAAGGGATCACTACATATGCATGGCCTACTGTATGGAGACAGTTTCTAGACAGAAGCACAGAGGTGGAGGACTCAGAGCTCAGGGATCTGAATACAAAGACCGAGAATGGAGTTTTAACACTATTAGACATTGTTAATATAGATTCAACATGGGTATACCGAGAATTTCCTATATGGAGTCTACTATATGCTGAAAAACACAGGATATTTAAAATAAATACTCTCTTTAGCCTACATTTTTAAAAATTACTAGAATATTTGTATCCCCTTCTCATTAACAGAAGAGAACTTTAACATCTGCCCACATCAAGATCTCAGTCATTGTTTATATAAACTATTGCTTTACATTCAGATCAGTTTAATCAGATTACTGGTTTTAGGTGTGTTTTCTTTCCAGAATATATTTTGATGTCCAATTACAGAACACCTTTCCCAACCTCCCCTGCTCCATCTCAGAATCTTTTGATTAGAGTTATAAAGTAACTTCCCCCGAGTAGGAGGTGGAAGGTGGAAGGATACAGAAAATAAAGGTTTTCTTCCTTTTAATGAAGTTGAATAGGACTTATTTACTGCCTTTTTAGATCTAGTACTATCAAAGGTGCAGCATCAACACAAAAGAGTTTAAGGAGTTTACAGTCGGTGTATATAGTACACAAGTATATGGCAGGATGAGTGGTAATAAACTGACTATTACAGGAATATGTACAGTAATGTGCCAACCTTAACAATACCAAAATTTTTATATATGGCAAAAATTATATGTGGATTAATGTGAGGGGAGCTTGAGAAGACATCCCCATCGAAGACATAAACCTAGTTCTTTGCAAGTACAAATAAGGCTGAAAATATGAGAATACCGTGTGTGTATGTGTGTGTATGTGTGTGGAAAGGCACAGTTGACTCTGTGAAAGTGATTGATGAGAAACCGGGAAACAATATGACAAAGTGTAAAATATTTTCCATCTTCTGAGAAATTTGGTGACTTCACAGCGATATGAATTTAACTAAAAAGTAAACCTCTACCAATTTGAATGTAGAAAGATTCTATTTCATAGCTTCTGTCTCATCATTGTGTTATTTGGAGGACTCTGACTTTTGGCCATCAACCTGAAAAATATATATATTGATACTAATAGACTTAAAGCCTAATTATTTTATTTTTTTAAAGATTTTATTTATTTATTTGTCAGAGAGACACATTGTGAGAAGGAACACAAGCAGGGGGAGTGGGCGAGGGAGAAGCAGGCTTCCCGCTGAGCAGGGAGTCCTGTGCGGGACTCAGTGCCAGGACCCTGGGATCATGACCTGAGCCAAAGGCAGACACTTAACCCGTTGAGCCACCCAGGCACCCCAAGGCTAATGATTTTAAAGTGGCTATTTCCTTTTCTTATAAGAAAGCATGGACCAAGAAAGACAAATACGATATGATTTCGCTCATATGTAGAGTCTAAAAAACAATACAAATGAATAAACAAACAAAAAGCAAAATCACACCTACAAATACAGAGAACAAACTCATGGTTGCCAGAGGGCATTGGAGTTGGGGTTGGGCAAAATGAGTGAAGGGGAGTCGGAAGTACAGGCTTCCAGTTATGGCTTGAATACAGGGATGAAAGGCACAGCATAGGAATATAGTTAATGATATTGTAATAGTGTTATCTGGTGACAGATGGTAGTTATATTTGTGGTGAGCATAGCATAACATATAGAGATGTTGAATCACTATGTTGTACACCTGAAACTAATACAACATTGTGTGTCAACTGTATTCAAATAAATAAATATTTTATAAAGAAACTATAGATAATAATGAATTAACAACATAAACTGTTACTAAAGTTTCCTGATGAAACATTGCTTTTTACACTTTGAGTAATCATTACTTTAAGTAATCATTCTTCTTGAGAAATTGTAAATTTTTCAAAGAGAATCCTCCCTCTTCAAATGATATCACATTATATCCAAGTAAGATTGGTGTTAAATGTTTGCTGCAAAAGGCAAAGCTCACATATTGATAAAACAGTATTAACTTCTTATTTCAGTGTATCACATAGAACGCACAGATTGCATAATTTAGAACTTGCATGAAGTATGTGACTGAGTAGAACATGGCATTTTTCAAGCTGGAATTATTAGATCATCTAGTAATAGTGTTTTTCAAAAACAGGATCTCAGAGATTAAATGACTTGCTTAAAATCACAGTCCTTCGTAGTCAAGTCAGAGTTCAAATTTAGACCTTGGGTCTGAAGGTCTTATCTACTTCTGCTCTGCCCACCTTCTTCCCCAAGTAGTTTGGGTGTGTCTGTCCATAGAATTAATACAATTCTCCCTAGATCTTTTCCTCTCCCAGTCGTGAGAAATTAATTTGAGTTACTGGAAATGGCAGGGATTAATCTCTTGCCTTCTAATAAAAAGAAGAGGAAGTTGATATTATATTTGTGGGCCTGAAAGAAATGTAAAAATATAATAATTACCAAGTTGAAAACAATGTTCTGTTTAATAAATGATTGAATTTCACTAAGCTAGAAAGCTAGAAAATAATTGTTGCCAAATCCCAAATCCCTAAGAATCCTGAATATTTCGATACACATTTACTGCTCAACTGGAAACAGTATTCTTTTTCTTCATTGATAATGTACAGACCATTCAAGCCATTATCTGAAAAGGTTAGTTTTAAAGACATTATACGTCTCAAGTGGTACACTTCATATTGAAAACCTGGAAAATGATTATTTGCAATAAATATAAAAACCAAGGATATTTGTTGTGATTTAGGGAATGCTGTACCTATCCCTGAACAAACTGTTTCAGTAAACGTTTTGACTTATTTGTTTGCTTGTTCGTTTACAAGTTTGATAAAGTTACATGCGGCACAAACATGTTAAATAATTTTTTAAAAGATTTTTTAAAATTTATTTGACAGAAAGAGAGAGAAA
Source organism: Ailurus styani (assembly GCA_002007465.1). Lineage (NCBI taxonomy): Eukaryota > Metazoa > Chordata > Mammalia > Carnivora > Ailuridae > Ailurus > Ailurus styani. The sequence continues at coordinate 3,183,036 of LNAC01000173.1, forward strand.
GACAAAGCGAGAGAGGGAACACAAGTAGGGGTAGTGGGAGAGGGAAAGCAGGCTTCCCGCTGAGCAGGGAGCCTGATGTGGGGCTTGATTCCAGGACCCTGGGATCATGACCTGAGCTGAAGGCAGACGCTTAACCCACTGAGCCACCTCAGGCCCCCATTAAATAATTATTTTGATAGCTAAATCAGCACTTTAAACACATCTAAAATCATATTAATTAAAACTTAGCTATTCAAGATGCTGTTAATTTCACAAAATGTAGGTTTAATTTACTATCAACAAGTTTGGTTCATTCATGTCTGAATGAGAACATTTATGAAAAAGTATTACTACATAAGAGTCTAGGTTCTTTGTTACAGAATGCATAAACAGGACTTATTTCTTTCTCCATTTTAGAAAACACAATTATTTCCAACCTTCCTTTTTGAAGACTTAATATCTTTATATTATATTATTTATTTCCACTAGGGAAGATGTTGACCCACATTTAGCTTTGGGGTAGAGTGGAAGGGGTAACGGCTGGTTCTAAAGGCGAAGGGAAGTCCTGAGGCTTTCAGCCTTGGCCCGTTCACCTTGTAACATAGATTCAATAAATTATTAGGAGCATACCTATATCAGATTCAAGATAAATAAAACTCTGGTTCAGGAATACATACCTAACCAAGCATTGCACCTGTTGCTCAGGATTGTTTATTAAGTATGAAGAACAAACATGGATGACAGAGCTGCCTGGAGGATGAGGCGAGTCTTCTGTGTTAGGGGCCTACCATGCACACCTGTCAGAATATACGACTAATTAGATTTAAACATTAAAGGCACTCCTGAGACCTGAGCTAGAATTGTTGACACAGGCTCCGTTCATCCTTCATGACCAAGCACATCCCAAATTCCAAATGACTTGAGCATCAGAAGATAGGCCTAGGAGTCAGATGATTCCTGTTGTGATGCTTCAAGATGTGCTACGGTGTTTTCTATCATCCATTCGGTCCTATAAGTAAATGTACTTTTGCTCAGCGTAGCCTATTGTACCTTATCAATGTGATTGTAAACCTGAATCCAGACCATGCCACTAATAAAGCAGAGTTAGTATTTCAGGAGGACTGATTTTCCCTCTGTATGAAAATCATCACCTGAGACCTTCTTACTTGTTGAAAATTCTGTTCAGACTGTGACTCCATGTTGTATTCTCCTCACTTGCCCTTTGCTCCAAACACTCGTGTAAAATCATATGCACGTATGCCCATGCTCAGGAACACGTCTAGAACTTGGAGTCAACTGAAAAAGAATGTATCTGGAATCTTATTCAGTGTGTTTTGTCATCAGTGCCTCTGGAAAGAATGGTGGGTTTCAAACTTCAGTGGTCCTCACACTCAGCAGAAGGGTATTTTTCAGCTACGTGGTCACGTCCTACCGTATTCAGTGGACCGTTACTTAGTGGATTATGGGTGAAGACATTGAAGCGCTTTTCTAAAAAGCTCTTTCTGTGATTTTGATGAAAAATCTCAAATGCATGAAGTTTCTTTCTTATTTTTAATCTTCTAGTTTACTCTTTTTATGTGGAACACCTTAAGGGTTTTTTGGGAAAAAGAAAAAAGAAAAACACATGAGATGATGTCCAAGTACATTACTATTTTCTAAGAGGTATATCAGGATTCCTTAATGTAACATAAGATGGCTTTTATAGGGGTTCTTGGGTGGTGCAGTTGGTTGAGCGCCCGGCTCTTGGTTGAGCTCAGGTCATGATCTCAGGGTCCTGGGATCGGTCCTCATGTTGGGCTCTGACTCACTTCTGAGTCTTGATTCTTCTGCTCTGCCCTCTGCCCCTCCCCCCACCACACATGCTCTTCCTCTTCCTCTCTAAAGTAAAATCAATAAATTCTATTAAAAAAAGAAGGCTTTTATATATGTAGGTTCATTATTCCTCCTTTGATCTTGGGGTGAAGGGTGGCAGCTAATAACTGTTCTCTGTGAAGATAAATCAATGTCCAGATAATTGCATGTCCTAGAAATCAACATGACTTCAGAAAGAAATACCTAAACCTCCTGTTTCATGGGAAATTTTAAGGACCATATTACTCCATAAAATGGATGGGAAAAGGATTCCAATGATATGTTATGCTTACTGTCAAAAGAAGAACAAGCAAAATCCTCAGCACAGGGTGCCTGGGTGGCTCAGTGGGTTAAAGCCTCTGCCTTTGGCTCAGGTCATGATCTCAGGGTCCTGGAATCGAGGCCCACATTGGGCTCTCTGCTCAGCGGGGAGCCTGCTTCCTCCTTTCTCTCTCTCTGCCTGCCTCTCTGCCTACTTGTGATCTCTCTCTCTTATCAAATAAATAAATAAAAAACTTTAAAAAAATAAAAAATAAATAAAAAAAATAAAATCCTCAGCATAGGTAAGATACCTGGGCAGAGACCGCAGCATACAGAGCAGACCATTGCAGTGAGTGTGGATATACCATCCCTCCAAATAAATTAGCAGTGGCCATCCCACTCTGCATTTAGCATGGTGACTAAAATGATAAACTAGTTATGTTTAATCCAAATATTATTTAAAGCTTAGAGATAATCTTTTTAAAAATAATAATAATAATAATAATTATTATTATTATTATTATTATTATTATTATTATTAATTATTTGCCCCAGGGGTACAGGTCTGTGAATCATCAGGCTTACACCTTTCACAGCATTCACCATAGCACAAACCCTCCCTATTGTCCATAACCCAGCCACCCTATCTCTACTCTCCCACCCCCCAGTAACCGTCAGTTTGTTTCATGAGATTAAGAGTCTCTTATGGTTTGTCTCCTTCCCAATCCCATCTTGTTAAGATAATCTTTTTCTTAAATTTTATACAGTCAGTGAGAAAAATAATCCAGAATGACTGTGAACAATGGATTCAATGAAGTATAATACATGTCATAAACACAAAATACATATAATAAACATAACAAATTCATAGTGTTTTTGAAGTGAATTGTGGTAGCTCTTGACTTTCTTCTTTATAAGTGTGTTGATTTGGTCCTTTGTGTTTAGAATCTGTTTGCATCTTCTCTGTCCATATCTCTCTAGCTCTCTGTCTGAGCGAGAACAAGATTCAGAGTGGAGAATGTTGTCAGGAAGCAAAAGAACAATTAGTTGCCTGAAGAAAGAAAAGAATATCCGAATACTTGGTCAGACATAAAGTGTATTCCGTCTCCAGCAATAGAAAATAATTACATTAAAATAAATCACTTTTGAAGAAAATTACCCCTTCGTTCTTTTTCTGAGGAGCCACTGCTTATAATTGTTTGAAAAACCATGTAATACACACACACACACACACACACACACACACACACACACACACACACACCCGTCCACATACATCCAACCCTCCAAACTACCCAGTGGGGGGTGGGCATTACTAATCATCATTTTATAGATGAGAAACCTGGAGATCAGGGTACCTAAGTAACTTGCTTGTGGTTGCAGGGCTAGTTACTGCTGGGACTGATTAAAAAAACAAAACAAAACAAAACAAAAAACAGATCTGCATGGCTCCACAGCCATTCTTCAACATTATGATATGCTCTTCCTAGAGAGAGAAATGGATAACCTCAGTCCCATGACTGACAGAGAAAATAAATAAATAGATAGATAGATAGATAGATAGATAGATAGATAGAACTAGATTATTGTGTAGGGACCCAAATGATATCTTAAAATAAGATCACTTTAGCTGAGATAACTGCAATGAGTTTCTCTTCTTTCACACAAGAGAAGTTCATAAAATAACTAAAATAAGGCATACCAGTGGAAAAAACACTTTTCCATCAGTGCCTTGTAAAATTAAGACATGTGTAAACAATTTCAATACCACACTGTACATAACAGAAGTAAATATTTTGGGGGTACAGGGAAAAGGGAAAATCTAAAAAAAACCTACCTGTGGCTTTCAGTGAATATTTGCCAAAGGAAGTACCATTTCAGATGGGTATCCAAGGAAAAGTAGGAATTTGCTAGTTTTAGGAAGGTGGGGGGGAGTAATTTCCTTGCTGATGCAAAAAAAGTGACATGCTCTATTGATAACAATTAAGTGTAGAAATTGTATATAATTTGAGGACACATTCACCTTTACAAATCATTTCAGTGACCCTACATTTCTAGGGGCATATGTAACTTTTGAACCATGAAATCAAAGTGATTAACAGTTTGCAAGAAATGATTTACATCTACAAAGTGAGGGAGGCGTTATTTTTTATTTATCAGCTTCCTTCATCAAAATGGACCCCGGACTTTCAGAGACTACTGCATGGTTTGTCCTTTCTCCTGATGATCTATGTTGCGTGATACTGAATTTAAGGAGACTCAAGATAGATTAATTAAATTAGCTGAAGCCCTTTACAAAGCCACATTGGGGGCAATTTAATTTTTCCTATTTAGCTGGTTGAGAAAAGAAATCCAGGCACAACTCTATAAAATACTGTTTTAATTAGATCCAAAGAGGAATGTAGCCTTGCTTTCTTACTCAAGTTCCCTAATTATGAAAATGAATTTTAAAAACCATAGTAACTTTGTTTTATGAAAGTGAAGATGATTGTAAAATGATTTTGCATTGTCCATAAGAAAAAATATCACAAGTTAAATTTTGTTTCCTTATTACTTTTCATCAGTAACAGTCTCAAAGCAAAACCAAGTCATTTTCAGGAACTCCTCCCATTTAAGAAAACAGAAATAAATTCACATCTCAAAGGGTTACTTTTCAAAGCAAGAAAAGGGAGCCACATGATGGCTACATAAACAAATTAATTTCTGAAGAAATACATGAGCATATTTTTGGCAAATACTATAGTTTGGTCTATCTTTTTTCTAGTGTATATTTGCTTTTAATTATTCGTAATAATAGATAAATGCAGTGCTAAATTTATAAACATCTCTCATGTGTCTTCATATGTCTAAGTAAATTATCATTGAAATTGTCTTAGTGAGATAGGTGAATGACTTCTGTGTTTTGGCAACTTGTACTTTCTTATTTCAACAAATAACAGAGAAATGTAGATCCATATGTCTGATAAGTTGCAAAACTAACTAGTTTTATGGTTTCTATCTGTAAAGTTGACTTAACGTTATACTCATGAATTTAGAACATCTTCAGCGTATCAGTGCCCTGTGATGGAATCAAAATATTGCCTTTAATACATCTATATGTTCTATAGCCAGCCTAATTGAACAAAGTCATTAACTCTTGCCATTGACTGAAACATCAAATATGATGTCCAATCAGCATATTACAAAACTAGAAATGGCTCATTCAAATAGAGATACATAGATGAAAGAGATTTCAGAGAAAAGCTTACATACATAAACTCATATTTTCTCTCTTCTTCATGCACGCATACATATATAACAAATAGGTACATACCCATACTCTATTTTCACTTCATATACTCCAATTTACATTGCAGGAATAGTGCATGAGTCTACTGCCGAATTAGGTATAATTATGAAATTCACTGGAGATACAGATACATAGCTATCTTGCTAGATATAGGTATGGATACAAGTATAGATGTAGGCTTTTTACTAGCTACTTGAGCTTGTTGATAGAGACACCATTTAAAATAATGGGTTTTTATTATTTCTCAGATATGTATTTCTCATACTTTTAATAAAATTTACCCACTCTTTCTTATTTGTAGTTATAATAAAGCCCTCTCAAAATAAAGGATAATTAAAATGTGTTTCATTTTAACTTTCTATTAAATCTTGAAAATCAAGGTTTGGCATATACTTTAACAGCCAGTTCAGTAGAAGGAACATGGAATTTGGAGCCATATCTAGACAGAACATTTGCTTCATCACTTAGAGCTCATGTAACCTAGAGAAAGTAACTTAACAAAGATGTAATATTCATATCTATAAAAGGGATAAGATACCTACCTCATACTCTATAACTATTAGCTATCATTTGACTCCTTAGAACTACTTACTCGTAATGTTTTTATGTTCTTTTTTTTTTAAAGATTTTATTTATTTATTTGACACAGAGAGAGAAATTACAAGTAGGCAGAGAGGCAGGCAGAGAGACAGGGAGAGGAGGAAGCAGGCTCCCTGCCGAGCAGAGAGCCCGATGCGGGCCTCGATCCCAGGACGCTGAGATCATGACCTGAGCCGAAAGCAGAGGCTTTAACCCACTGAGCCACCCAGGCGCCCTATGTTCAATTCTTATATTGAACATATAGTTATATCTACAGGTATACATTTATATCAATCTAGGGAGAAAATCATTTTTTTGTTTTGTTTTTCAAATAGTTTGTTACATCTTTCTTTAAATTGAGGTAAAGTTGGTATATAGCATTAAATTAATTTCTGGTATACAACATAATAGTTTGATATCTGCCAGTACTGCATAATGAATGGTCACCACAAGTCTAGCTACATCCATCACCATGCATTTGACCCCCTTCACCATTTTTTGCCACATCCAACACCTTTTGCCACCGATAACCATCAATCTGTTCTCTGTATCTTTGAGTTTTGTTTTGTTTTTTCTTGTTTTGTAGATTCCACATATAGGTGAAAGCATAGTATTTATCTTTCCTGTCTGACTTATTTTATTTAGCATAGTATCCTCTAGGTCCATCCACATTATCTCAAATCACAAGATCCTATCCTTTTTCATGGCTGAGTGGTATTCTGTTGTGTATGTTTGCCACATCGTCATCCCTTCATCCATCAGTCGACACTCAGGTTGTTTCCATATCTTGGCTATTGTAGAAAATGCTGCAGTTAACAAATGGTGCATATATCTTTTCAAATTAGTGTTTTCATTTTCTACAGATAAGTTCCCAGAAGTAGAATAGCTGGATCACATGGTAGTTCTATTTTTAATTTTTTGAGGAACCTCCATACTGTTTTCTATAGCGATTGCAGCAATTTATATTCCCACCAACAGTGCACAGGGGTTCCCACTATCTCTCCAACTCTTGCTGTTTCTTGTCTTTTGGATAATAGCCATCCTAGGAGGTGTGAGGTGTTGTCACACTTAGGTTTTGTTGTGCATTTCTCTGATGATAAGTTATGATGAACATCTTTTCATATGTCTGTTAGCTACCTCTATGTCTTCTTTGGAAAAATTTCTATTCAGGTCCTCTGCCTATTTTTTAATCAGATTGTTTATTTTTTTGTTATTGAATTGTGTGAATTCTTCATGTATTTAGGATATTAGCCCTTCCCTGGATATATGATTTGCAAATATCTTCTCCCATTCGGTAGGCTGCCTTTTTATTTTTGTTGATGGTTTCCTTTGCTGTGCAGAAGCTTCTTAAAAAATCTATCTATCAGGGTGCCTGGGTGGCTCAGTAGGTTAAAGCCTCTGCCTTCGGCTTAGGTCATGATCTCAGGGTCCTGGGATCGAGCCCCGCACTGGGCTCTCTGCTCAGTGGAGAGCCTGCTTCCTCCTCTCTCTATGCCTGCCTCTCTATGTACTTGTAATCTCGCTCTCTCTGTCAAATAAATAGGGCGCCTGGGTGGCTCAGTGGGTTAAAGCCTCTGCTTTCGGCTCAGGTCATGATCTCAGGGTCCTGGGATCGAGGCCCGCATCGGGCTCCCTGCTCGGCGGGGAGCCTGCTTCCCCCTCTCTCTCTCTGCCTGCCTCTCTGCCTCCTTGTGATCTCTCTCCCTCTGTGAAATAAATAAATAAAATCTTTAAAAAAAAATAAATAAATAAAATCTTTAAAAAATTTATCTATCATCTACATATGTATATATATATATATATATATATATATATATATTTTAAGTTTCTGCTTAAATTCCAGTTAGTTACTAGTTTCAGGTATACAATATAGTGTAAAGTATTCATAATTATGATATTCTTATTACTGTTATTGGCTATAAGAGACTATCTGATACATGAACTCAGTGAAAGCAATCATAGCTGTTTCGTTCCTGAAGTGTATGTACAGGTCAAAAATGATTTATTTTTCTCATACAATAAAGTTGTGATAAAGCTCAATCCAAGACCTTCCGTCTACACATTTTAGATAAGTTTCTTCTACCCAAATAATTTTCTATTTATATCAGAAAATTAGTTACCAGTTGATATATAGAGTCACACAGATGCACACACTTTGCAGTAAACCAAAAAAGAATTAAGTAATTAAGTAATATTTTCTTTACAAATCAAAATAAATATAAAATAGCCTGTGAAAGTAATTAAAATCAAAAGCAACACAGACCTTTCCCCCCCCCCACCCTAAGAAATTTCCACTAAAAACTAGACATGTCTATCTATGGTAAGACATGTTGATATATCTACAGAGAATATTTTAAATAATAGTTTATAGGCATTCTGCCAGAAAATAGCAATGATGCCATTGATCTAGTGAAAAACATTTCATCTCATTTTTATAAATACTTATGCATTTATTTCTTTATGTAATAATAATAAATGATATAAATATAAATCATAAAATCATAAGTATAAATCATTAAATTTTTTATTTTTTATTTTATTTTTTTTTTAAAAGATTTTATTTATTTATTTCACAGAGGGAGAGAGATCACAAGGAGGCAGAGAGGCAGGCAGAGAGAGAGGGGGAAGCAGGCTCCCCGCTGAGCAGGGAGCCCGATGCGGGCCTCGATCCCAGGACCCTGAGATCATGACCTGAGCCGAAAGCAGAGGCTTTAACCCACTGAGCCACCCAGGCGCCCTAAATTTTTTAGATATACCTTGACAAAAAAGTAAACAATATGTTTTGACATTTACAAACACTCTCCTTTAGAATTTTGTGGGTAACGTTAGCAAGAGGCAGTATCTTATTTTTTCCGAGTTATAATTCCATGTAAAATAAATATATAAATTTGAAACAATAAGAGGCTGGAACTTTTGGAATATTCTTGAGTGTGAGCTTATACAAACAATATCTGAATGCCACTACTCTGAGGACATATGAGCTGCTTTTAAAACATTTCTTATTCAATTTCAGAAAGATAATAACTGAGGAAGTATGTATGTTTTTACCTATTTTCCTTATGCTAAGTGTATAAGAGAACAGATAGTCAATGTGAGCTGTTATGTGCTCAATATTCATAAGTAATCTAAGATGCATTTTGACTTTGAGAAATAAAAAAATGATAGCTATACCTCTAATATATTATTTAACCATTTAAGTAGCATGCATTTCCAGTGCTGAAGAGAAGACCATGGAAAATCAACGCTAGTATATTATTTATGCTTAAGTATTAATTGCTTGGGGATATAAAATGTCATTATTTATCTTTACACTAGCTAACTGAAGTGGAAAATGGAGATAATTCCCATAAGCAGAATCCACATTTGCTTCAATTATGTGGATGCTTAAGATGAAAATAACTTTTTTTTTTTTTTTTTTTTTTTTTTTTTTTAAATTTTTTTTTTTTTTTTTTTTTTTTAAAGATTTTATTTATTTATTTGACAGAGAGAGAGAGATTACAAGCAGGCAGAGAGAGAGAGGAAGAAGCAGGCTCCCTGCCGAGCAGAGAGCCTGATGCGGGCCTCGATCCCAGGACCCTGAGATCATGACCTGAGCCGAAGGCAGAGGCATTAACCCACTGAGCCACCCAGGCGCCCGAAAATAACTTTTATGTTATAATTACTACACCCTTCAACTTTATATCTTGGTACAACTTTAATATGCCAGTTCTAATGCTAGGGACTTTTTGTTTGTTTGGTTTTTTCTTAGCACAATATGTTTCATTTTATGGAGATGCATGTTGTAAAATGAAGTCTGGACACCCTAGTTATCAAAGATATTTAAAGAAATAGGGTAATAGTTTCAAAGTTATCACAAGAAGGTATAAACCAGTGGTGACATATACAAATAAACATATTAAAGATAGTCTTTTAAAAATGGACTCTTTTAAAGGTCATCTTTTAATGTATCTAATGCAACCAGATCGAATTTTGGAAGTAAACACCAGCAGTTACTTGGCAGAAAATGTGGTTTAAAGATTTCTTACACAAGGCAACAATGTTGCACAGCTTTACAAGGGCATAAATATAATTTAACACACAGTGATATAAACCTTAACTTGATTTGTGACTGCTGACAGTGTCTAAACAGAAGAAATAAAGGCAACAAGGTTTCCCCAGTGGTTGGAATGCTTGGTGTTAATACTGTGTGCATTTTTTTTTTAATTTTTACCTGTATCATAAAGATGGTTTTCCTCCATTACTTCCAATTTTTTCTGCCTCATATTTCAAGGGCATTAATATTTGATGTACATTTTTGCTAATTTTCTTTTTCCATGGTTGGCTCTATTTGGGATAAAAAATAAATTTTGTCCCAAATCTTGGGAGACTAGTTTATCTTCATGTCCAGTGTTCTTATATAAAATAAGATAAATGGATTAGCATTGCTGTTTTTTCTCATTTAGAACTTTAAAAATTGAGAGACTGTTTAAAAACAAAATTATCATAAATAACTGAATATATATATATTTGAATATTAAGTATTCGTTCAATAAATGTGTCTCTATTAATGGACTGTAGTACACAATAAATGTTAGTATATCAGTTAGGTCACCAAAGAGAATTGCATTATTAACATTCATTAACTTTGTAACAGATAACTTAATTGTACAAATAACCCAAAGCTATGTAATTAGGATGTGATTATATTCCCATTTCTTTATGACAGAATGAACTTAGAGTTCAAGCAACTGATGCAAGTATAAAGGAAAATGTGAAATGAGGTTATAAATCAACTATTAAATACTTACTCTCCTTTGCTACTAAGTATAAAGGGATGCTTTAATTCTCTGTGTTTTATAACAATTTCCTAGTAAATCACTTTGTGGAATTGAGCCCAATAATAGTCCCTCTTTTCTCATTACAGTCAAAATGTTCTTTCTTTTTTCATCATTTGGGAATGTTGGAACTGTTTCCTTATTGCTTTAGTAGTATTTATATTCATAGGCTAAAATAAATAAAATTTAAGCCTGAGAATGTATTACCTCCTTCTTTCAAACTTCATTGGAAATCTTCATTTCCTGGGGAAGAGAGAAGTAATCATTTCTGAAAGACTAATTAGTCTAAAGTCCTTCCTTGGACAAAGAAATGTTAAAGATATCAACATCTGATAAAAACTGATGAAAGCTTAACTCTCTTTTCAGAAGCCCTTTTGCTTAGGTAGTGTCTACACCTTCACTTCAACATTCTGGAAAGGGGTGTCTAGATCAACAAAGCCAGGTTCATGGAAATATAATCATTGGTTTCCTCTTTCTCTTTTGCTCTATTTAGCTAGTGTGGCAAATATTTTTTTCCACTCCATATGATAAAGAATTGAGTATTTTGTATACTTCAATTTGAATAAATAACTAGTTGGACAAATACAATTGAAGTAAAATAAATATATCTTAACCTAGAATTATTGAATATAATACAGTAAGAAGTAATGAGTAAAGCTCTCTGCCTCCTAAATCATGGAGTGAGATCAGCAGACTGGTAGTACAGTCTGATTCCTGGCAGATCTTTGCGTGTGTGTGTGTGTGTGTGTGTGTGTGTGTGTGTGTGTGTGTGTAGTGAGGTGTCCTCCATCACTGGTCTTTTGTAGTCCACAGCTTTGCTTAAAATTGTTGAACTTACCTCTTTTTCTGATACTCATTTGAGTATATTTTAAGTTTTAAATCTACCTGGAGAGTCAGCCTGACTTTTATGCCTGTCCCCCCGGTCTGCCTAAGATGAGGTAATGTGTACCCAATATGCCTGACCCCAGGCTACTGTTCATCATTTCCCCTTCTCTTTAAACATATTTTCCAATGTATTTGGTTCATTCATGTCATGCTTATTCATTTTTAACAAAGAGCTGGATGTTTGGAAAGGCTCTGAAGATATATGTATTTTAACTCTCTCTCGGAGCTCCAGAGACAGAAATTCTAAAGGTTTGAAAATGTAATTTTAGCCATAATGTTAGGTGAAGTTATTTAGAGTATTTTACTATAGTAACAGATCTACTTTCTTTCTTTCTTTCTTTTTACGATTTTAAGTGAAGAATAGTATATACACAGAGAAGGACGCATGCTATAATTGTGCAAATTAAATTTTTGCAAACCGAACCCAATAGTTTAACCAGATGTAAATCAAGGATTGAAACATTATCAACATCCCAGAAGCCCTTTCCATCCACTACTAACTCAAGGATAGCCCTGATTCTGACCTCTAACAGTTTAGATACTTTTTTGCCAGTTTTTTCTTCTTTATATAAATCATATCACAGATACTTTTATCAGTGTCTTCTTTTACTCCATACTGTAACTGTATGAGGCTCACTTAAATGTTTGCAAATAGTTGTAATCCTTCCTTCTCTTCATTAAATAGTACGTCATTATGTGAATAAACCGTCGTTTATATATCTACTATATTGTTGATGAGTATCTGGGTAAATATTGTAAATTGTACATTTTTGAAAATTAGTGTATACATTCCTCTTGGGTACATACCTTTGAGTAGATTTATGTTACATAACTGTTTAGATGTTTAATTGTTTTTCAGAAATGACTTCACAGTGTACAGAAAAAGTGTGAGCAGTGTATGGAAATCCTTGTTAACTCCAGATATCTGCTAAAACTTGGTATTTTCTATCTTTTCAGTTTAACCATTCTGGGTTTGTAGTAGTATGGTGTTGTGACTTTAATTGGCATTTCCCGTATGACAAATGGGGCTGAGCACATTTTCGTGTCAGCGTTCCCAGAAATTTGAATAAATCAGTCCACCAAATCAACTTAGAGGGCTTTTCCTGGCTGCTTGTTTTTGGAAAATTTATTTCCTAAGATTTTTGAACTATTCTAATTCACTTCAAAAGCTACTAAAATCTTAACCTGTTCATGTTGGTTGCATCCATGTCCAAAGATCTTGGCAAGGTTTAATCTGCAGACCTTATATCAATTTAGATGAAAGATTTTCTATTACAGCAATTCTTTGTTGCATTTTAGCACTTTTTGGTAACATGAGCACATCATTTATAAGCAGGGTCCATGGGTCCTACAGGTTACCTCTGGTGGGTGCTGACAGAACCTGTGTCCGGGCAAAGAGGTGTTCTGAGATGGATGGTCACATGAAGTCTCCCATAATATCTGAAAACTGATGGAAAAATATAGGGTAATAATAATGGGGGTCTTAAAAAACAAATGAAAGCATCGCAGATTGAAAACAACACTGCAGGAGTGCCTGGGTGGCTCAGTCAGTTAAGTGTTTGACTCTTCATTTTGGCTGAGGTCAGGATATCAGAGATGTGAGGTCAAGCCCCGTGTGGGGCTCCATGCTGGGCAAGGAGCCTGCTTAGGATTCTTTCTCTCTCTCTCTGCCTCCCCACCCCCCAGACTTGAGCTCTCTCTCTCTCTCTCTCACAACAAAAACAAAGAAAACAACACTTTAAAAGTTGATTTCAATAAAGAAAGAATAAGTATTTCAATGTGAGGTATTACTTGACTCATTATTATGTCTAGTACTCTTTAATAGAGTAACAGCATGACCTTAAGATCTATTGAATGCAGAATCAAAATTATAAAAGGCTATCAAATCTCTATTCATTCATGATAAAAGTACAATGTGTCTTTTAAGTGGATTTTTTTTTTTTGCACTTGAATGGCAATTAAGGACTACCTCTTGGCAGGTAAAAGACAGCAGGTCTACTTATTTTCATGGAGTGGATAACCATTACTTTCTGTTCTAAATTCCATCGTGTTTGAGTCTTTGCAGAAAATGAAACAAACACAGACCTTTATTTTATTTACTAGAATTTATTTAAATAAAATCTTAAGTTATTTGAAAGCTTCAGAATGGAGAAATGGTTTGAAGAGTCCATTAATTTCATAGTGACGTATTTGTTTCATTTGGGGTTTTTCTGCTTCCAGTTTGTGTTTGTTGAGGACAAACAACAACCCACCAGTTTTTCATTACACCAAGTCCTGGGACAAGGGAAACCATCACTGTTTCTTTTTCTTCTATTTCTTAATTTTCAAATTTATTTACTTTCATCATCAGTGGAGTCCAATTATAGGTGATACAAAGATTTTTACAGGTATTTTAAAAGATATATTGTGCATTATTTTTATTTCCATGGTATTACCCTATTTCAGTTCATTAATTTTCACTTTGATTTACTAAAATACTTTACTGCCTCAAATCCTATTTCCAGTTTTTCCAGCTATTAATGTGTTTGCTGCATTGCTTCTAAATGGCTATATCATGTCTTTGTCAATTTAGTTTGAACCATTGAGTCAGAGAGATGTGTCAAAAGTATGGTGCACAAACATATTACTTTAACATACACCTTGTGGTTGGTTACTTTATTAGAAGTAGTTTTGGGGATGCTGGAATTTGTGTGGCATGCTTATAAACGGTATAAAATCACTTAAGTCAACCCCATTGGGAGTAGCCCATTACATCTAGAGTACTTTGGTTTTGCCTAATTTCCTTTCCATAAGCTCCTGTTCCTCAGTCTGACTATGAGTTTTCCAGTTCTGCCAGAAGAATGACTTCTCCATTTGGGAGCATTTCTTTCATTCAGGCTTTTTGTTTTAGCTTGTTTTTTGTTTTGTTTTGTTTTTTTCAGGAATATTCATTAGTAGAAAGTGGTTTTTTCTTTTTCTTTTATTTTTTTAAATTTATTATTTTTATTTTTTATTATTTTTTAAAATTCTATCCTGTTTTATTTATTATTATTATTATTATTATTATTATTATTATTATTATTATTATTATTATTTGCCCCAGGGGTACAAGTCTGTGAATCATCAGGCTTATACCTTTGACAGCACTCACCATAGCACAAACCCTCCCCAATGGCCATAACCCATCCACCCTATCCCTACCCTCCCACCCCCCAGTAACCCTCAGTTTGTTTCGTGAGATTAATAGTCTCTTATGGTTTGTCTCCTTCCAGATCCTGAAACAAGATGGGAAAGGGGTTATTTCTAATTTACTTTTATTACTATGACCCATCTGTCCCTGAGGATAGGGATGGAGAAGCACAGCACCTTCACCTTGTCACCCCATTCCCTACTTGCTTACAAAGAATTTAGACTCTTGACGTGCACCAAAAACCTGGCTTTTGTGAAATTATCACATTGGTTCACATAAGTCAACAACACAGGTTTGGCTTCCTGAAAAACAACTCTGAGCACATGTTAGTGACCTCAGAAAATTTCAAGACTTACTTTGTTTTCTCAGACTGCATTCAAGGGAAACTCCTCTATATCGAGTCTGTTCCAGTATCATCTATAATGATTCCTTCTCACGTGCTGAGTAAGCTTCAACCAGATAAACCCTCACACCACCTCTTGAATATCCTTTCTGTTTTTGTGCCTCCAAATCTTTGCTCCAGTTTGACTTTGGCTTCAAGTATCTTTCCCCTCACCTTCTTCACTTACCCAAATTCTGTCTCTTCCAACTTTAGATGAACTGGCATCTTGTTGAAGTGTCAGTGTCCCCAGCTTCAAGGGCTATCCTCTTTGAATTCCTTAAGCACATTTTTCCCACCACATCATACTTTATATGTTCTCATAGAAGATTTGATTACAAGTCTCGACCACCCTGTACATTCCTTAGCATAGTTTCTAGCATGTAGTAAAATTCAGTAAATATCACAGCACATTGTTTCTTAAGACTTTTTTTTTCACATTATGGCATCTCTGAAATGTGGATCATTGCTTTGCAATCAATGGCATCTTGTAATCAATGGCATCTTACAATCATAGTAGCTAAGAGATAGGTGTTAGCCAGTTGTCCTTGCTTGTACATGTGAGAACTTGGTCACACCTCGTGGTACTTTCATCACTTTAATAAAGTTGTGTGCATTTTTGTCACTTTATGTGTTGATTTTATTGCCATTTAAATCTTCCAAAGATTACAAAATGTTTCACCGCTGAAACAAAAATTTATTGTGCTTACAGAAAGGGAAAGAAAGAGAACAGTGGGCCATCACCATTGATAATCATGACACAAGTAGTCTTCACAGGGAAAATGACAGCTATTCCCTATTGTCTTGCAAAACCACATCCAAATACTATATGGCAACCAAGAAAGGAAAATACACACAACAGATAATGTCAAACTATCAATATACATAGAGAGTGATTGCCAGTCCCATGCCACGGAATGCAAACTGACTGCAATTAAAAATGGCAAAGTTCTTTGGAATAGATGAAAGAAAACTCAGTATATGAAAGTCATGAGTAACTGATTCATGTATTACACAGGACTTGTTAACTTATGCAAGATTTGAATTCATGGGTTTTTTTTCTTTATTAATGGATTCATAAAATAATGACATAATTGATGGCTTATTAAAGTCAAACATGAAGGAGTTTATGCTAAAAGACTGAAAGAAGAGATGAAGGGGTAAATGATAAAATCTCTTCTTGTTAATGCAGTCCTGAAATTATATATATAGTATCTTCATGGAGAAAACTGCTCTTTTGTGATCTAGTCACGTACATCCAGTAACACACACATACACTTACATATGCTCACATGTATGTGCGTCCATGTGTGTGAAATATGTGTGGATATATTTTGTCTCTCCTAGATTGTGCTTTTCCTTTACAACATGCAATAGAGATGAGTAATGTTTCTTTTTAATGGGAACATTTAGAGATCAGGTGTCCCTCTATGAAATATATCTATTTTCATTGTTGTCCAATACATAGAAAACATAAGTAGATTCCAAATTTCAGTTCAATGTGTGATCCAAATACGTGATAATACAAAACACTGCTGGGAACTCTCACAATCACAATTAAATGCTCTTCATGAAGAAATAAAGGACATAAAATGAAATTTACAAGCACATGTTTATTTGATGCATTTACAATACAATATATTTGTTGAGGGGGTATGTCTGTGTTTAAATGTGCCACTTTAACAATGCAACCAGATGCAGCTTTACCCTAGACCTGCAGCCCCACTGAGAGTTTCTTGATTGTGTTTTCTTTCTACTTGCATTTTAGAGATCAACCTTTCTCAGATTCCTTTCCCCTGTTTAATGCTGATATTTATCTGTTTTCCCTCTGAATTTAATATTACCTTCAAATTTGTGAAGAAGCAGTGATTCATGAATCGCTTTATAGTTGCAACCAAAATTCTTTTAAGATGTCGCTCTTAAGATGACCTCTTGACATTGCACTAAAATTTAATTTAGTGAATGAGATAAAAAATAAAACACTAAAATGTGAATAGTTTCAGAAAAAAAAGCTAAATATCTCTGCATTTGAAATTAAGAGAGATTTGAAATTTCAGATAGGAAGGAGAGAGGAAGGAGAGAAGAGAAATGACCAGTTCGCTCAGTGGGTGCCATAAAGACATTGAAGAACAGAGGTGTCCAATTAAAGACTTGGCTATGCTTCTGTGAAATGTCCCCTTCCCCATAAGTACTCAGTCTTCCTTCCCAGGCCCCGTACTTCCCCTTCCCACTTAAGTCACACACCCTCTCAGCTGCCTCGATGATTCTCAGTAAATACTGTGGCAGAGAATTATCTTCAAAGAAAATAGAAGGATTGTGTGCGTGTGTCTGAAAATAGAGGGATGTGACTAGTTTCTTATCTGGGTATAAGAATAAGGACTTTACATGCAAGGAACAGACAGTCCATAAGCTAACCTAATTGGGTAGCAGTAGAAAGAGAGCTCCAGAAGTCGTGATGAGAATGTTAAGTTCACCTGCAGAAATCTTAAGTGTAGGCATTGAATGTTTGAGTTGATGTAGAATTCCAGTGGTTCAAGATGATGAGGCCAATAGATGGGGGTTGAGCTTATTGAGACCTTAAAAACAGAGAAACAGCAATAGACATCTTGGTTATATTTGCATGACAAGTGCAAGAAATCAGGCTGACCTGGCCTACCTAGACCACCAATTTGTCCTTGCCTATACCAGTTGCCTTAGATTGTTCCTGGGGAGATTAAGCAGGCCCATTACATAACATGACCAAAATTCTGATGACTTCTTTTGATAACTTGCAGTACAAGATTAATATTTGGATTATAGGCAATAATTGAAGACAGCATTAAAATTATAATCCTTTCTCTATTTCTGAAAATCTTGACTGAATATCTCTTACTTTTAACTGATTTGGGTGATACCTGATTTAAGGATCATAAGTATGCACTTTTCACTTTAAGGATTAGCTACCAATCAAATCCAAAGCATCCCCATTTTTAAACATAAATTATCTTCTCTCTTTTCAATCCTGTCACTTTCTGCTTTGCTGCAAACTTCAAATATTTAACGAATAAATTTTAATTTTATTTCATAAGTTTTCTATGGTTTTGATTTTTAAGTATAGGGAAGAGAAACAATCTCTATTTGGTCCTAATTAAACATGTGTCAGTGTAAAGGCATTTTTAGGGTGCAGTGAAAAACGTCCA
This sequence comes from Ailurus styani, assembly GCA_002007465.1. Classification (NCBI taxonomy): domain Eukaryota; kingdom Metazoa; phylum Chordata; class Mammalia; order Carnivora; family Ailuridae; genus Ailurus; species Ailurus styani. The sequence goes on from LNAC01000173.1 coordinate 3,201,421, forward strand.
ATGAGATTGACATGTTAAAATGAATGAATTCTCTCCATGGAAGCAATTTATTCAGAATATCTTAATTGATTTAAGATTGACTGACAGGATGGAGGAGCATCTGCTTGCTGGTGACTTGGAGGTTAATTTTAGAGTTCCATTATTCATATAATCTCTCGGCATCATCATGTAACTTTGTCATAATTCTTGTGTTTGACTTCATATATGAAATTAGTGTCTTCGTTGGTAGTGAAGCACAGATGGTAAATTTTCTATTGTCCCCATAGTCCTTTGACTAATTTAGATTTAGTATGCAGTAACTTATTTTCTAGTTTTTGAAAAATTGAATTAATTGAGCAATTGACCTTTTTCAGAATTCAGTGCTATTTTAAGTAACCTCTTTCTGATTTTAAAACCAAATTCTTATTAAAAATTAAAGATGACCACTGTTCATAGGAAACTATTAATATTATTTGGAATGAAATTTCATGTCATAAGGAGCCAATTTACATATTCTGGTTTCTTTTAAATACTACACAGATAGACTTAAATGTGTTTGCATATTTCTTTCCCAAAGTAATGTCTGACTCTTGCCAAGTGGCCATGAGTTAGCCTATAACCATTTGCTCCCTTGTGTTTATTATGTACATACCCACTTGACTGTAACTTACTCTGCAAGCATCCTTGTAAGCATGTTGAGGTTCTGTGTTCTCTCCTTCTTTCCTCTGTATGTAGGTTAGGATAATTATAGTTTCATCAAAGGGAAAATCGTATGAAAACTAGCAATACACTGACTGCAACACGGAAACGTGCAAAGTGTTGGCACCTTTCATTAGATCAGATTTTGAACTGAGCTATTCATTCCAGGGAACCAAAAAGTATAAAATAGTTCTTTTCCTCTGTGGAAGACGTAGCAGGTAATTACCTAAATTAGCAGCAAATGTAATATTTTAATAGCTCTGATATATTTTCTTCATGATAACTTATCAGCATGTTGTTGCAATTTAGGCTGAAAAATAAATAGTCATGAAACTCACGATTGGAAAGAGATAAGATATTATTAAGAATACATTGAAATGAGGTGTGTAATTATTTCCAGGTAGTGTTATTGTGCTGTGAATACAGGAGTAGAAAAATAAGTCTGGAAACTTAATACACATTTTAAAAAGAGAACTCTATGTTAACATGTTGATTTAAAAGGGGATAACAAACATGTCTGTGTGGATGTAGTGAGGGATAAAACAAGATATAAAAGCATTAATGCTTAGTATATTTAGTGTCCTTGTTCAGTGTGAAAAATTTTCACTAGTTTTCTGCATAATTTAATATAGGGAAGTTTTGTTTTAGATGCTTTTTAGTTTTGCCTTCCTTAAATAATTACTTTAGTGGAGAAGTATTATACACAAAAAATAAGGTAATAAAGCCAATGGTATTATTTGTAATGTATTTTCAGTTTGAAGACTGGGTATACAGAATCCACATATATAAAGCATCGTTGGTCCCTGACATACCATGTAAAAATATTTTAATTTTATTTGCACATAAAAGACTCCTTTAAAAGATATTTATTTAACCCTTTTATTGATTTTTAAATATGTGAATATCCTCCTAAGACATTATGAATAAATTAATTATTTTTAAAGAAATTTAAGATAATTCAGTGTGCTTATTTCAATTTGGAAACTCTTAAATGTATAGCACTTTTACTTATTAATAAATTATTTGATCAGTTTAATATTTCTTAAATAGCAGTAATATTTTTTAATTTAAAATAAATTATATTTAGGATTTAGATTCTATACAAAAAAGATATCATAAAATAGACATTTTCAATCATATATATCCATAGACAACTTTTCTATTATTAGGAAAGATAAAATAAAAACATTTTCCTAAATTCAAGCATATTAAAATGAAATTAAATTTTGTTTCTATAACCCTGTCAACAATTACTATCATTTTTAGCATTTTTTAAATGAGTGAAATGCAAATAAGATTTAACATTCTAATGTGAACAATTCAATGACGTTTATTGGCACCTTGCACTCACATTGTACAACTACCACTTCTGATTTCAAAACATTTCATCATTCCTAAAGAAAAACCTACACCCATTAAGTATTTGTTCCCCATTCCTCAGTCTCCCTCGCCTCTGGCAACTACCAGTCTGCCTTCTGTCTGTGTGGATTTTCCAACTCTGGACGGTTCAGTGGTTCCTCAAAAAGTTAAAGATAGAATTACTATATAACCCACTAATTCCATTCCTCGGTATACACTGAAAACAGATACTCAAGGCAGTACTTAAACATGTTCATAGCAGCACCATTCATAACTAAGAGATGGGAACAATCTAAATGTTTGCCAGTGAATGAGCACATAAACCAACGGTGAGGTGTCCATACAATGGGATACTGATGTATGTCACGATGTGGATAGTTCTTGGAAAACAGGCTAAGTGAAAGAAGCCAGCCATAAAAGGTTACATATCATAGTTTTTTAATACCACTTTAAGAACACTTAACATGAGTTCTAGCCTCTTTTTTTTCCTTTTGTTATTATTATTTTTCATTAACGTAGTTCTACCCTCTTAATAAAGGTTTAAGTGTGCATAATACAGTATTTTTACCTATCGGCATTATGTTGTACAGCACATTTCTAGAACTTAATCATATTGTATAACTGAAAACCTAAACTATGAAATCTATGGAAGTAAAAATCAAGATTATGTGAATATCTAATAATTTTAATCATCCATTAGGTTATAGCCTAACAAAAATAAAAACTGAAAAGGAGTTGTCAAGATTGTGGCTGCCTTCAGAATTAAGAATCAAATCTTATGGTGAAACAAATTTCATGCAAGGAAAGAGAACACGCACTGATATTTTTAAACACTTACTGTATTTAAATAATATAGCATCAACATCATAAGTTTTAAGAAATGCTTTTGAGACTCCGCAATGTATATAATACTGATATATTGTGGAATTAAGATAAAAATCTATATTCCACAGAGCCAAATACACTACATCAGGGTGAGCTATGTTTTCATTCTCTGTGGATCTTGTTTGTGTCATCTGTAAATTGAATTAAATTGGTTAATTTAGTTGTTAAGAACTAAATTGGTTAAAAGCCTGAATATGTAAAGTGCTTACAACAATACTAGGTACTTATGTCAATATATATTTGTTGTTATCATTACTTTATTATTATTATTATTATTATAGATAATTTAAAAATTTTTAAAGAACATTATATTCAAATAACAGCTAATTCTTTATGCTTTTTTTATATTTTTGGCACCTCATGCTTTTACATTCACTCTCTTTTGTTCCTCACAATACCACTTTACGATAGGTACAAGATTTATTCTCCTTTATAGGGAACAACCTGAATTTGGAGATTTAAAGGGCTAACCCATGGCTACCCAGCTGGTAAGCCAAACAACTAGGACTTAAACCCCAGATGTTTGGGGCGATGAATAAGTTCACCAAGTTGGACAATGGTATTATGACTGTATAGATGTCAGAATAGATCAAGGTATACATGTTAAGTATCATAAATGGTATATCGGTTATACAACTATCTGTGTAGGCATACATGTAGTTGTCATTGTTGATATATGACCATTATCAACAAATATACATACATTCCACAGGGAGGACAGGGTAAAAGCAAGATTCTCAGGAAAACATAAAATAAGCGTATGTCAAAATGTTATTCAACTCATTAATTAATAAGGGAACCACTAAGATAGATGTTAAAATCAGTTCAAAATGCATTTGAGGAGCTGAATATTTATAGGCAATTAGTAAAGAAATGTTAACTTTGATGAGTTAGATGCAACGCTGGCTAATGTCCCACAGAGTTGGAAGAGCAAACTTTGGGATTATTTTGAGAGTAAAAAAAAATTTGCATTTTCATTAAATAGAATCTGTAAGTTTACATCTCTCTTTACAGAATTATAAAACAGCCTAGTCAGTAGCAAGAAGTGCAGTCCAAAACAGCATCTAAAGGTCCTCCAGTAATGCCTTTTGCCTCTTTCCAAGTTTCTCATAACTTTTCTACAGATTTTTTTGTTTTTCTTAATACTTACGTTGTAAAATGCTTGAATTCATAATTTGAAGCATTTGCTATAAACAACAAAAAAAGAATTTTGAATAGACTCAACATAATTCTCAACAGTTGTATTTTACTAAAATTTTGTCTCACTCATTTCTCAGAAAACAATATGCCTTTAGGGAATAAAACAAGAAAAATGTGTTTTATAGTCCTGATCAAGAACCCTAAAGTATAATGTATATTGATAGGACCTATGTAAATGATACCTTATGTTTATTTCTATTTAGATGAAAAAATTCTTCTCTGTGCTTTATTTTCTTATATTACATAAATTAGTTAATTATATTTCTTTTGCTTTCCACTAATTACCTAAATATTAATAATTAGCTCATTTTCCTATTCAATATATAGGTTAGCTACATTTTCTCATATTAAAGTAATATGGCCGGGCGCCTGGGTGGCTCAGTGGGTTAAAGCCTCTGCTTTCGGCTCAGGTCATGATCTCAGGGTCCTGGGATCGAGGCCCGCATCGGGCTCTCTGCTCGGCAGGGAGCCTGCTTCCCCCCCTCTCTCTGCCTGCCTCTCTGCCTCCTTGTGATCTCTCTCCCTCTGTGAAATAAATAAATAAATAAAAAAATCTTTAAAAAAAAAAAAAATAAAAAATAAAGTAATATGGCCTATATTCTGTTGAAACTCAATATAAATGTGTTTGCTTTCATTGTCTAGAAGTCATCTGCATATAACATTTAAAAATATAGTTATACAATAAATTACTTTTTATCCTCAAGTGAAATGTTTTTACAATATGTGAAAATTTTATTTCCTCCAATTTTCATATGCTTTGTTAATTCAAAAAATAGAATTATGCATAGATGAAGAGAGGTTTTAAATAAATTTGTGTATTAATGTTAATTAAGTCAAAGTCTTGACCTCACATTATCTTTGAATACTTATTGAAGTTACATGATATGTTCACTCGCTTAAAAGATGTTTACGTAATGTGAGCTATGTGCCTGGCATCATTGTAGGCTAAGATGTAGCAGTGAATAGAAGAGACCGAAGCTCTTTCGAGTCTACATTCCAAATGTGCAGACATATTATAGATTAATAAACTAGTAATTATATAGTATGTCAGATGGTCCTAAGTATAAAAAGGTGGAGGGAAAGCTAGGGGAAGTATTAGGGAGTTCAGGATAGATAGTTATAATTTTAAATAGGGTTGTTAGGGACGATCTCTCTGAGGAGGTGTCATATTGTGATTGATAATAAGAAATATAGGGGCACCTGAGTGGCTCAGTCATTGAGCGTCTGCCTTTGGCTCAGGTCATGATCCCAGGGTCTTGGGATGGAGCCCCATTTTGGGCCCCCTGCTCAGAGGGAAGCCTGCTTCTCCCTCTCCCACTCCCCCTGCTTGTGTTACCCCTCTTGCTGTCTCTCTCCCTCAAATAAATAAATAAAATCTTTTAAATATATATATGAATATATTTGTATATATTGTATACAATTACATATTTGCATATATATTTGCATATATATATTGTGTGTGCATATATATATATATATATTTGTGTGGCACAGAGCTTCTAGAACTCCTTGAAATTTCTTAAGTGGTAAGAGCTATGAAAGCATCATTTATTATGTTAATGAGGTGAATTCTGGAACTCACCTTAGGATGAGGGGTGGTTAGCAGTGGAGTCAACTATGTGATTAAGGATTAGAATTTTCGGTCCTATCTCCATAACAGCTGGGAAAGAGAAAAGGACTGGAGATTGAGTTCAGTCACCAGTGGCCAATGGTTCAATCAGTCGTACCCATGTAATGAAGGAAGCCTCCATAAAATTCCACATTCCACGTGGAGAAGGTTTAGAGAATTTCTGGGTTGCGGACATGCAGAGATTCAGGGAGAGTGGCAAGGACAAAAGAGCATGGAAGCTCCATGCCCTTTCCCCATGTGTTGCCCTATGGATGTCTTCCATTTGGCTGTTTCTGGGTTATATCCTTTAATAATAAGCCAATGATCTACTAAGTAAAACACTCTGTAAGTTCTGTGAGCCATTCTAGCAATTTAATTGAATTTAAGGATGGGGTTGTGGGAACTTCCTGAACCCCCTATCTATAGCCATTTGGTCAGAAGCACAGTTGATAACCAGAACTTAGGACAGGCCTCTGAAGTGGGATGGAGGATGTCTTGTGAGACAACTTTTAACTTGTGGAATTTGATGCTATCTCCAGTAGATGATGTTAGTTGAATTGTATGACTGCCAGCAGATGTCCAGAGAATGACTGGACTTAAAGAGGAAGCCCCCAACCCCCTTTCCTAGACTGGAATTTGGTGCTTGGACTCCTTTAGTCCTAAATTTAGGAAAAATATCTGAAGGGAAGGAATGAGCTCCAAGAATATTCAGGAAAAATATACAGGAAAGGGCTAGTTCAAAAGCCATAGTTAGAAGCAGGACCTGATGACCGATGAGTGGATAAATCAAGTCTTTGTTGATAAGCTTTCATATCTTTAAACTCAGGGCATAATCATTGAATTTTGGTTGTTATTTTTCATTTTGTTATTTATTTTGCTATTGGCAATAAGACAATTCAAGAAAAGAGGATTTGGATTTCATCCTATAAATCCTATATTCTATCTTTCTAGCCAGAAGCAATACCAAACATAACCATAATAGTTGTCAAGGCAATCTCACACTCAACATGTAAAACAATTCCTAGATGTGACATTAATTCAGCTTTGGGAACACAAAGCCTAATTCTGATTAATTTGTGCCGGTAATCACTACTTTTCTGTATTCTGATAAACAAATCCTGGAGTACATCTAAGGATAGTGAGGGATTCATACTCTTTCTATTTGAAAAACATCAAGTTTTCATGGTGTGATGATTGTAGGTGTTGTATGAGTAACCATAAGATATGATATGTATGGATTACTTCATTTCGAATAACCTTGAAAGCACTCATTTAGATAGATTTTAAGCCAATTGAATGTATGATAGAGATTTATATACAGCTTATCTTTGATCCTGTTATCCAGCACTGTTCTGTTGACATGTTATCAAAATTCAATTAACATTTTGAATAAATGAGTGAATGAAGTGAAATTCAAATAGGAACCATGTCGTATACTTCTTTTGAGGGTATTATTCTATTAACCTGAATGATAAATCTATAAAATAGCAAAGACACAGAAAATCCATATCAATGTCAAATAACAATGAAATCTGTTCATTTTTGAATGAAGTTTTACTTTTCATTTGGTCTTTCTTGGACTGTAAATATTTTAAAGCACTAAATAACTTTGATGTCTCCTCGTCAGTTTTTAGTGTTTCATGACATTAAAAAACCCTAAATTTACTTTCAAATTTTCTTTTTTTTAAACATTTATTTATTTGAAAGAGCGATAGAGTGTGTGTGTGCACATACGAGTGGAGTTGGGGAGAGAGAGTCTTCAGCAGATGTGGCCCTGAGCACAGAGCCTAATATTTGGGCTCAATTTGACCACCTTGAGATCACAACCTGAGCTCCAAAGAGCTGGTGCTCAATTGACTGCACTACCCACGTATCCCTACTTATTTTCAAATGAGAGTTTTATTTTTTTTATTAAAAAATTAACATGAGAAAACTTGGACTTACCTTCAGACTGATGTGTGAGGGAAATTAAAAGGCAAGAAGACCAGTCGGTTAACTGGTACCACCAAATAGCCACCATCCCCTGTTTTTCATATGTGATAAATTACATAACTTTGTCTTAGTAAATCTCTATTGGGAACTTTTATGAATTCTTACAAATTCTAATAATATCTTTTAAATCACTTTTTAATTAATACAGTACTGTAGAATTTCTTTTTTTACCATGAAAAAGACACTATATGGGAAGATTATTTTTCTCTAAGAAAGAAAACAACACCTGGTTTTAAACAGAAATAATTTTTGCAATTCACAAAATTTTGGAAAAGCAAGTACTGAATAACCAAAAATGCAAGCCAGTTCTCATTTGAGACCTAACATTCATTGTGAAAAGAAGTCTGACCAATGGAAACCTAACAAGGAGTGATATTTCCGTGGTGAAATAGACTGATTAACTCTTGTGGTCCTGGTATTAACCTATCCTTTTTTATTAGGTAGTTGTGGGATCCTTGGCACAGTTTTAAACCTCTCTGGGCATTAAAAAAACAAATTAGGAAAACTTCTCTGTTCTCTAAAACTAGAGCACTCACGTGACTTCCAGTACAAAACTTCAATATCATGGCTTTTTGAAAAAAATAAAATATAAACCCAACACAAATTTGTACTGTTTAGCTGCATCTATTACTTCATTACATTTAATATGCAGAATAATGATTTTAAAACAATAAAATTCTCAAAAACTGTATTATGTTTACTCTGCTATCATTAGAGGAGAGCATACATATATATGGTTATATATATAAAATATATTTTCAGCTATTAAATATTTAGATAAACTGAATAAAATCAGTAAATGCCTCTTATTCAAATTATTTTAACAATAAAGGACTTACTGTATTATTACAACATATCTCTAAGCATTTTCACTTTTGTGAAGTGAAGCAAAAGAAAAAAAAAAGGGATTTCAAGTCCTCCTTGATAACATCTTCAATGAAAAGGGCCAGGCAAAAGTCAACATGTTTCTTCTAGTGGCAAAACTAATGACCATATACAAGTAAGAAGCAAAAGCATAAAAGATACCATGCAGCATAACTTTGGTTATGTTACACTATTATTTTCTTTTGAAGATTTATAAATTCCATTGTAATGATTCCTTTTATTGCAGATATTTGGATTTCTCTTTATCTCTTGAATTATATTACTAGATTATCAGATTATCATTTTATTAGTCTTTTTGAAAGTCCAGATAATGGTATTTGTCAATTTTTTTCATTGTTTGTGTTTAGTCTCTTTCATTTTTTTTTTAAAGATTTTTATTTATTTGTTTAAGAGAGAGAGATCATGAGCAGGGGGGAAAAGGCAGAGGGGTAAGGAGAAGCAGACTCCTGAGCAGGGAGCGAGTCGGAGCTTATCCCAGGACGCTGGGATCATGACCTAAGCCAAAGGCAGATGCTTAACCGACTGAGCCACCCAGGCGTCCCAATTCTCTTTCATTCTCATGTCCAATATTTCCTTTCATTTAATGTCTCTATGCTTAATTGCTGTTTCTTTTTCTAGTTTCCTAAGATAGACGCTTATATCACTAGTTGTAAATACTTCATTTACTTAACAGAAATGTTTAAAGGAATACATTTCCTTTTTAAGGATTGTTTTTAGTTGCACCCCAAGCATAGGTTGATTTCTTTTCCATTTTTTTTGTGGCGAGACAACATACTCTAAGTGAACTCAATCTTTTTAAGATGTATTGGGACTTTCTTTGTAGCTCAGCATGTGGCCTATCTTAGTGAATGCTCTGTGGGCTCTTGAAGCATTGTACATTCTCCAGTTTTTAAGTGTAGTGTTTTAAGAATGTCAGTTTGGAAAAAAAAAAAAAAAAAGAAGAATAGCAGTTTGGTCATGTCAGATGAAAATGTTATACTTCTACTTCCTTACTGACATTTTTACCCATGTATTTCCTCAATTAGTAATATGTGGCTATTAAATCAGCAAGTATGATTATGGATTATGGATTTGTCTATTTATTCTTAGAGTTTTGTCAATTTTCATTTCATGTATTTTGAAGTTCTGTAATTATGGACATACACATTTAAGATTTTTATGTCTTCTTGGTTAATTTACACATTTATTATTAAAAATATTTTTTCTTTTTTAATACTCCTTGCCTTGAAGTCTATTTTGTCTTATATTAATCTACCACACCAGTTTTCTTGTGCTGTGTTTAGATGTTATGCATTTTACATTATTTTACTTTCAAACTGTGCCGTTATATTTAAATGAGTCTTTTATAAGCAAAATTTAGCTGGTTCTTGCTTCTTCATGTAGTCTAAAAAGCTGTATCTTTAATTTAGTCTATTTACATTTAGTGTATTAGTCTTGTAGGTTTGTATTTGCTATTTGGCTCTTTGTTTTCTTTTTTCTTCACTGCCCCATTGTTTTTTCACTCTTTGTTTTTTGGGGGGTTAGTCAAATATATATATTTTTATATAACTAAATGTATATTACACACACACACACATACACACACACACACGTATTTCACCTAGTACTGTATTCTATATGTTCAGTTGGGTTATATACTATATCTGTTTGTATTTTTTAGGGATTCTGCTAAAGATTAAGATATTCTATTAATTCATCTCTATCTATTTTAATTTTGAGGTACTTCATGTAATAAAGATAACATTACCATAATGTAATTCTCTTTATCTGCCTACTGTCCTTTGTAGTATTATTGTCATATATTTTATTGCTACATATATATAGTAATCCCAAGTAACTTGTTATTTTTTTACTATTGTCTCTTAAAAAATGTAACAACCAAACGAAAACAATCTTCTAAATTTACCAACGTATTTGACTTTATAATGTTCTTTATTTCTTCCTAAGAATGCTTTTAGAGAGAATCCTTTGGCAATGAAGCTGTTCAGATATTGCTTTCCTGATATGTATTTATTTCATCTTTGTTTCAGTACTTTAAAAATGTTCTTTTTTCTTTATTTTGGTTTCAATTATTTGTGATAATCATGAGCTGACACTCTTTATTTTTACTCCTTTTTATAAAATAGCCCCTGCTACCCAGATACTTTCCAGATACTTATCTTTACTTTCATTTTTCACATTTTTTAATAGGATGATTCTAAGTATATTTTCTATTCATTTTTCCTACCATGGTTTTGTTAAACTTCTGGGAACTATATGTTGTTGTTAAACAAAATTGAAATAATTTCAGTCAGTATTCCTTCAAATATTTGTCTGTCCTTTTCTGCTAACCTTTTTTAACATGTGTAAGTTAAATGACCTTTTTTTTACTCTGTTACAGATTATTGAGGTTGTGTTTATTTGGACTCTCTCTCTCTCTTCTTTTTCTCTTTGGTCTTTAGGTTGAATAATTGCTCTCTACTTCATTGAACCTTTATTCTGTATTGATTAATCAATTACCTGTTTGTTTTACACAATGTAGTTTTGATTACAGGTATCTTATTTTATTTGGTTCTATTTTCCATAGTTTGCCTGAAATTCCCACCTCTTCTTTCATCATATCCATCATTTCCTATAGTTTCTATAACATAATTTTATGGTTATTTAAAAATCTTTGTCTTCTAACATAAGCATCATCTGTGGTTCTGCATTTCTATTACTTGTTTCATGTTTGATTATTTTTAATTGTATAATGGAGATTATGGATGTTACTTTGTAAATAACTTGATACTTTTGACTTACTCTTAAAAGAATATTGATTTCTGTCCTAGAAGATTTACCTTACTGACAGATGACCTTGATAATGTGGAAGCTTAGTTTCAGGCTTTGTTCACTTGGCATATTTCATTGGAGGGGATGGCTGGGGTTGGTTTTTGTGGGGTTTTTTGTTTGTTTTTAATTTGTTAGTACTGTGATCAAATTGTTAATTCTAAAGCATGGCTCCTTCATGGTTTCAATAGAAATCCCAAGGTCTTTATCCAGTCCCTAAATCATCTGGGTTTGAACTTAAAAAGGTACTGTTACTGGAACTGAGAAGCTGTTGAAATCTCTGTTCTGTTTTTTTAGACTTGTATTTATTACTTTACTAGGGACTTCTTGGATTCCCGTCCTTCATATGTGCAATTTAGGAGTCAGACAAGATTTTGAGTGAATTTTGTATGTAGGAATTTTGGGCTTCCCTCTTGTGGAATTTTTTATCTGGGGATATCTTGCCTAAATTTGCAGCCACTCTGCTTGGCCTGAATCTTTATCTCTGTTTTTCATATAATAATATTCTCTCTGCATGAACTGTATCACTTGAGGTCACACAGACCAGGGGACAATTAGTTAAAAATTGAATTTTTTTTTTTAGATTTTATTTATTTATTTGACAGAGAGAGAGAGAGAGAGAGAGAGAGAGAGAGAGAGAGAGNTTTTAATCATGCCTTTTCTAAGTTTTGGAATGATGTGTGCAGAAAAGACAAGATAATGATTTCCCCCTTATCGGATCACAATCTCATTTTCACATAATGGCTTAAGCATGTCTTATAAAAAAAGTCATGAGGGAGTTACACAAACATTTAGGACTTTTGCGAGTAAACTGTTGGGTGAATTCATTTTGAAAATGTAGTGATTATAATGAAAAATATAATTGAAGATTTTAGTCATATCCTTGAAAGGAGAGACTCTTATTCAAAATAGATGCTTATCTCTGATTTAAAAATCAGTTTTCGTTTAAGTTTTTGTTAGCAGAGATTGGAAAAAATGCCATTTTATCTTTTACAACTACCCTTTCACAGTCTAATATCAACAGTGAGTAGTTCAGTAGTTCTCAAAATGTAGTTTAATTGTGAGAGCTGGTTAAAAAGGAAAATATATGTGGAGTCTGGGAATTTGAATTGATAAATTCTTAGGTGATCCTCAAGTGTGAACTTTGAAGACAACTGGTGTAAAAAATAGATTATTTTCCAATATAGACACAAAATTGTGATTAATTTTCAAATGGTTTCTTTTCTCAAGGAGCTCTGAATAATTTTGCATATCATATCAGTAACGTGCTAGGAAACAACCAGAGGTAAGAAAACATAGGGAGGAATTGACCACAGTTGGCTCGTGCAATGCTAACATCATGGCTCAATAGCAGATCAAAAGATAGTGTCAAACACAATAAATTACTTACACTACAACTCTTGCTTTATGTTACATGTTGTTGCTCATGATTATAGCACAAAAGGACTACATTGGCCCTGACATCATCAAGATTAACGGGACAGTCAATAATATTTTAATCACTAGCCAAAACAAGTGATAATGAAAAGCCAAAACCACACAGTATGGTGCCAAACAGTATAAATGCATTCCAAGTAAACTTAGGAAAGCAAGAAGAACCTGGGGTGTGCACACACGAAAAGAAGGGTAGCCACTCTCCAAGGATTGATGTGGCTCGCCATATTAGTGTAAAAAATGTTTCACAAACTCTCTATCTTCATGTCAGCCTATTAGGAGGAGAGTAGATGGGGTCTGATGGTGTGTAAGCAATAGTGAGGAATACAGAGCATTTTCTTCTATAATAGACCTTGAGGCTTTATCATCTTGGTCACTGCAGGCAGTACTCACTATCTGGACACAGATGCTATGTGCCCACATGTGGACACTCAAATTTAGGAGAACAGGCTTAAATATTATCTTTTTCTTTTCTCTTTTGTGAAATTTTGAATAATAGTCACTGGTAGACAGGAGTAGAGTCTTTTAGTGAAATTAATAAGATGTAATTTTTGATGAAATTTTTGATGCTTCTCCCTTTTTTGTTTAAAGATAACAATGCTTTATTATAGATTTGATAATTTCACAAAATATGCAAGTGAGACACACAAATCTCTTGCTCCAGAGTGTGATACAAATGGTAATTTCTTAGGATTTATATTCATTCTTATGCCATCTGCTGTCATCCTGAAGGATATGTGGATTGTTCTTAGCGTCTGTTCTGTGGAGTGTACTTATTCCCACTTGTTAAATAGAGGCAGGAAAACAACAGTAGTGTAAATATGGATGAGATACATATAAAATTTCTAGCTCATTTAATAGTATTATACTATACTAATAATACAAAGTTAATTTCTTAATTTTAACAAATGTTCATGGTTATGTAAGATGTTAGCATTAGGTGAGTTGGTGAAGGTATATGGAACCTTGCCATACTATCTTTGAAACTTTTTTAAAAACATAAAATTATATCAATATAAAAAGGCTTAAAAGTGCATCATGTGACACTAAAGAAAATTTGGGGATTTTCTGATAATTTTCTTCAAAAAAAAAAAGGAACAAATTTTCACAGTTGTCCTTCACTCCATTCTTCCCCCCTTGAGGGCCTTTAAATCAGTGATTACCCCCTGGTCCTACTGATGCTCATGAAATAGGCAGTGGATAAATGCTTGCTGAATGAATCAGTCCCTTGATGTATTTAAAGAACCTTTTATTATTGGGATTTGTATCGCCTTGAAAGGCGCTCCTAAAATTTTCTTTTGACTCACTTAAGTTTGAATTGCCCCTGACCTGCCACATTGTGTGCTTTTTGGTTCTCCTCATAAAAGATACCTAGGATGATTTAAAAAGGTACATACTGTACTCACCCCTCTCCCCTTCAGCTGTTATAATGGATTCTTTGAACTCCGCTAGTTATCTATCTCTACATGGGTTTTATTTTACTATCTGGTCTTTGATGAGAAATGATAAAAAATGAGGCAGTCATTATTTAAGTTAGTATATATCAACACAGATCAAAATAGTGTAAATTGGGTCACTGACTAGAGAAAATAAAAGGGCCTTTTGGGTGTAGTACCTGATCTTAAAATACTTTTTGAAAGGCTTCCTGGGCTTTCCCAGGGTTTTCCCTGCATTCCTCAACATCACTGAGGTGAGTGCTGTTTGGTGTGGTTAATTTGCATGTTTATTATACACATATAAGCCTTCTCCTTCTCTTGCTGCTGTTCAGTCGAAACTTTCCTCTATGCTCTTGATCCATTCACTTACTTCCATGCTTTTCGATATCTTAATCCTGCAATTATTTTCTCTTGCTCTCATCTTTAAAAGCACTTTCTCTCCTTTCAGTATTTTCATTCAGCCATTAAAAAGTACTGAGATCTCACTGATTCTGGAAAACACGCAATGCCGCCCTGTGTTCCCAAATCAAATTTAAAAAAAAAATCTCAAAAGCAGTATATACTCATTATCTTGTATGCCATTGATTTTGGAACTACTGATTCCTTAATTCTCTAGCATATCTATTGCCATTATTGTACTGAAGCTCTTCTTTAAAAGTTCCAGTTACTTACTAGTAACCAAATTCCTTCGTCTTCATGCTCATTGATGTCTCTGACAGTTGGACGGTGTGGAACCCCAGCTTCCTAGAAACCGTTCCCTGCTGACTTCTGTAAAATTCAGATCTCCTACAACTACTCTGACCTGAACTGCATCATTTCTTTCCTCTGATTCTGCTCTTCCAACTTTTCATGGGTTCTGACTTTGACCTTCTTATTACTCCTTGCTTGTACTCTTTTCCTTGCCTGTACAAATTGTACTTTGGCTTTACTAATCACTTTACTAAGCATGCATAATAACTCTGATATCTATCCCTGTCCTTGACATTGTTCTGAGCAGCAATCCTACCTTACTGAACACAGCCGCTCTATGTTGCTACCAGGACCTTACATAAAGATTTCAAACTCAAGTTATCCAAAATTAAATATATTTTCTTCATTCTATGAACTGATCCTATTCCATGTATTTGTCAATGTCAATGATGTTCTATTTTTTAGATTTTTTGTTTTATGTGACTTCCAAATTGTTTTGTTTTTTAAAAAATGCAGTGATAAAATTTTTTGTAAATATCTTCATTATGTTTTTTTAAAAAATATTTTATTTATTTATTTGACAGAGAGAGACACAGTGAGAGAGGGAACACAAGCACGGGGAGTGGGAAAGGGAGAAGCAGGCTTCCCACCTAGCGGGGAGCCCGATGCCGGGCTCGATCCCAGGACCCTGGGTTCTTTTCAGTTTTAATCTTTCTTTTTAGTTTACCTTAAACAGTTGTTCTGTATTCAAGATCTTTCAGATTTCCCTGTATTTTTTCTGCCTCCACATTTCCACCTGTGCTACCCTTTGCCGAGCACTCAGTATCTCTTATAGATTCCAGTAGTCATTTTATTAAAGGGGGTGCTCTCTTTGAGACATTATCCGTGAACTAATAGGTCCAATAAGCCAACCGGCCCTTAAAACTCTGTCCTTAGATCCGAAAGTAGAGTTGATATCCTTAGACTCTTTCTTATCTCAGCATAAATTACTTGGTTTTGAGAGCCTCCTTTTTAAAATCATTTCTGTAAGGTCTTACTTTCATGTTCAGGGGTCTGACCAATAGCCCCAAAACTACAAATGCCATTTCACTGTAGAGTAGGAATTTTTAACATGAAGGTCCATGTCTTTAGCAGCCCTGTGAACTCTGAAATTATCCTCTTTTCTGGATGCCTATGCAAATGTACACATTTTTGGGTGTCTGCTAAAATATTTTAACAGATTTTTTTTTAAGATTTTATTTATTTATTTCACAGCGGGAGAGAGATCACAAGGAGGCAGAGAGGCAGGCAGAGAGAGAGGGGGGGAAGCAGGCTCCCTGCTGAGCAGAGAGCCCGATGCAGGCCTCGATCCCAGGACCCTGAGATCATGACCTGAGCCGAAGGCAGAGGCTTTAACCCACTGAGCCCATTTTAACAGATTCTTAAAGACACAGGAGATCCAAAGAAGCTGCTGTCCCTGAGGTTTATCGATGTGAGTTAGTAATGGGGAATCCTCTAAAACAAATTTGATCATGCAATCCTCTGTTTTATAAGCTGTTGTGTCCCCCTTGCCTCTTAGAATGAAAAGCAAATTTATGGTACTTGAGTGGTAAGTACTTTTTGAAATCTCTGGGCTGGGTTCGCATTGCTTTTCCTCTGGACCTGTGGCTTGAAAACACGACCACATTTCAATCCCTTTAACAAGCTACCCTTTCTCTCATCTCAGGATTCTGCACATTCCTTTTTTTCTGGCAAAACTTATTATCATTATCATTCCACAAGCTGCCTCCACCACCCCTTTCTCTCACTTACCTTCTGTCTCACTCTTCATCTCAGCTCGAACATTGCTTTCTTAGTTAGGTACCTCCTCACTATTCAGACAATATCAGGTTCTACTCTTTCATTTGTTTATAATGCCCTTCCACTTTTATGCCTTCACATGTATCGCACGTGTAATTATAAATCTGGGTAACAGTTTCGTCTACATCTGTTTCTCTTGTAGGCTCAAGGTTGGGGGGCAGATATTGATGGGTTAATTTTCAGTCTATTATTTGTATCACCTAGGACGGAGTCTGACACTCAGTACATGTGCGGTAGATTTGTTGAATGAACACATGCTTTGATTTAATATTTTGGAGCTTCTAATTTGAATGTGTAGCTACATTCACACACCTCACAGCATCCTCCACAGAATTTTAGTACATAGTAAATCATCGTTCAATAATTGTTGACGGATGGCGAGATGTTTTCATAATAAAGAAGTGCTGCTTTCCCGAAGACAGTCCCCTAATCTTATATTCTTCTTTTTATTTCCCATATGTAAAAATGCTAAATGATCTGATTTCTGGGTCAGCTGTTAAACAAAAAAAGTATTTCCAAAAAGAGGAGCGCTAGCAATCATGTTTAAGGCTTTAGAAATTTCACGCATTTTTCCTATCTCCCTAAGGTGTTTGTGCACATGAAATATGAGAAAAGCTTATCATTTGATTTTTCATATCCTTTAGCCAATGTGAGTTGATATGCACAGAGTATAATGAGACCATATACCTTTCTGCACATTTTAAAGAATTATATGCATGTGCCTCATTGTATGTTAACTGAAATATGGAAGCAGTAAATACTGACAGAGAGCACTTAATTGCTTAAACCATCATCCTGGCACAGTGAGCCTTTCATAATTCTTAATAATATGTTTTTGATTATTTGTTGCCTGAGTGCCATATCATAATAACTTATGTGAATGCAAGCATCCTTACCTATGGTCATATGCTGTTTTATGTAAGTGAGCTATAAACTGATAAGATTACACTGGAGTTAAATAATAAAAAGTGATACATAACCATAGAGAAATGAACGTTTTCTCAGTTATGCTTCTCCAACATTGGGAGGCATAGTATTTTTTGTCAATAGATGCCTTTACTCATAAAGCTGAGATTGCCTTAAATAGGTGTATGCTTGTAGTGTTTGAACAATTGCATTTTGTCTTATAGAACAGGTGTTATTATATGTCGGTAAGTTAGAATATAAGAAATTAAAGCCCACAAAAAATGTTTTATCTATAGTAAAAAAAAAATGATTTGTAGTTTGACAAAACCTATTGGCTAAACTCAGTATTCTGGGATTTACTGAAAGAGAGAGAAAATGGAGCTTTAGTAGCCACATTATCACAGCAAGAGGGCTAGCTATCAGGATGCTAGAATCTCGTTTTGATTTTGGTTTGATGAAAGTTGCCCATGAAGGTGTGTAGCTTTATTGAAGCGCTCCACATGTGCAATGCCACTTAACTGAACTAGGAATCAAGCCGTGTGACCCTTGGACTTTCAAAAGTAAGTACACTGTCATTGACTGCCTCTCACCCAGCCTCCAGGTGGCAACAGAGCTGAAGCCCCTATTTCCACATGCAAGCCCTAATGATGGACATTCAGAGTGAAGATGAAAGACTGAATACGAGTGTTGAAAAAGAGGGGGTAGACATGCTTTTTCATGATAAGATAGTAACTGGATGTAGTGAGAGCTTCTTATGAGTTACCAATTGTGCTGTAGATTCTACATGGACTGTCTTAGCTAGTCACAACGACCTGTGGACTAAGCACTATTGTTCTTATCCAATATTAGTATCTAATTTGATAAAAATGAAGTTCAGAGAAGAGTAACACTGGTCTTGGGCCACCGAGTTGATGTGGTAGAATGCGGGCTAGAACCTAATCTCAGAATTATAAAGGCCAGGCTTCTAATCACAGCACAAGGAAATGAGGGAATATGAAGGTGGCCCTTCATGAAGAGAGCTGCCACAGGCTATGTGGGAAAACTGTTTTGAAACTACGTGGTTTAAACCGTATGTATGTATATATGTATTAAATAAGTAGGAGCCAGAGCTCTGCTATTGAAGTTGGGGTTTGGAGAATTAAGATCAAATAGGAGCCAGTAGATCTTCTTAGCGTTCTTATCCTTCTTCCACTCCCATTCTCTCTCTTACCAGTCTACACATACAAAAAAGAATGAACCAAACTCATAAATCCCATAAAATCTATCCTTAATCTGTCCCTCTTTTAGTGTGCTTATAAAAAAAAGGCCAGTAGCTTTCAGTGAAATATGATACAGGCTGACGCAGAGAGCTCTGCACAATTTTTAGGATTTGGGTTGGCAAAACGTTTTTTTTTCCTCAGGAGCAGGAAATACACACAATGAAGTAAATTCATCCTGTGTGTAAACAATTTACAGAGTGCAAGTTTTTCTGGGAAATTGACTGGTACTTCTTTATCACCAATGTACTTTATATAGCAGTTGTCAAATGGCTACTTTCCCTCTAATTTCCAGAATCAAATAGAAACAGTGCCTGCATTTTTGAGGCTGTGATTAAAAAATATTACACTATTTAACTTTTTAAATTTTTTTAAAAAGTGAAAGCATTACTAAAGTTTTTCTTGCCTATTTTAAATTCATCACATTTAGAAAACTCTGTTGCATTTTATACTTTAAAATGTACTATTGCAACCTAGAAGTTCACTCTTTAGGTCTGTGATCAAAGGGTTACTACAATACATACTTCAGTTTTCTAGG
Organism: Ailurus styani; assembly: GCA_002007465.1. Classification (NCBI taxonomy): domain Eukaryota; kingdom Metazoa; phylum Chordata; class Mammalia; order Carnivora; family Ailuridae; genus Ailurus; species Ailurus styani. The sequence goes on from LNAC01000173.1 coordinate 3,220,936, forward strand.
GTTTTTCCCTGTGCTTGGGGTATGTCAAACACTAAGAACTATTTAAAATAATGAGTTATATCTCACATCAGGTACATTTGCGGCATGATCTTATACTCATAAAGGACACAACAGTCTTTCTTATTGTACTGGAACTTGACCTTATCATTTAAAAACGACATTCTGGTCAGATACTACATAATTATTGGCAGTAGTGGGGGATATGAAACTTATGTTTTGTTATGTGTTCAATCAGTGTTCCACTGCATAGCTACACCATGAAAATCTAGAAAACCAAAAAGAAACAAAAATACCATGAATACACAAATGGCAAATCACTCCATAATGTACTATACATTTGCACATGAGATTTCCCACCCCCAGCCTCAATTTAGTAAAAAGTATTAAAGAAAGTAATATAGTTCATGGGGTTAATTCAAGTTGCATGAAAAGATAGGCTGCTGATTTGGCAAGGCCAATATTAATCAACTAAAGTGGATTTGAAGGAGGACAAATGGAGGGAAATCTTCCATTTAAAGTGTATAATCTTAAGAATATTCAAGTACATATTAATTGCAAAAATATGTGTCGTGTTTAGAATTCACAAACCGTGTGCATGTATATTTTGAAGTGAAGTTTAGAGGATCTCAAAATTCAAGTCTAAATTAGCGCAAATCAATATTTAGTAATATTATTTTTTTTAAAAAGATTCTATTTATTTGAGAGAGAGAGAGATTGAGAGAGAACATAAGCAGGGGTTAGGGGGGAGAGGGAGAAGCAGACTCTGCTGAGCAGGGAGCTGAACACAGGGCTAGATTCCAGGATCCTGGGATCATGACTTGAGCTGAAGGCAGAGACTTAACTGACTCAACCACCCAGACACCCCCAGTGTTTAGCAATATTCAATCAATAAGCTTAGGAATTCTCCTAATTTTATGGGTAAGCTAATCATAGTAAATACATGTATCCCAATGCAAGACAGATTATTTGAAGATATACTACAAATGAGCCCTCTAATTCCTGTATTTCATTGATATATTGGGGCAGAAGTATATAAATGACAAATGTGTGATAATACTTCTATTATACCACAGGGATGGAAAAAAAAAATATATATATAGGTAACATTAACAATTATTTAGTATACGTGCCACGGAAGCAAGCACATGTTAACAGTTATTTAAACATAATAGACACATAAATATTTGCAGAACACTAAATGAAATCTAGATTTCGGAACAGATTCCTTTAACAAGCAAAAATTCACACACACAATCACATACACACACATCTAGAAACTACCTCTTAACTAGTTTTACATTCTCTCTTTGAGTTCCTACTTTAATAGTAGAATTAAATTTAGCAATATGTGTTATATTCTATAAATCATTTTACCCGAACTTGCCCTAAATAGTTTGTCTACGTTGTTTTGAAAACAGAAAACACCGAGTTGAATAGTTACAACCTCTTCATGATGTAACATGCTCGGCTTCCTGTTTTTGCTCTTGTTGTGGGCTTAAGCATAGTGTTCTTTTTTTGCTTCATTTTTGTTTGCTTGTATAACAAAGACAGTAATGTGGTATTTGAGGATGTGGCTGTATCCCTGTGGGTATGTTGTCTCCGTAACTGTTCTATATCTTCTTATAACTGTGTCCGTTTTCCTAGACAGATTGTAAATTCCTGAAGCTAGGATTTTTGTTTTATTATGAAAAATTTTCTCTGATACCCTTTATCATAATCTGAGATCCCTATCTGTATATCAGGTACTCAATACATTCTATATCCAAAATTTAAAAAGTGTCTGGAGGCAGAAAGTGTAGAAGCCAATTTAAATTGATAGCGAAAAATACTTTTTCAAAATTCTCTTTTGAAGTTTTAAGACCTTGCCAGATATATGACTTGAGTACCTCTTTTTTTCCCCTTGTGCTTCTATTCATTTTGGTAGCAGCTCAATGGGAGGCAAATGACCTGCATAATCTACAAACTACATAATAGAATTATGCATAGCTTGTATTTTATTTTAGCCAAGTTCTGTGTAGCCCTTGTCCACAGTAGGTTTAAGAAAACTTACTAAGATGGAATCGCTGGGGGTTAGGCATAATTTAAATCCACTTGGTAAGTATGTCTTAAAGATAAATAACATCTTAAATATAAAGGGATTCCCAATCTTTGCAATCTTCTTCAAATTAAAATTTTACACAATTAGATTTCAAAAGATTTATCAGACAGATAAGATTTATAAAACAGAACTGGGTAATTGTTCATGTAGTATTTTCTTTCTTTTTTTTTTAATTTTATTTTTATTCTTTGCCCAAGGGGTACAGGTCTGTGAATCATCAGGCTTACATCTTTCACAGCATTCACCAAAGCACA